>JALJEV010000638.1:7377500-7913019 GCA_026586105.1 Hylodesmum podocarpum
CCTAAGACTATTACAAGGCTTGTTGACCAAGAAGGCTTGTTGACTTTCATGTTGACTTTGACTTTGGGTCAACTTCAACTCTTCTTCTTCTTGCATCCTCTTGAGCATTGACCTTGTGACACTCCTAGAATCATTGACTTCCATGTTTGTGATAGATGGACCTCCATCAGAAACCAAGAAGCAAAAGTATTATTGGAACCAAATGGGTATTCAGAAATAAACTTGATGAAGATGGAAAAGTGGTAAGAAACAAAACAAGATTAGTAGCTCAAGGCTATAATCAACAAGAAGGTATAGATGTCACTGAAACTTTTGCTCATGTAGCTAGATTGGAAGCTATTAGAATTTTACTTGCCTTTGCTGCTCATAAGAATATCATCCTATATCAAATGGACGTAAAAAGTATTTTTCTAAACGGCTTTATTGAAGAGGAAGTATATGTAAGACAACACCCTGGATTTGAGAGTTCATCTCAACCAGATCATGTTTTCAAGCTTAGAAAGGCTTTATATGGTCTTAAACAGGCTCCTCGAGCTTGGTATGAAAGACTAAGTTCCTTTCTTCTTAAAAATGGTTTTTCAAGAGGGAAAGTTGATACTACACTCTTCAAGAAAAGCGTTTCAAAAGACTTTATTATTGTTTAAATATATGTAGATGATATAGTCTTTGGAGTAACTAACGAATCCTTATGCAAGGATTTCTCTAAGTTAATGCAGGAAGAATTCGAGATGAGCATGATGGGAGAGCTGAAGTTTTTCTTAGGACTTCAAATCAAACAGACTAAACAAGGCATATATATTCATCAACAGAAGTATACAAAGGAACTTCTAAAGAAATTCAAAATGGAAAATGCCAAACCAATGAAAACTCTCATGCATTCGTCTAGAGCTAGTCTTAACAAAGACGAATCAGGTAAGACCGTTGATCAGACGGTATACAGAGGTATGATTGGATCTCTTCTCTATCTCACTGCTAGTAGACCTGACATTATGTTTAGTGTCTGTCTATGTGCACGCTTTCAATCTGATCCTAGAGAATCACATTTACAAGCTGTTAAACGCATTTTAAGATATCTTATTGGAACTACTAATCTCTCTCTCTTTTATAAGAAAAACAGTGATTTCAATTTAAGTGGCTATTGTGATGCTGATTATGCTGGAGATAAAGTGGAGAGAAAAAGCACAAGTGGTGGATGCCAGTTTCATGGTTCATCACTAATCTCTTGGTCAAGCAAGAAGCAAAACTCCATTGCACTCTCAACCTTTGAAATCGAGAATATATTTCTTTGCGGCGGTGTTGCTCACAACTACTTTGGATAAAACATCAACTTGAGGATTACTCCAGGTTTGAAACTCAAATACCAATATTTTGTGATAACACAAGTGCAATAAATCTCAGCAAAAATCCTATTCAACATTCAAAAGCCAAGCATATTGAAATCAAATTTCATTTCATAAGAGATTATGTTCAAAAAGGTATTTTCGATGTACAGTTTGTTCAAACTGATTTTCAATGGGCAGATATCTTTACAAAAGCATTAGACGAAACTTAATTTCATTAAAGAAAACTTAGGAATTATTTCTTTAATTGATTAAGGTTTATCTTTCGTCTGAGCATTTCATTTCGCCTGTACCTTTGTATATGTTTTCGTGTTAAGACGAAACTTTGCGTCTGATCAAGTTGAATCAGTCTGAGGAAATTCAACAGACGCAAGGATATTATTTAAATATTTTAAAGTTAAGTGTGCAGGGACAAATTAAACGTAGCAATAAATGTGTCTATCATTTATTGCACTATTCTAGGACTTTGAGAAGCACGCGCTGTGAATTGCAGAAGTCAAATCAATCATTAAAAAGGCAATGATGGAGACACGTCAAATCAGGGGCGGTTTTAAAACTCTTTCGTCTGATGAATTACAATCGTTTTAGTTTTGTCTATAAATACGCTTAAAGTTCACATTTTTATTCTTTACTGCATTCACTCTTTCTCTGAATACTTTACTCACAAAACTTAACTCTCTCTTTTTCAAACCTAACAATGGCCGCCAAAAATACCAAAGCAACTAAAGCAACCTTCTTCGCTCAAGATCTCTTCTTGCCTAACAAGTGGATATCAAGAGAGACTGTCGAGAGCATCTCTGATAGAGTAGCAAAGATACTGGCACATAACGGATGGATGGGGTTCGTAAAGATGAGAGGGTCATGGCTGATGGAGGCCTATGCTGAGTTCTGGAGTGACGCAAGTGAGTTTGAAGATGGTATTGTTGGTACCATCGACAACAAGGAGTATATTATCACAATAGACTCCATTGCTGAAGCCGGAAACTGCAAGGCAGAAGGGCGATTTTACAGCCCTGACGGGATGAGGATTGAGTTTGAAGAACACGTGGATAAGATTATCTACGGGAAGAACCGCGACTCTGAAGATCCCAAGTTCGTTAGATCAGGGAATCTTTGTCCCACTGCAAGAATCATCCACAACCTTCTCTACAACATCTTCACTCCAAGAACCGAGTCACGAGACAACGTAAGTACTCGAGACAGATTCTGCATTTTCTACTGTCTAAGGAAAGCGAGGATGAGTCTCCCTCACATCATTCTTGACCACTGGGTAAACGCGTTAAAGAATAGAAACATGCGTAGGAAGAGCAGCATTCCCTACACCACCCTCTTCACCAAAATCATCATCAACCAAGGCTTTGATGTCACTGGCGTTGTGTGGCACAAAGAAGGCAAGGAAGTCAAAGGAAGCACCTTTGCCAAGATGCATCTGAATCCTGGCTTCCTTTAACATACCCCAAGAGAAGAACAAGCTCCTCTTTCACCAATCACCAAAGACCCCCCACGCAGAGCTAGCATCAAACGCGCCAAAACCCAAAAACAAACCCAAACATAAGCCGAAACACAATCCCAAACACCAGACCAAACACAAACCCAAACACCCTTACCTCTTCCACCCGTGGTTATTTCTGAAGTTCCCTTTGAAGACGTTCTAGAAGAACCTCTTAAGAAAAAGAAAAGAACTATCAGAATTAAGCACGTTGCTGCTAAGACGCAAGGGAAGACGATATCCCCAAGTGAAGATGAAGGGCCTAAGCTATCGTCTAAAGAAGTTTCGTCTGTTAAAATACTCTCAGACGAAGAGAAGCAGAGGAAAGCAGCCGAATAAAAAGCAAGAGCCAGAGAAATCGCTCTTCAAAAGGCTGCCAAAGGCAAAGAAAAGATGAAGCAGAAGCTTGCGTCTGTAGTTGTTGGTTAAACAGACGAAGAAAAATAATTGAAAGAGGCTATGAGGGTCTCTATGTTGCTTCATGCTGAACGAGAAAGAATCTTTCTTGAAAGCGTTAGGGGCATTGGATCGTCTGAAGGTGCGTCTGCTCCAGCAACTTCAGAGGGCATGAACAGTGAAGAAACTGCCCAGATCCAGAAGGATAATGCCCAATTAGCAGAGGAGTTGGAGACTATGCTTAATGATGAAGTCTCTACTATGGAGGTTTCTACATCAACACTTCAAGACGAACATAGGACAAGTGTATCTGATCCTATTGTTGCGTCTCCTCTCAACGCTGCCTTTGAACAGACGATACCTGCTGCGTCTGAAGAAGCATCCCACCAACAGACGATGGAGATTCCGTCTGAAGAAATAATTGTTGAAGACATAAGTTCTTCGTCTGATGAAGAACATATGGAAGTAATAAAGGTGGATGCATCATGGGTGAGATCGCACGCCGAAGTTGTCAATCCTAAAGATCTACCACCCAAGCACAAGACAGACTATTCGTTTCTCAAGAATTAGTCATGAGACGCTTTGCTGAAAGCTCTTGTGCTGAAAGACCAGTCAAGCCCGACTGGATTCTTGGAGAGAAGAATGAAGATATCTCCAAAGATGGTGAACCGTCTGAGTCTGCTGAAGATGGTCACTTGGCAAACGTTGAAGACTGCTTTATAAAAGACACTCCCTACATTGAGTTGAGAAACCCCTATCGGTATAGAGGCAAAAACGGTTTTCAACTGGGGAGATTTTTCAATCCCATCATCTACCATAAACCCCTGAAGCCAGTGGATTTCAAAGAAGATTCCATCTACACTCCCGAAGAGCAACGCGAATGGCTGAAGCGTCTGCCCTGGGACATACTGGCTACCTTAGACATCAAGGGTTTAGAAGATATAAAGAGGTACAAGGATCATCTAACTGAGTCGGTGATTGAAGGACCAGCTCTTGGCTATGAACCCCACATCCCCTTCAGAGAAAACATCAAGTGGAAGGTTCAACATGAAATCAACGCATCTGTATTTCACCACTACATATATGGAGATTCTGGCTCCACCATCTATGAGCCAAAGGATTGCTCACATTGGCATCTCGACGCCATTGATCGTCATGATCCTGTACCATTTATAATTCCCATGAATCAAACTGAGTATGTAGGTCTAGGACATACTCTGGGAATTGTACTTCCTTGGACAAGGCCTCACTGTTCAGGGATCTACCCTCGCTACTCCATCCTCCTCGACGAATTTGAAGACCCCGAAGAGTTTGCTCACGCTCTTCCTGAAGACTATAATTTGTCTTTCAAATTGATGGTTGGTGCCTATAGAAGGGAAGCAAAAGCTAGATCAACTTCCTTCTATCACATTGAAAGAAGAGCAAAGAAGGAGAAAAGAGACTATCCGTTCTTTGTAGGATCACAATTCTCCTCTCTGGTTTCAGACGAAACAAAGTTCTCTATCGTCTTAGACCGAAAACGACCCTGCTTGGTCAAGTTTTTGGCTAAAGGAAAAGAGAAGAAAACTCCGTCTGTCTTCAGATCCTTCAAATTTGCAAGGCACACCCCGGCGACTTCCGTCTGCTGCATACTCGCATCTAAAAGCTCTTCAAACTCATGCCTCAAGACCTATCAATCCGAAGATTCAAAGGATGATAGAAGATCATGAAGCCACATCTGCATTCTGTTCTGGAACCTCATTTGATGAGGATTCTACAATCTGTGGCAGGGTGTTTTCTGGTGAAGCCTTTGCTTATACACATCCATCTCAGGAGCATCCAGATCTTGAGCTCTCTATTCCCTCAAAATTGTACTCTTGGCAATGGGAAAGAGACTTCACGACATACCTCACACTTCCACTCTTCACTCTGCGTCTGAAGAGGAGACCAACAGTGTTCATCATAGATGACACTATACCTATAGTGGAAAAGCCTCAAACACCGCTAGTGCAGATTGATGATACGGTAGAGGTTAATGATAAAGTTGAGGTTACTGAGGCTGACGCTGAAGAGAATAATACTCCAAAGCGTAAATATGATGCCTTAGAAGAGGATTGCGAGCATCTGAAGCTAAAGAATAAAGAGTTTGAGGACAATCAAGCCTCTCTCTCATCTGAAGTGCAGCAACTGAAGGACATTGTCATGAGCCTTCTTCAAAAGAAGCCCAAACCTTCTTCTTGATCGTGTTTTTTTTTATGATTCTCAGCCCAAGGGGGAGAGAATACCTTAGAAAGGAAGAAAGGAAAAAGGGGATATGCATCGTCTGAGGGGGAGTGAGCTCGTCTGAGGGGGAGTGAGCAAGAAAGCATGAGAGGGAGCAATTTTTTTTGTATTTTATTGTATTGATTTTTTTTGTAAAGAACATACATGTATTTTTTTATGATTGGTTTTCTGTATACCTTTGTAACATTATATAAGGTTTACATCGCATTGATGTAACAATTCTTTTTATAAAAGGGTATTTTTCAGAAAACATCGTCTTGATGTAAATCTGACTAGCATTTTATCTGTGATCACTAACATTGTCTTATGCAGATGTCTTCTTGAGAAAAGTTATCAGTATGGTCTGTAATCATCAAAAAGGGGGAGATTGTTAGATCAAGATGATTAACTCATCAAAGGTTTTGATTTTTACAAGACAAACGAAACTTTCTCAGACGGAAGATTAGCAAGCAAGTCAGACGGAACAGGCACAGACGAAAGATGACTCCTCAGACGAAAGTCATTCGTCTGTCTCAAGTTGAAGTCATCAGACGATAGGATAAGACGAAACCGCTTAAAGACTGAAGACATATATCGTCTGTCCAAAAAGTGAAGCAAAGTTTGAGTCACTCGCGCCAAGATTTCAAATCTAAAGAAGTACTCATTAGAAGCATCCAAGATCAGTATAGGGATTCGTGCTTACACATGCAACTCAAAAAGGTCTTCACCTTTTGTCAAACTCTCTGTACAAGTCAGAAAAAGTACTGCGCACGCAATCTAAATCCGTTGCACACTCCATCAATCAATCAAGTACTATCTGACACCTTTTGAAATACTCTCAAGAAACTTTTCAACGGCATTCATATGAGTCTAACGGTCATTTGAAGAGGATGTCTATTTAAAGACTTCACTTCATCAGATTTCAGTTGGCGAAAACGCTTCTCTTATTCTATCTTCTGAGATTTCGCTCAAGACTTCTGAATAAACTTCATTGTAAAACCCTCTCTGCGTAGAGGAAACTATTTGTTTTTACAACATCTTTTTAAAATCCGCTTATGTGGTAATTTAGCCTGAGGAGGCTGGTTGTTCAAAGAATACCTCTATTGTTTAGCCTGCGAAGGCTGTGATTAAAGAATATCTTGTAATAGTCAGAAGTGGCTGGGTGCAAATAATACTTGTAAACCATTTCATGGTTGGTAGTGAAAACTCAGTGGTTGCTGGGTAACTGGACGTAGTCTTGCATAGACGAACCAATATAAAAATAACTGTGTTTTTATCTTTTTAATTGTTTAACTAACGGGGATAATCAAGGTATAACGTTTCTTCCTTAAAAACAATCCTTGAAGACTAAGAAATATTTCGTCTGAACACATTTGAAACTCACAGACGAAAGGAAATATTTTTATTTATAACACAATTCAACCCCCTTCTTGTGTTCTATCATTTACACAAGCTTTGGGCGAGACATGTATGAATAAATTGAATGATAATAGAATTTAGAACTTTTCTATTATGAAAGTATTTCTCTCATAAGATTTCTTTATTAAACTTAGAGTCTTATCAAAGGATTACATTTTTTATGATAATTCCACCTTGAGCTTATTAATCATGAACATGACACCTTCCATCTTCTCATCTTTTCCATTTTAAATTTTTCCTTTCCCTTATTTAACTTGACCAAAAACATTTTTCAGAACTTTAGAAGAAAATTTAGAAAGAGTTAAAGATTAAACAACACAATGAAATGAGACACTAAATTTATATCTTAAGGTTTAGGATTTAGAATTACAATAGAATGTTTGCATAAAATATTTCATATAAATAATACTTTAACTATTTTCTTAGAATTTTTTTTAAAGATATACATAATTTTACGTAATCAATTAATAAAATATTATATTTTATGGATTATCTAAGATAAAAAAAATGTATTTTATAATAAATAAAAAGTTTGACCTACCCATTAATGACTTGGTTTATACATGTCAATAGATAGATTTTTCACATGTTATTCACTTAAAAATTAATTAATAATTAATTACTTTAATAGTTAAGTTTATTAGTAATTCATTAATTGATTTTTTTTAAGTGTGCATGAAATTCATTTGGTTTTAAAATTTTTTATTAAGAACAATGGATGAAGCCAATTGTATAAGTTAACTGAGTTTTTTAATATATATTTTTAATTTTTTAAAATTAATTTAGACAGACTAATAAATTAACACCGGTGAAAAAACACTTGTCACGTCTCCTACATTTACGTGGATGGGATTAAATCGACTCGGTCATTAAGTGAATCATAATAATTTATGTTGGGTTGCCTGTTACTTTAACGAGGAATAATTACATAAAATAAAATACATTATAATTTTGGAGTAGTTACATCTTTATCACTTTCACTGTTTAGAAAATGGGATCGTATATATAGACTAATCTGATTAGAAAACCGATGAATAAGTTCAGTGTCGGTCCAAATAAATAGCAAAATGAGTCAGAAATTGAATTGGCTTTTTTATAAAAACTATTTTTTAATAAAATATTAATTGAAAATAAATAAAAATACATTTTTAATAAGGACTATACATTTATTTAAATTATTTGATCATCATTATTAATTTATTTTATCAGATAAAACATATGATTTGATCATTTATAACTTGATTTAAACTTATATATATATATATATATATTAAATATTAAGAATATATAAAATATTATTTTAATTTTTTAATAATACATAGTTATAATATTATATTTATTTAATATTATTTTATATATTATTTATTATTATTATATTATGAATACCGATTAGATGACTTGCAATTGCCGTTGGACCACTCTAAAATTGAACCACTAATCTTCAATCTTCAATCTTCAATCACTACCTTAACTCTTAACTGATTCACTTCTACTGCTGCTTTGATTAGAATGAAGAAATGGTTGACTAAGACAAAAAGTCATTGTGATGGTCTACTTGTGTGCTAGGGAGGGAGCCTCCACAACCCAAATGTGAATATTATATATCACTTATTAAACATGACAAAAGGTGGGGATAAGAGGACGGCAAAATTGAACCCAAATTTGGAATAGAGATTAATGTGATTAACATTATGTATCCAACTCCAAGTAAATCAGAGGATAGTTAATTAAGAGGTTCAAGGGTTGGTGGTTGAAAGTGGTGCATGAGAAAAGGGAAGGGCAAGGGGAAGGGAAACTTAGGAAAAAATGGTGGAAATAGGATAGGAATAGTAAATGGTGTGTTTGTGATTGGAGGTGGTTGGCGTTTAGCCCTGTGAGTTGGAGAAGGGACGTAGGGTGTGCAACCAAAAGGATTAAAAGGAGAGGGACATAGAAACGAAGGGGAGGAATTTGCCGGAGGTTGTGTTTCTGTGTGCAATAGATTACGTGCTGCTAATGCCATGTCCATGCTTGACATCGAAATAACAATGAACAAAGCTAAAATCATACAATTATAAGTGCCCATGCTTTGGTTGGTTCTGTTGTAACTTAATCTCAACTAGTTTGTAATAGCTCCTAGAGCAAGTGTGCATGTTCCAAACACTTTTTTTAGCCTTTTATAGAGAATGATTGAGACCCTTTTGCCCTCTCTTCTTCTTGATTGATCTTGTTTCAACCAAGCCTTCTAAAGAAACATATTAAACATAACTATTTATAGTAACTAGAATAAAAAAATCATTTATCAATGTAATGAGATTTGTAACATTTGTAACATGTTGCATGAAAAAAAAAAAAACTGTAATGTTTAATGTAGATATAATGACAAGTACTGTTTATTTTGTTTGAGTTAAGATTAAGGTTCTTTTATTTTATAACTCCTGCTGCCAATCTAAAAGGTTCACAAATGCATCATTTAGTTTTCAAATGGCACATGTGCCGATTCTTCTAATGTAAATTGCTTTATGAAACAATTAGATGTTAGACAGAGGATTATGCGTTAGACAAATGAACAATTACAAAGGATTGTTTCCTTTACCAACAATCAATTATAAACTTATTATAAAACTTATTAGGTTGTTTTATTTTATTTTTTATATATATTTTTTAAGTTTTTGCAACTTATGATATACCGATGCTTTCAAACTTGTATTCGTTTGTCATCGTTAAAAAGAAAGAAATTGTTAGAATGAAAGATAGATTGAAAGGCTAAGTGCACTTTAAAAGAGAATACAAAGTTGATTGTCTTATAACAGAATATTTGGTTTAATTTTGAGAGGAATAATTTTTTTTAAAAAAAAATCTTTCTCTCAAAAAATTTATCTAAATTGACCATAATTTTGTGCTTTGGATTAATTACTTGAGCGACTTAATTTTTAAAATAATAATAATAATAAAAGTAATAAATATGCACTATTTGTCTTTGTCAAATTCAAAGGCAAACAAAGAACCATTAATCCAACGGTTCTTATCATTGTAACCGATTTTAGAGGATCCGAATGATTGAAGACAGCATTTCCCTTAGTATAACCGTAGGTGATAAGAATCTTAGGCGTAAGAGAGGGTTAATCTAATGTTTGAACCACCACGTGTTGCTTTCCCACTGGAAAAAAACCCGAAAAGTGGCACACAGATATCGAAGCAGAAAGCAAAAGGGAAATGCGAGAAACGTCGAAAACAAATTCCGATTCCCGTTCCGAAGCTGAACCTTGTATCGTGTTGCCTCAGCGAGCGTTATTCTAGAAAATGTCCCGAAACGGCGACGTAGAGGAAGTGAACGCTGCCACAACGTCGAACACCGCCACCACCTCCACCGGAATAAGAAACAGAAGAGATCCTTTCTTAATCGCGTGCAGGTGCTTCAGCTTCCTCACTTCTTTGGCTGCGATTCTCTGCATCGCCGTTAACATCCTTTCCGCAGTCCGTTCCTTCAAAAACGCATCTGACGTACCTAAATTAACCTCTCTCTCTCTCTCTCTCTCTGTTTCTCTGTCTTTTTATTTTCCGTTACCGTCTGATATCTGTTGCGCCTTTCACTTTCAGATTTTCGACGGTATATTCCGGTGTTACGCGGTTATCATAGCGGCTTTCGTGGTCCTCGCTGAAACCGAATGGAGTTTCATCCTCAAGTTCTCCAAGGTTCTTAGTTTTTAACACTCTCAAGATGCTGTTACGTATGCTATGCTTTTTTGTTATCTAATTCAATTGAATAATCGATTATAGGTTTTGGAGTATTGGGCCGCCAGGGGTATGCTGCAGATTTTGTACGTGTTTCTTTCCATTTACTCACAATTTATCGCGCTACTTTCTAATCTAGCTTACCTATATGTACTTACTATTAATCAATGAATTAAATCGTGTGATTTCATATGATAAAAATTGTTAATAGTACGGTCCTAGCAATTTTTAATGCTGTTTTATTGACCAATGCCCTAATGATGAATTAATGAATAGTAAACGCACTATTATTAGATTTAGATGTGTTAAATTACTTTTATATTGTTGATATACTTGTTTCTGTTTTGTAATGGAAGTTTCCGCTTTTGTTTCCTTGATTGGAGCACTTGGTCAATGGTTAGCATAGGAAAATCATTTTTAAGATTAGATGTTCAGTTGGGAAGCAGTGGACACTAGTGAATGTCAATGGTATGTTGTTCATAGGGAACTACTGAACTAGTATTTAGAATAGCATAATGTGTTAAAATTATATACTGCAATATTTGCCGTAATTTTTGTTTTCTTCATGATGCATAAACTGTGTGGTTTTTTTTACGAATGGTGATTATATTTCTGCAGTGTTGCAGTCATGACAAGGGCTTTTCCTGAATATATTGGGGACCAAAAGGACCTTTTTCTTCTGCAGAGTATAGCAAGTTATTTGCTACTTGCCTGTGGCGTTGTTTATGTTTTTTCAGTAAGATCATTGAAGATTAATTTCTTCTTTTTCCTTCTTTTTTTGTGTTCATTGTATTAATTTCTTCTCTCCTTAATGAAGGGTATCCTGTGCATTGGTTTTCTTAAACGTGCTCGTCAGAAGCAGGAGATTAGTAGGGAGCAAGCAGCCAAGGATCTGGAGGTATGCTGCTATGTTCAGATGTTATGATTTAATGTTATTCACGTCTATTATTTATGGTTCCTTAGTTGCAATGACATAATGGACTTGTAAATTTGACATGATGTTATATTCTTATGACATGCTTTGCATGACTTTGTATATTCTTATGGCCTGCTATAGAGAGATTTAAGATATATCAGTCCTGGTAATTGAAGATGGACTAATATTATCACATTCTGCATCTTTGCATGTTCGATTGTTGCAGTCATATAGCAAAAGTGCCTCCTTTTGACGTCCATCATCATTGGTGGATATTGAGTACAATGATCGATAGCATGGGCTTACTTTCATTATTAACTGAGAGGATTAGGACACTTCTATTTCTCTCAGTAACTTTTTATATCCATTGGGTCTTGTTAAAATTCATTTTTATCGTCTAGAAAACCTGCTGAATTTACTTGCTTTTATGAACACATCCAGGAGTTGGATCGGCGCAGAGAGGAACTTGAGCAACTGCTCATTACGGAAAGAGATCAAAATATTTGAAAGCAGTGCTGAAATTAATCCGTAGTGAAGATAAGTGTGCTGCAAACCCATGAATCTCTGTTTATGTTAGTACTGCACACAAATTTTCTTGTTCATTCTTTGTAGTTATTGAGTTATGCTCTTAGATGTGGGCCATTACAGGTAGGGTATTGGCCTATTCTTTGTAAATACATAAAGCACCATTTAAAATTGTGCCTCAGCTTTATAGAGGTGTGAATCGAATTATAATTGACTATATTTAATAAACTCTTAACTTTGTAAGAGCAGTTTCTGTTGTAATAAAAGTTACATTTTGATTCTGTGATTGGTTGAAGGTATTTTGAACATTTATTATATTCATACACTAATGTTACAGCCAAGGATCACCATCAGAATTTGAGATTAGAATTTAGTGTTGAACGTTGTCATTATCATCCTGTTTTTTTAATAGTGTCCTGGAGCATCCATTCACTGATAAGTGCGAGAAATTAATCAATCTCAATGTGTGATAAATTATAGAACTTTTCCAATAATTTTTTCGTTTGATACAGATGAATCTCGAAATTGGATTTAAGACAGGAAAGAGCTCTTTAAAAAATGCTCTGTAATGTAATTCAAGAACAAATGCATTTTTTCAAGAAAACCTTATCCTTAGCTTTTGTACAAGAGAGGGAAAAGGGAAATGTGTCAAAGAGTACAAGTGGAGTTCTACCTTCAGGGAGATCATGTGAAATTTTCAACCTGTAAATGTCATATAGATAATCATCTATTTGTTAAGCATGCATCTTCGTTAGTGTACTTTCACCGTGCCATGTCTGTAATTTGTTTACTCAGTTGAAATCTGAATACTCAAAATTTCAGTTCAACGTTAGATCTTCATTAATCATTAGTACAATGAGCCGTTCTGCTTGCTTTGTTAGCATTGAGATTTTTATTCAACTAATTATATATTTAGCTTTTTCATGTTAAAAATGCTCCAGGTATACTTTCATTTTCCTCTTAGGAATTGGTTTGGGAGTAATAGAGGCAACATATTTAAAATCATCAATCAATGTGATTCTGAATAAATACAAATAGAGAAATTTCACTAGGATTTTCAATTTCAGCGTCCTCGATGAGAGGATCTGCCTTCAGAGAGCATTACTTTGTCTTCTTCTGTTTGTTCTTTGATGCATTCCAGTTTTGAGAAAATTTTGTGAGGCCATCTCTGAATGCTCCAAGATTTAGCCCATTTCTAACCAGAATGCTTGTCACTCCAATTTTTGAGATCTGTGATGTGATAGCCACTACAAATCATGTTACACATATAACAAATTGATAATCCTTCTTCCAATCAAAGAAGGGCAAAATCTCACATAACTCTACATGATCCGAAAATCCAATTATGGACTTAGTTGAACATGTAGAAGCAACCATTGGCAAGAAAAATATAAAATTTAAGAAAGTTCATTAAAATAAAATAAAAAAAACAACAGACGCACGCTTTATTACCTCTTTGATGTTATTATTATCATCGTCAAAGAAGAGCATGGAGTTATAGGGGACCCCAGTCTTTGACTGAATTCTCTGAAAATGATCAGTTTTGTGTGTCCAGCTGTAAAATATTTCCTGAACAACCAAAAAGAAGAATTAAATTTGGTCAACACATCAATCCGAATTAAATGATTTTAAGGTTCTACCTTAAATTGGGCTACTATGGTTTGGCACAAGTTTAACATCGCTCGAGTTTCCTTTTATAGGCTTTGTTTATGTAGAAAATAAAGTCACTTATTAACAGTTTATCTTTCAAAACATACTTGCAAGTAAGGGTAAGCTCAAAAAGATGGGGCTATTCCAAGATAATTAGGTTATTCATCTAAGAAAAATATTTGATAGACAACTGTAATACATAAATAATTAGATAATTAGTTATAAAATATAAAGAGAAAAATTTGTATATGTATAAAATATGAATAAAGAGAAATATATATATATATATATATTCTATAAGTGAGTTGAAAAGTAAACTTCAATGTTTTTCTATAATATAATAATGACTTGGGTCGACTTTGATTTCCTCTCTTCAAATCTAATTAATTGGAAACACTGCTTCCTCGTAGCTAAGTAAGACGAAAAACAGAGATATGTTTATCACGCATGTCTCAGCTTTATGTTCAATTATTTATGCTCAATGATGTTCAACAATTTCACTTGACGCATGATCAAGTAAATGTGGACATCCCTTATAAATAATTGTAATGATAATTTGAATTAAAATGTCACTTTGTGAGGACTAAACTAAACTCCTTCCAACGACACAACCTCTGTTAGTTACAAGTTTAATCCTTTTGAACTAAAGTTTAATTTAGATGAATTTCTTGACAAACACGAGCAATTCAATAAAAAGGTAAAATAACATAAACCTTTCTTTTAAATTAATTTTTATCTTAGAAGTTATCTTATTTAACTTTGGCTTTCGTAAGAAAAGTATAAGTTAATTAATGAGTAATCATTCTCGTTATGGAAAGTGTTTTGCTCAGATAATATAATTTTTGGAAAATTAAAAGTAATAGGAAAATAATATATGAAAATGTAATATATTTTAAGTTTTAATTCCAAGGTCTTATTCATGGAGTGAAAAGAGGAGAGACATGCCAAAGAAATATAAATGGGTTCCAAAATTTTAAGGTTTATTTTAATTCAAATTTTTTCTTTCATTCCATTTAATTCTCTTAATTCAATTTTTTATTCTTTTTATTCTGCTTAATTCTCTTTTACTCTATCAAAGATACTTTAAAAAATATTTAATATTATTTTAATTATTAAATTATTTTATTTATTATAATTTTAGTCGACACGAAAATAAATAATTAAAATCACTGCGTTTGGGTTTCAAAAGTTATTTCGTTATTTTTCTTTTTATCTTTGAGGTCGAATATTGATTTGCTCTTTTGTTTATTCAACTTTTTGTTTAATAAGCAGTTGTTGTATAATTAGTTGAAGTAAACACTTATTAAACACATTCACTGGATGCAAATATTCGCAGGTCAAACTCCTTTATGACAAGCAACAGAAGGATAAAGTAAAGCAAGAAAAAGGAGTGTGATTGAGCAAGAGAAGAGAAGAGAAGAGAAGAGAAGAGAAGAGAAGAGACCTCAGCTACAAACATTGACCTGATACTGAGTTTGTCAAGATACGTGGTTGCGATATCAGGAGTTGGCGACTTAGAAGCAATCGCAAACTGAATCTTGTCATGTTTCAGCGCATTCAATATCCCTCTACTATGAGGATACAAATAAGGCGTGTCGTGCTTCGACTGGCACTCACTGAAAAATTAATCAAACTTGCTACTTCAATTGCTAAAATCACCCAACAATACAATAACATTGAGTATATTATAGTTTAATAATTAATGTACCAGTAAAATGGCCAAATAGTGTGATCGAGATCGAAAACGACGAGCCTTGGGAGCACTTGAAACACTCCCATTATTTGCAGTGCTTCCGCCTTCACTCGCTCCACGTCTTCCACCATTCTTCTCTCTACAATTGGATCAAGGATTTACGGTCTTTAAATATTCTTCCAATATCCACCATTTATTTTTTTTTTTATTTATATATTTTGATTTTTGTGATGACTGAACCAGGTTTATTCTAAATTAAAATATTCCGACCCGATAGGATTGGTTCGGGTAAGTGGTTTAACCCGAATTGAGTCAAAGAGATAATAAACACATTGCTTCTCTTCTCTCCCTGCTTCCGGTCACGTGCCAGTGGATTGTCATCATCCTCGCTTGATCAAGGTAAAACTGACATTCTCTCCTTCTTCTTCTTACTGCAATTCGTGGGCATTTCATTTGACCTATTTGTTTTTCTTCTTGGTTATTGCTATGGTGTTACATGTTTTTAGTAATCATTTCCTCTAATTGCACACACCACCATTTCTGTTATGGATCCAATGGAGGGTATTGAAATTGGGTACACTTGCTTTAACATTTTACATTTCAACACATTGGGCTTGGTATTTGTTGTTGTTGTTGTTGTTGTTGTCGTTGTTTTGCTATGCTTTTCTTTCTTGAGTTGAGACTGTGAGAGTTATTGCTTCAGCAAATTTCATGAGCAATTTTAGATAAGGCTCCAGCTTGAATTTCATGTGCACAAAACGGTGTACCTTGTATACTTATCCTTGAATTTAGTTTCGTGACCTACTTCTTGAATTAAATTAAATGGAGGGTGGATATATCCTTAGGATTTAGGAGCTTTTTAGGGTTATAATTACTTGCTTCTTTGCATGCAATTACTGTTTTGAATTCTGGCTTCTGCAAATTCTTTACTAGGCCACATTTTATCCCACTGTATTTTTTACATCGCTGCAAGGGAGTTTCCTGTAACTATGACTGTTTATGATATATTAGCTAGTTTATGTTGCCAATTTTTAGAAGTTCTTATGTGCCAGTGTTCTGTCATACAAGCAACTATGCTTATAATTGCTCAAACAATAGTGTCCCCCAAACTGCTTTGTGCTTATGTGTTAGTGATTTTTTTAATTCCTATCTTCATAATCTGCATTTAAGCTTAAAAAAACAAATGCAGAACATAGTACTAAATCCACACTCCTGGACTACCTTCTTTTCTTAATCTGTTAAGAAAAATGTGAGGACCTTTGCTCATTTAACACTGTATTTGGGCAATACAACTGGTTATTTCCAGTAATGACCTAGTGTTGGTGCAAATCCGTCATGAGTGATCCATATTTGAGGTTTAGGCAAGGTTTACGTTGGTTGTTGAGGAGCCTAAACAGCCCTCCTTCTTTACCCAGGTTTGGGATTGACTGTTAGCCCATAGTAAGTGTAAGATATATAGTAAGTAAAAAAAAAAAGGTTAGTGTGGCATTATTAATTAAAAAAAGAAATTTGCAAAGACCTTTTTAAGTTCCTCTGTAGAATTTCTTCCGTTCTCTACATACATACCCAAGTTATAACCCTCTCTACATACATGCCCAAGTTATAACCCTCTCAGTATTATGCCATAAACCTCATCCAACATATTCTTGTTTTAAGTTTAAAATATGTTGGTTTGTGGTTTAATGGGTGATGCATTATGTGAAGCTCTAGTCTCTACATATAACTTCTCAAGACTTCGGATTTGTGCAGATTAGGAGCCTGAGAGCACAACAACTTCTTAAAACATGGCTTGTCAAATGGGATCTTTGATTCTGAGATGGAGATTATCAATTACAGAGAATGAAAGCTCCCAAAAATCATGTATAGCCTTTGCAACTTCAAGAATCCACGGCTGTTGCTGTAAGACAAATTTTAACGGGCTAACTCTCAAAGCTGGCATGAAGTCTTCACCTTTTGCTCAGACCTGGTAGTATTCTAATATTTTGTCCCTTGATCCAAAATTATGTCTATTTTTCATTAGTTTATTTGTCAGATTTGTATGAAATAATCCTTTGATCATACTGAAGCTTCAGTTAGAACAGTTGATTAAATGAATGACTGCCTAATAGTAACAGGTAGAGGACAATCAAGAGAACTTTAGGGTAAAACTATTAAAAAGGATTTATATTTAAGTGGCTTCTGTGAAAAAAGTTGTTTTTAGCAAATACAATGGCATCATTTGATTCATATAGATTGGGCTTTAGCTGACCTGTGGCAAGATTGTATCACCGTTATGTATAATTCTTTGATATTATTTGTTAGCAACCTCTTATCTTAAAAGTTCAAAAATGGTTATCGTGCATCCTTCCCACTGTGTAATTCATTTTTCTCACCTAACTTAATGCAAATATTTTTCTCACTCCTTTCTTTCCAATAAAATACTTATGTTTTTTGCATTATATAGGTTGCTAGAAATAAACACTCCTTAAGTCTAATTGATTACGTTGTCAATTGATTGGACCTTTTGGGTGTTTCTCAGTCTTACTGGTAAGCGAATAAAATGCTAATTTCTATATCCTTGCAATATCAATTGTTTTATGACCTTGGTTCAGTTTCCTGGGAAGAAGAGCCGACTGGAAAATAGCTTTTGCCTTGAACACAGGTGGAGTGTCTGGAAATGGTGACCAACAAAGCTTCAATGACTCTAGTTCCAATCTTGGCGGTACCCGATTGGGTAGGATACTGACTGCAGGTGGCAGACAACTTCTAGAAAAGTTGAACTCGGCTAGAAAGAACTTCCCTTTGAAGGTATTCCTGCTACTTTTGGGTTTCTACACGGCAAATGCACTAGCTACAATCCTAGGGCAAACCGGTGATTGGGATGTTCTTGTTGCTGGTGTTGTGGTGGCTGCAATTGAGGGAATTGGCATGCTCATATATAGAAAGCCGGCTACCATGGGGACTGGGAGATTGCAGTCTTTTCTAGTGATGGTGAACTACTGGAAAGCTGGCATATGTTTGGGTCTCTTTGTAGATGCTTTTAAGTTAGGCAGCTAAGAATCCACAAAATCTTGTCCATCTTGCTTTCTCTTTTCAATTTATTGTTTTGTCATAAATCTCTGGTAAGCCATAATTTTGACCTTAGTTTTCTTCTATTGCTACCTTAGTTCTATACTAACGGTGTACATGTAATTGCAGTATGTGAATAGTATATATGACGATTGCTTAATTACATAATGTCTCTGTGCACAATGCACTATTTTTCATGTGCTTGGTGAAGGAGAAACTGTTATATTCATTTGTTTGTACGTTTGTACTGGTGGTAATGAGTTTCACTGTTTAAGAAGAAAAATAATTATCGAGTCACTGGAGCTATCCGCACTTAAGGTGGGAGCTACTTAAAGGCATTTTCTTCCCGTTCCTTCTCAATCTCAACAAGCACTCTTTATTTACATTCTGAAAAGGGCATTTCAGAATAAAATTTTCATCCCAGAATACATTATAGGGTGTATGTTGAGATTTATTTGCAAGGTGTAAGAAGAAAATGCTCTACTTAAATTTTACTAATGCAAGGTAGTAAATACATTAGATGCTATTTGTTGGATATCTCACATTATCTAGAGAAATGGTGTGTTTAGTATATATATTATAAATGAGGCAATTCTCACCTTACAAACTGATTTTGTATAATTGAGTTAGGTGTTTAACCCATATTTTTAAGATGGTATAATAGTCTAACTTAAAGATTAGTTGTTGTTGTTGGGTTTATTATGTTATCAGCTATTGGGTTACTATTAGACCACCTGTTGTTTAGTTTTCATGCTCTAGATGTATAGTCTTTGATACAAGGTGGTATGTTCAAGATCTCACATTACCTAAAAATATAACATGTTTAGTGTATAAAAGTGAGGAATAATCTTTACAAGTCAATTTTGTAAGGTTGAGAGGTCATTTACTCTCATTTAGAAAACTATTTATCCATTGAAGTAGTGCTAGTATGTTGTATGCAAATATTAAACAACATTGTGAAATTTTAGGATTCAATTCTTGGTGGCCAGTTTGTAACCTAGAAATAATAAAGATTGCAAAATGAATTGAATTCTGGATCAAGCTGATTGTGGCCTTAGCAAATATTATAATCAACACATCATAAAATTGTACAATTTTTTTTTCCTAGTATTATGTTAATAAAGCCTCTACTATCAACTTTCAATTAATAAATACAAATGAATAATCTATTATTTAAGGGGGAAAAAAAGCTTGATGTATAAAATCTATATGGTATGAATGTATAATTGATCCCTAGTTTTCTTGGAAGGCATATTATTACTTCACATCACAGTCACATTTTTACCATGATCTAATCGTATGTCAAAATGACACCTTTTAAGCTAAATGCTGAAAAATGGATTTAATGATGGAGGGAAATGATCAAAACAATTATATTAACTATTAAACTGTTTGTCTGAATCAAAGAATTAAGCCATAAATGGGACATAAAAATTCCATCGAGCAAAAGGAGCAAGGATGTGTTTTTTCGCCTTCCCATTCAATCTTCGAAAAACACAAGCATATGAAATAAAAATTAAATTAAAGCTTTTCTTTCAAAACTTGGGATGTGCAAACTCATTCGTCAGTTGCAGCACTTGCAGCACTCAAGTCCACAGAAAGATCAAGAACCTGGAACAGATGAAAAAAATGTTATGACCAAGAGAAAATAAGTAAGACTTCATTACCTTTTTATCCCTTAATATGATACTCTACCTATGCATCATTATATTTGCTTTATTTTTGAAAAATTGTGATATCACACATAAAAGCATATGCTTTTGTTTAAATGAAAGTTACCATTTATCAAAAGAAAGTATAATTTGTAAGTGTACACAATTAGAGATAGATCTATCAATTTTTTGGCACAGTTCTTTTGCTAGCTTCAATACCAGTTCTTTCTGATCTCTCTATGTTATCAAACTCTCTAATTATTATTTTATGTGATGAAATATGTAATTTCGAATGTATACTAACTTCAAAAAAATACGAACCTTTCCAGTGATCTTACTGTACATCTGAACCACATCTTTTACTGTGGTTTCGAAGTGTGTGGTAGCATCATAGCTCTGCAAGGATTTAATTTCAGGTTATTACGACTGCCTTTTGAAAATGAAAATAACTAGAAAAGAAATTCCATTATATAGGCTGAATAGGAAGTGTAAAAGAATTCATATCTATCATGAAGGAAACCAGAAAAAGAAAAAAAACTTACATATTTTAAAATCATAGTGAACCTTAGGTTATCTTAATTTTGAAACTTGCATAACTTGAGATGTTAATTGCTATATTTAAGCTACCTAAGTGATAGACTTTGGATATTTCACATCAGCCAAATAACACAAGCAACTTTGTAATGCAATATAATTATATAACCGCTTTACAATGGTCAGGACATAAGAAACAACTGAAGAAAAATAAAATATGCATATCAGATAGTCTACTTAATACTTACTGTAGAGATGAAACAACCATCAGCTTCATGATCATTGCAGGGTTCAAACCTGTCATAAATGTCATAGAATATCTCATCTACAGGTCCAAGAAGGTCAATACCAGGCTTCAATTCCACCTCAGGTTGGTCAGTTTCCGCTTCTGTTGTAACAAAAGCAATATATTTTCCTTTCGGTGCCACATTATGAGCATAAGAGCAGCAGAAGAGATACCTGGAATAACAAGGGAAACGAGAAAACATAAACCTATGAAGTTGGAAGAAAAAAATACTCTCAAGTAAGAACTAATTTGACTTAAATTCTCAGCATATGGAAAAGAAAACAAAACAAATCAAGGGGATAAATTAGTCAAACTTCTTGCACAAGTTAAAATCGACTTATTACACCTCAACTCTTTCAAAGATCTGTCTTCTAGCTTCTGAATAAGCACCTAAAAACATGACTTTGTTTGAAGAGGGAAAGACAAACAACTTTTAACGGGACATGTGAACCCTTGACAGGAAATGAATTACGGTTTGTTCTTTTGACGTGTATTCAGTAAAATATGAAAGCACCGCCGTAGATCAAAGTAAACTTACATATCTGACTTGCGACCAAGCTGCTTCTGTGGCAGAATGACTTGTGCAGAGTGAGAGTCCTTGGTGTCAGGAATAGGATGGCTCATAATGCATATTGCACGTGCAACTTTTCCAACCTTCTGAACCTGTTAAATGAATTACACATTCATGTAAGCAATCATGTCCAATTACTAAATAAGTAAATAGAACAGTTAGAAGTTGACATTTTTCTTAGGATTACCCTGTTAATTTTGACTGATGCTTGTAAAATTAACTTTTGGTTGTAATATTGTTATGATTTACTACTTTCTTATTTATTGTATAATCCAAAAATTTGATTTTACTTTAGTATGCCTATGTAAACCTCTTAGGAGGTTCATCTTTATAAGCTATCTTGGTAAGCCAGTACATATAACTCAGAGAAAATATAAATCTCTAAACTTTACTATTCACCTTTTCTCTCTATTGTGTGTTAAGTATTTTCGTTTTATAAGTTAGAATACTCTTGCTTCATCTAGTGCTCATTTGTTTGATAGGCTTATTCTTTGTTTGCTCACCTTGCATCTTATATCCATTCTTCCACTATGACCCCCTGGTTTTCTAACAAGAACACTAGAGAAAACGTAGCTCACAGTTCTTGTAACAATAGAAATCTAACCTTAGAAGACAGATATGATGGATCACACACAACTTTCTTGCATTTGGCTGTTTCTCCTTCTGAAGTCACGCCAATGGCTTTCCCATTTTCGTCAAATTCAACCTGTGTACCAAAAGATTAAATGAGGCGAAAAATATACAACAAAGAACTTCAAAGTACCTTTACGTATGTCGGTCAAAATTATAAGTTAGAATACATTGCAAATGCTTTTAGCTATTTACAAAATTAAATATAACTGATTATGGCAATTTTAACATAATGTTTTTTTTTTCATCACATACTTTCTACTTTAATCTCCTCAACTCAAACCTTAGATTACTGATTAGCATTTTAATCTCCTTAACTCGAACTATTTATCAGGAATTGGAGTGCCACAAAATAAAGGAATGATTAAGATATAAAAATTGAAAGATAGGAGAATAACTACTAAGGACAAAATGAATTGCTATGAAAGTTTCAAAAAACTGCATCAGGCATGATAAACATCAAAATACAATTAAGGTCTCTTGATACAAGATACAAGTTTCCTGTCACAAGTAACTTTAGTGCAATTTATTTCCTGATTCCTGGATATGGAAGTATCTTCACAAACTTACCGTGCATTCTGGCTTGTTCAGCATGTAAGTTCCACCATACACAGCACTCAGACGTGCAAATGCCTTACAAAATCAAAGAAACCAAAGTTAGTTCTTGAGTTTACAAAATTTAGAAGATGAAACCAAATAAGGAGAACCTGAGGCAACTCTCCCAGTCCATATAGTGGATAAATGTAAGGTGAACCTCCTTGAAAGCGTGCTAGGGACTCTGCATAAATCTGTACAGAGCAAACAACAGATCATACGCCATGAAGTTTAAGAGGTGATTTTATGTATGCAAAATATCAATGTAATAAACTAAAAAACGCATAGATAAATTTCCATGAAGGAGAAACAGAGGAAGCCAGTGGAATCATCGTGATATTGGTTAATTGTTTCATAAGCCATCTAACACAATGGACTAAAGAAATAACCTATTTTCAGATTTACAACTGTTTTAAAAAATTCCATCAGTATATTATATTATTCTTCAAATTAGTTTCGACTACAGAATACAGATCAATAATCTCCTTTATTCTAGTATTTGGGGTGCTTCTATGTCACCAACATTATTATGACACCAACAGATAGAAAAGAATGTGTTAGACAAAGAAGATATTTGATGCATCGTTTGGTCAAAATTGTTATTTTTCATGCATTTATAAAGACAGTAAGAAATTTAAGTCCGTCAAGAATAAGAACTATAAGATAATACTTTCACGATATATTCGTTTCTAAATTAGTACCTTAACTCTCTCCACAAAATCCTTGGCTGGCTTATCCAAGTAACTATCATCAAGATGAAGTGCCAAGGCATGGCCAATGAAGTCAACTGTATCATCTTCCAACCCATATTTCCTATATTTGGAGAAAGCATTAAACACGTTGTATAGTAGATTTAATCAACATATTAAACTTGATCAAAATCACGTGCAGCAAGCTATAGAGTGGTCAAGAGCTGTAAAATCTAAATTATAGCCATATATTCACTGTAATCAAAATTTAAAAAATGTAAATCAAAATTTATCTTAATAATATATCATTCTATTTTGATGCTTTAAGTGATAGCAAACTACACTGTCAAAATGTTATAATGTGCTCAAAGTTTTTATCTGATGACAATGCTTCATTTTGTACAAAATATATTCATATATATATTTTTTTTATTTCGTTCACTGTGATTGAAGTCAGATTTAAAGGAATGCAAAATCAAGTAAGGAGAGAGGAAAAGAAAGGAAGTAAATGCATACGATATCAACTGCCTTGCTGTAACTTGGTTCAAGTCTAGTCCTTCATGAGATTTGGGATCATTAACTTCATAATCTTGGACATAAATGAAGAACTTCCGAGCTCGGCGCTTCTCAAACAGTCCCATTAAAGGTGACTTCAGCGCTTCAACATCTGTTGCTGGAACTTTGTATATCTAAAGATAAAAGACAGATATTTTGTCAATATGAAAGAGGTTTTGTCAAATGTAAAGTTTGCAATATAAAAAGGTAGTAGTTGTGAAGAATGCAAGAGAAAATTAAGAACATGGTGAATATGCTGCCTAGTACCTTTCCCTTATTATACACAAAGCTTCCATCTACAGCTTTGAAGTTCAAATACTTTGTAACATCTGTGTGAATGAGAACACGGACCAAAGCTCCATTGGCCATCATAAACTACAGAGAAAGAGATGAAAAGTTGGTTTTTGTCGTAAATAATTAGAAAGGAAACTACACAAGCAAATAAGTAGAGTGAAATTGATGGAGAATATATCCAGAAAAAGGAAAAAATAAAGAACAAAACTTAAATACAGTTCTATAGGTATTTTTGGTATTATTCTCCAATCAGAATTAGAGTTTCACTTCAGTAGTCTACATTGATATTTAATGGAAATCTTTATTAAACTTGCTTGTATGCTAAAAAAGAAACCAAAAGAAGAATTTGGTCTACATAGCCTAACACTTCGGAGCAAGAACCAAGAACTATTAGCATATAATTAGCACAGGCCTATGTCCTACCAAAACTTAGAAGGTCAATTTAAAAAAGAACAAATAAAAATAGGGATTCCACAATGTATAGAAATTATACAACTTGCATTAATGTTTCAACTTTAAACTACTCAATATTATACACTTTTCTAGTTTTCTGTTGATCCACAAGTCAAGACATATGAAAGCAGTTACCTTAGGTATCATATCAACATTGTATTCTCTGCTGGAGCCCAAGCTCTCTGGCGCAGGGTCATCTCCCCTAAATCGCTTCCATAACTAAACAGCAGAAAATGAGTTTTAGCGTGAAAACAAAAGCAACATGCAATGAAAAAGGTGATATATCACATTGCAAATCTTCATAAGTGAGTGACCTGTGTAAGATTCAGTGATGTAGATGCCCCTCCATAGTAGTCATTTCTATCCATGTGCAACACCTGATTCAAGTTCAAGTCGATAGTAATATACATCCAAAATTTAGGAAAAAAAATCTTAAAATAAATGAATTCAAACATCATATCTAGCTTTTTAAAATTCTTGCATCATACATGTACCACCTCTTTTTTTCAATCTAACATGCAAATAATGTAAGAGAAAAAGGTACAATCAAATAGAAAAAATAAACGAGCAAATAAAGGTTCAACAACTGACGTTGAATCTCCAAAACAACCGTGGTTAAATGTGTGTTGCACTAGTGATTATTATAAATGATGAATAGAAAAAAAAATAGATATAGAAAATGTTATGTATAATGTTGTACGAGTTGTTTAATGAATAATGCAACATAAATAAATGAGATATAATACACATACAATAATTTATGAAATAATTTGTATAAAATTTGTTCATAAAGTGTTGTAATAAAAACTGTTACTGAAGTCATTGAATAAATACTATGTGTTATATGATAAATAGTATATAAGTGTGAGAAAGAGAAGAGGAATAACCTTGAGGCCATCAACTGAGAGAAGGCCACTGAGGATGCATTCCTTAAGGCCTGTGCCCAAGACAATGACATCGTACTCTTCATCCATTGTTGGAGAGAATAAAGAAAAGAAAAGAGATTGTAAAGCAGACACAAAAGGAAAGAGAGAAAGGAAAATGAGGTTTTGAATTTGATGAGCAATGAGATGAGATGGACAAGGGGAGGTTGTGTATAAGGGTTTACGTTTTCTTTATGTGTGAAGTAGAACACGTCTTTAGCGGTGAGTAACGAGACTAACGCTCCCCAAAATAACTCATCTCACAATTCATACACGTGTTTTCTGTTATGGAGCAAAACTCATTGCTATCCATTATTAACTTAAAATTTACAATAATAAGTTATATAATAATGAAAAATTATATTAATTATATGGCAGTTCCAAAAAACTCACTTCTATATCAAAAAAGATTATTCGGAATCATTTATTATTATTATTATTATTATATCATTATTATTATGCAAAAAAAAATAAAAATATAAAGCCTTCAGAAACTATCAATAACTATTTATTTACTTTTTCAAACTTAGAAACTAAAAATTTAAACCGTATCATGATAATGTATAATGTATTTGTGATTAATTAGGTTGAAATTTTATATTTAAGTGATAAATATGAATTAATATTATAAAATAATTATATTAATTATTTATTATTAATAAATTTTATTTTATGTGATTAAATTAAGTAACATCGTTAAACTACCATATATAGTAATATGAATCAAAATTGACAGACGTCAGTATTAATTTATTAGGATATAATAGTCATTTATTAAGTTATCATTCATTCACTAGATAATTAAATAATAATTTTTGTTTTCTTCTGAAAGGTTTAGTTGAGAACTCAAGATAACTAATTGAGGAAGCACTATAAAGTTATAGATTATGTTGTTTGTTAGTTGCTCCTAATACTCTAGAAACATCACTAAATTAATCTCTTTATTCGTAAAGTTTCCACTGTGTGTCAATTAAGACTATTCATGGATTTAGTTATTCGTTGAAACTTTACCTTCTAATAATATGGTGTAATATGCTCTGGTATAAATAAAATTATCCAATAAGTGGTATCAAAGCTTTCATTACTATCAAATTATTAAAAATAAAAGTTATTTCATTTTAGTAAGGTAAAATCTACGCTATGACTCTATTATCATTATTACGTGCATTTGCATGGATTTTAGCCTTTATCTGTTTGTGTACAATTTTTTTTTACAATATTTATGGACTTCACTCTTTTAATTTTATGTCTAATAATTTTGTTTGATTGAAACAATGTTACCAAAGGACATTACTAGTGCAAAAAGAGAATACAATGTCATTTAAAATAGGCCTACGACATCAATTAAAAACCGACATTAAAAATGTTTAACATTAAAAGTCCTGACTTTTAACGTCAATAATCGACATTAAAGATCAGGACTTTTCACGTCAATTCTACAACTAACGTTAAAAGAATTTTTCACGTTAGTATCTAAGGCACATCAGACGTTAATTATAGTTTTTACTTCGGTTCTCTACAACAATTGACGTTAAAAATACTTCAGAAATAAAAAAAAATTAATTTTTAATGTTGGTTTATTTTATTAAACGATTGTTATAAGTAATTTTTTTTAAATTCTTTTTATTTATATATAATTATTAAATACATAAATTTAAGCACATAAAACTTATACAAGCATGCTACATGTAAGTTCAAATAACGTGAAAAAAGAAGTAATAAATTGTGATTTAGAATAAAAGATCAAATCATGCGAGGCTATGAACATCATTCACAAATTGTGACCTAGGAACACCTAATGAAATTACAACTATTTTCCAATCAAGTAAGTTCTCCTTCATCAATCTTCGCCAATGCACACAAAGGTTTGACCTTGAGAACCTCGTCAACTCACAGTTTCCAGAACATTCATGAAAAAATCTTAAAGTAAAATAAAAAAAAAAAATCTATTTGTGATGTTACATTCCCCTAAATATCAAGGATTATGAAAATCAAATCATCAAGGAGACTTTTTAAAGGACTGAACAATACAACATAACAAACAGATGATAACCAAGAAATTAAAACAAGATATACTTCTAAGAAACATGGAAAAGTTTGCTTACCTTAATTAAGTTGAAGAATGAGAAACTACCTATTATACATAGATTTGAAACTGAACCCGACTTCAGTATGAGTTTTAGGCCCATCATCACTTTAATATGAATTTACTAACCTCTTCAACAATTCATCTACAAATAGCTTCACTCTTCTTCACCGTTAACAAAGTCAAGTTTTTACTCTTCGTGAGAGGACATATCTTTGAGTCAAAGACATTAAGGATGGGATTTAAATAATTATTATATCATACATTAAGTACATACTTCAATTTTGTATTTTTTTCTCAGCGTAGTTCATATTCATAGTCAGGGGTGGCTCCACGTTATGTATAAGGGTGGCCGTGCTCCCCCTCCCCTTCACCAAACTTTTTTTATTACTTATATATATATAATAATTATAATAAAGTTTTAATAATAATAATAATAGTAATAATTATATATATAATTATATATTATATATAATTAGTAATACTAATAGTAATAATTATATTATATATATAATAATTATATATTATAATAATAATAATTATTAATAGTAATAATAGTAATAATAATTATTATTATTATTATATATTATATAATAATAGTAACAATAACAATAATAATAATAATAATAATAATAATAATAATAATAATAAACTTATACACTTTGAAAGGTACTTGCTCAAACAAGTTTATAAACAAATTACAAAATGTAAGTCTTAAACTATGATTTGATTACGGTTGTGTCAAGTCTTGGAGCTTCCACATTTCTTCCTCTATCTTTCTTTGCATGCTTATAGTAATCCTTTAGGATGTTCCTACATTAAAAACACAAGATATGATAATTAAAACTTTTTTACGAGAACCGGAACTAAATCACTTTTAAAATGGGTGTTTGTAATCAAGCAAGATCAGAGAAGAAAAGACATACAATTTCTATTTTAACCTTCTTCAGTGTTGCACCATTAGATGCTTTTGTTTCCGCGTTTAATTTCCTTTTGCCTTTTGAAGTCTTTGAAGCGGATTAGAACAAAGTTGGCTTTATACATTAATTGAAGAAAATGTTTACTCCTGGGATATTTGAAATTGATTTGCTCTAGACTCGATTCAAACTAATATAATTGTGATGCTTGCATAATTAAAAGAAAGAAAATTTTGCATCATAAATTACATTATAATCAATTTAATAAAACACACTTTGATGCTATGTGATGGAAAATTAAAAAAATGAAAACCGTTTTTAAACAGAAATAGATCAAAACAAACATATCAAAGAAACACTTGTGAAACAAATGCACCCATTGTTATGTAAAACACATGTGACTTAATTTTTCATTTAATGTTTTCATATTGCAAAATACCAGACTCTGGGAAGGTATATTTTGAGATCATTAGTGGATTTGGAAAACTTAACTAAATCTCAGACTGATAGTTGAAGGTACCTGTTATACTGTGGTATACCAATAATAAAAATTTTCACCTTTCTAGGCCCCTTCGTGCATTTAAGGTGTATTGTCTTATTTATACAGTTCTCCTGATGATAATCATAGCCAAGTACCTGCCGTTGAAGAGTTTCATGATCAGACATCAACTCCACATGGGGATCTGAAGAGAAAGTCCTAAATGCAACATAACATGCCTATACCTGAAGTTTGCCAATGAAATTTAGTTCTAAGATAGTTATATCAATCTGCCTTTTGAGTTATATTGAAAACATTATCTAATATATTGGTACCATAAAATTACCTTTCCAAGTTCCCCTTATTGGACATGCACAATGGAACACAAACAACAAAGAACAACTCAACACATACAACATTAAAATAATGCAAGAGAGAAGATTAAAAAGAAAATATTACCAAATAATGCTAAGAACTATGTTGAATACATATAATGGGTAAAACCAAACAATCTGCAGGGAACAAAAGAAGGACAATCACAAAAGATTAATGAGTAAAAATTGATTGGCAAAACAGAGGTTACATGAAACAAAGGATAAGAACACGATGAAGACAACATGCTTCTTTTAAACTTATTAACCATAGAAAACCAGCGACCTTCTAACAAATCAGGTTAATTAAAAATCAGATCTCCCATATCAACTGCCATGAGAATCCTTGTGTTTGATTACAAGTACAGATAATCCAGTCACGTATGGGTACCTAAGGGTGAAAATAAAACTTAAGGAGGGAACCAAATGAAACCCTAAACTCAAAACAATGAGAATAAGGAAGGAAAAAATAAAGAAGGAGTGTGAGTTCTCTGCATTTCAGCTACAAGCTCCATGAGAATGTGTGCACGAGAGCAAATACAATCATAAGAATGAGCGAGAATGATACCGATGGAAGGAGAACGAGAACACTAAAGAAGGGCTTGGAGGGAAACAAGGAGAACAAAAACAATGAGAACAAGAACGATGGAGAACCAGAACAACGGAGCATGCAACAGAGGAGCACGAGAAAGACGAAAATAAGGGTGAGGAGCGGCGATAATGATAGTGAGGAGTGGAAGTAGGAAACTGTTGAGCAGCCAGGGTTGGAACACGAAGGAGAAAGAATAGGTAGGGTTTAAGGAGAAAGAAAACAAATATTAGAAAAGGGAAATTTTCCAAGTCGGTTAAATTCCTAATCGATGTGATATGTCACATTCACGTCGGATCTCTTATAACCAACGTGAAAAAGGTGACTTATAGAAATGTCTAACCTTGCATCAAAACTTAAGTTACTAAACCTAGAGGCTGGTGAAGAATTGCTCTTGCACATGCTTTGATTTCATTTTCTGCAGAATATAGGCAATTTAAAGTGAGTTGTAATATTCAAAAGGATAAGTGATCCCTAAATGAACTTATATCTCACTGTGTACAAGAGGAAGAGAAGCTGCAAAGGGATGAGAATGGAAGTGTTCACTTGACTTTGACCTCTCAGAATTAAAAGTATGTTGTAAAAGGATCTTTTCAACAAAGAAAACAAAATAAATCTTACTTTTATAAAGAGTTAGGACACATAAAGAAATAGTGTCCTAAGTGAAGAAAGGTAAATTTATTGCTTTTGTTTGTTCTGAAATTAATTTGGCTTTTGTAGCTATGAATACTTGGTGTTTGGATATTAGTGTTACTACTCACATAAGTATAACTTTATAGGGTTGCCTCTAAAGCTAACTATCAAGTGATGATGAAAGATTCATCTTTATAGGCAATAGACAAAAAGTTGCAAAAGGCACGGTTGGAACTTTTATATTATAGTTAAAAAATTGGAGCTTATTTGGATTTATTTGAGACATCCGTTGTTTTGAAATTTTGTATACTCATTGGCCATAAACTTTAAATTAGCTAGAAGATTATCATATGACATCTCTTCGTCATCAGATTCTTGGTCTAAGGAAGAAGAAATGTAACCCCTTACCCGATGCCTCACAAACTAATCCTAATTGTGATTCATTTTTAATATTTGAAAAAGTTGATTGTAAAATAATTAGATTGACATAAAATACAAATATAACTATAGAAAAAGTTAAAAGAAGGTCAATCATCATAATCAATTGTAAGTTAATAATCCTAGTACTTGTTATAAGTGTCTAAAATTGGACAATAAAAACATAAGTGTTTCACTAACTTGAGATGTTATAAATCTAGACTAAGGTTCAAAACAAACAATGCATAAAGACCTAGGAGCACCAACTAAAAAAAAGGAAAAGGTTTTCAAAAGCGTAAGGATGCTTTAGCCCGAAAACACCATTTCCCAAGCCTCTTCTCTAACCCGTGAAAGACCTACTATATTACTTCTGTTTATCTTGACTTTCCAAAAACATATTCAACTCATATAAGAAATTATGATAATCTCAGCCATTTCAAAAGAAATCATCTATGCCTCACAAGCACATCCAAAACTCGGGTAACCTAATTATTTCACAGTAGTAGACATACACCCCCAATCAATTTTCAAAACAAGGATCATCATAATCCTTAGTGACTCATCATATGTAAACATGCTCCTAACAACAATACATTAACCACTAAATCCATTTATACTATTTATCATCATACAGTTTCATATGCAACCATCATGCATTTATAAGAGAAACATATCAACCTTCTCAACCAAGCACACAATTAACATTAGGTAAAACAACACACAAAAACAGGGGACTGACGCTAAACATGAATCACCTCTCACGCTCAACGTGAAACTCTAAAGACTCTACTTGATTCTCTGTAACCCTATGCTCAATGTCACCATAATTTGACACTCGATGTCAGTTTCCAAAGGAACCCACCCCCCGCTGCACACCCATGTTGAGCAAGAGCACAGTCTCATACTTAATGTTGTCACACAAAATGTTAGGCATTCCTTCTGTAGCCTCACCTTGAGCGCCACCCATTGCTCTTACTTAGTGTGGCATGACAGCAAGTTCTGCACTTGTTGTAAGTTTGGATTCCATTCCAAACTCTACCACAACCATTTTAGACCTATTTAGCTATCCAAACAAGTTTAGTTACATATTCTTAACTGGTTTCAAGGTTCAATTACGACCAAAATCATCTAACTCCAAATTTGACTCTCTAAACCTCAAAAATCACTAAATTTACTAACTTAAATGGTTCTAAAAAAGGAAAACTCGTTCTAAGGATTTTCTAACTAAACCAAAGGTTTTTACTAGTCTAAAATAGCTACAGTGGCCTGTTCAAAAGGCAGACCAGGTTCAATTCCACCTAATTTCACAAGTCAACCATCTAACACCCCAAAAAATCAACCATTTATTTAATTCTTCTGATTTCACTCTATGAATTTTCTTATTCACACTTACACCTTCACTCACTCATGACCCAAAACACTACAACAAAGTATTCTATTAGTTACTTAACATGATATCAACAAAATACCATAAATCAATAATAAAGAAACTAAAATTTCAACTATTTTCAACAATTTTATTCATAAATAAACAATTGTAATTGAATGTTATCATTCCTAGTGATCAATAAAACACAAGATGTAACCATTGTCATCAAGAACACAGAACACACTCATTAACATCAATAAAGATAGAAATTCTCATTATTATCATGAAAAGTTGAACTACCCTAACCTTAATTGTGGAGAAGAAATGCCAACGAGGAGAATCAAGAAAGAAGTAGAAACAAGGAACCCTAATTGAAGACACCATAGTTTGAAGCAAAGCGAAGGGAGAGATAAAGATGAAGAATGTTATTCTTGAACTCTATTGTTCTGCACTTGAAAAATCTAAGAATGACGAGGAGAAGTGACAATTTTTGTGAGCAAAGAAGAGAGTAAAGAGAATTAATGGTAATTTAAAGCAAACAAAAAAGTGAATACAGGAAGAAGAAAATTGATATTTGCACTTGAGTGAGGAGAAAATATGCAGTTAGTAATAAATAACCATGAAGAGAAAAAAAAGTAACGTAACTGTCTATGGAATGTTCAACAATTATAGGATTTGAACCATCAAGGGGAAAATGGGAAAAAAGAAAGAAAAGTGAGTAATTAGGAGTATTTTTAATAATTCCAAATAAAACTCTAGGACCTACTTTCCCATTCAGAATTTTATTCTAAATCCAAAAATACATATCATTTGCTCATTAGGCAACTCTAAAAATACTCAACCAATACCAATTATTCTTGAACTTTGTCAATTTAATTAGAATAGAGAATTACTCTGATTTATTTAATTTTAAATCTCAAAATTCATTAAATTATAGAATTCAAAATTAATAATCAAATCAACAATTTCTTAGAATAAAGAGAAATTTACTTAAATTAAATTCTCCTAAGCCACACCTAACACGCCATCACATATAATTTTATACAATAAATCATTTAAACAAGAAGAGAATCTCAAGGTGTTATAACTCTACCCCTTAAAGAAATTCATGCTAGAAATTTATTGGGCGTAAATAATTCAGGATGACCTTATCTCTTCTGACTCTCCAGCTTCTAAACGGCATCATTGCTAGTTGCTCCACCCCAGATCATCTTCACCAAAGGGATCTTTATACATCTCAATTTCTTCATTCTTCGGTCATAAATCCTCAACTAATCGGTCTCATATGAGAAATTATCTTCACAGAAACATCATCGATTTCAATGACATAGGAAAGATCATGAACATATTTTCAGTTTTGAGACACGTGGAAGACATTATGGAGATTAGAAAGATTAGGAGGTAATGCCATTTGGTATGCAACTAGACCAACTCATTTTAGAACTTAGAAATGACCAATGAAATAAGAAGTGAGTTTCTTAGACTTCAAATCTTTACCAACACTAGTCTAAGGAGTAATTCTCAAAAAACATATGATCTTTCACCTTAAACTCTATATCGTTAATGTTAAGTCAATTTTTCTAAAGACAAATTATATCCCTTAATTTTGATAATTATATATTATTAAGATAAAAGTTTCATCTATAAGACGAATGAGGCTAGCAGACGAGTGAACCTAGTAGACGAATGAAGTCTTAACAAATAAATGATGTAAATCAGACAAAGGCTCTATGTAAACTAATGAAAAAACTAGCGAAGCTTCAAAATTAGATGAACATTATTTCTTTAAATCATTTATAGTATAGAAAACTTTATTATGAAAATTCTACACGGTCTTATCAGAGAGCTTGTTGCTTAAAACAAGCATGACAAAGTCAGTTATAAAGTCTTATCATCTATGTATTTTTTTCTTCTTAATTATTCTTGTACCATGACTCTGTTTATCATGAAATAAACCCATCTTTGATTGGTAGAATGGTGTAACCCTAATCTATTCTAATAAAATTCTCGATGTTATTCAGTTATATAATTGTGAGTTCTTTCTTCTAAACTTAATGTTTTTCATTAATTGACCACTAATAAATTGAACCTAAACCTAGGAGAACTTTGAGAAAAGAAACTTAGGTGGTACTAGAGAAGTAATCATCACTTAGCTAAGTCTTAGAGATAAGAGTAGAAGGTGATATGAACATATAACCTCACCGTTATCTTAGATTCACAGATCATAAACCCTAATTGGCTTAGTTTAACTTAAGAGATTAATTAATCGGGTCAAGTTAGGCAGCGTATTTAATCCTAAGAGGGATGATTACGAAGGTAGGGATCCGATTCATCCAATGATATAAGTTGAATAATTAAGGAAAGGTATTGGGGAGATTAATGGTGAAATCAGGATCCCAATCGCTTTTATTAAATTGAATTAAAACCTACTTTTTACAATTCAGTTACTTGCAATTCACTTAATCTAAAAATTACTCTCAGTTTATAGTTGATACAATTTAGTTTATTTGTCTTCGTGGGAATGATAACTCGAGTTTTCTAATACCTATTACTTGATGATTGTAGTATACTTGCCATAGCCGTGTGAGAGTATTTCTCAGTCTCGCACGGACGTATCAGACCCCTTGGACAACAACTACATGACCATGTCTTCAAGTTCTTGAACCTTCAACTTTGGAGACATGCTTAGTCTTTAGCTCGGTATGCTCATATTCAAGAGCTGAATACTTCCTCTTCAAACTCCTATACTACTGACCTATTGCTATCTTCAATTCTTCAACAAAATGAATGGTGATGAAGGGCAAGATTGCATCGAACGTAAGTTCATGAACCCACTCCCATAAAAAACATCCATTTGCGCTTCATGAGGGTATATTTCTGAAGTTGAGGAACCTGTGTATAAGAAAAACTAACTCTAGGAAACATAGACCCAACATTTGCAACGTCTTTCATCTTGAAGTCTTCAATACTCTAAGAACAAAAGGCTAAGTCTCTTTGGTGGCTTTTCTGATACAGACTTGTTTCCTCTGTGTAAGTTCCTTTATTCCACAACGTTTGATGTTCGATTCTTAAAAGGAGACATTTTTTGGTTATCTGAGGCACTTTGTCTTCCTCCAACAGTTCCTTGCCTTTAACCAAGAGCTTGATCTTGCAAGGCCTAGGTCTATCCAAGTAGAAGTAAAACTCTGTATTTGAGTTGGTTAGGCATGTAAATTGTGAGCCAATGATCTTAGGAACCTTTCTATCTTCGTTTTTAGCAATCTGTCTGATGTGGTTCGAAGATATTTCTCTTTCTCTAATCTCTCTTCTATAAGAATTAGCAATATGCTCAAAAGTGAGACATAGTCCTCAAAGATGCATGTATGAAGTCTTACTCAAATTCATCCAACCTTTGGATTCCAAAGCAGTGAAGACGAATCCAGGGAAGGATCAATCCTAAAGTATAGCCAAGTGTTATATACTCTATTTTATTCAAATAAATGGTGAAGGGATAGGATCATAGTGTTCTTGTGCATCCAACAACCATAAGGTGCAGCCCCTACGTACTTTGACCTTCTATGCTTCTTCTTTAGACAAGTCATGTCTAAACACATTTGTTTTTTATTGTTGAGGAGCCACCCACGGTCTTGGTTCGAACTAAGGAATATGGGGCTTATAGCTTAGTGTCGTCACTTCCAGAGCAGGATCAACGTACCCACTTAGGTACAAAGATACGTCTTCTAAACCCATGAGTTTCATTTTATTCAATAGATCCCAATGTAGAGATGCAAGCCAATAAATCTAAGTCTCAGCTCTATGTTGTACTTCAAAATTATATAACTTTTGATTTCATAGATAAAGTATGTGCATGAGGTGAGGAGTTCTCTGTAAGCTGAAGCTTGATGATCATTTGAATGTATAAGGAGCTTTTGAACTCTAACAACAATTCTCTCTTTTCTATCCGAAAAGTGGTTAAAGTCCTAATTAAGAGCTCAAAGATATATGATTGAGGAAACATCATAAAGTCATCGATTATATTGTTTGTTAGTAATTAGTAATACTTTAGAATGATCACTAAACCAACCTCTCCATTCATAAAGATTTCGCAGTGTGTCGATCAAGACTATTTATGGATCAAGGGAACCCCACTTCTCTAATAATTTGATGTAATATGCTCAATAAGATTACTTATATATTTTACGTAATATAAATAAAATTATCCTAAATTAATCATAAATCATAAATGATATAATTTTTATAAATAATGTAAAAATCAATAAACATGTATTGATACAATGATTTGTGATGGAATGAATTTTATGAAATATAAGTATAACTTATTTTCTCTTATTATATTTAAACAACTTTTAAAGTCCACTTTTAAAAAATTATTATTAATAAATATGTTTTGAGCGTGTCGAACATGTCACAGAAGGTGGTTGAAATTCAGTTCTATGTTCTTTTTTCAATTCTACCTTTTTTTTTATAAAAGAATTAATATCAAATAGTTATATCTAAAAGTATATTTTTAAAAAATATATCTTATAATTGGTTAGGTAAAACATTTTATTCTGTTAGTACATAAATTTCTCTTATAATATTATGTTTCCGACAATGTAGTGTTCGTTGAAGTGAAATTAGGCTTAAAATCCCTTGAGTTTAAATTTAAATATGGTAGACGAAAAAAAATGTGACTTAAAGAAGAAGAAAAAATAATCCACCAAAAAAAATTGAAAGAAAAACTCTTATTAATCAAATTATCCAACACCTATGACTTGGTGAAAAAAATATTATTTGCTTATTTAAATTCAACAAAGTTATATATATATATATATATATATATATATATATATATAATAAAGAATAAAATTCTCCATTGAGTTTTGAGGCAGATACGTATACATGTCGCAAATGTTGAGACTATTGATTAAGATAATTTTTTTTCCAACTTACACAAAAAAATAAAGAATTATATATTCACATTTAAATATATTAATTTACTTATGAAAATATTAAAATATATTAATATTATATAGGACATATTTGGATTAGTTAACAACATCTTATTTAAACTTATATTTATAAGTACTTATATGTATGTTTTGAAAAAACTCATGAAAATAACTTATCATGATCCAATAAATTATCTTATGAAAACAACTTATGTTATGAAAATGTTTAAGAAAACCTACGGAAGAAACATAGCAAAATAACTTATTTTCACAAGGTCTATGGTATAGTTTATTAGATCTATTTACGCAGAACTCATAAGGCAGCAATCGGGATCCTGGTAGTCACATATTTTTTAAGGTTAATTAAATTTTTTATTTTTTGGGTTATTTCATATTTTACGTCTAGTCCTTCTAAATCTTTTTTTTATCAGTCTGGAGTCTTTGATTGTTTACTTCAATATTCTTAGTTTATATTTTTAAACTACATATAATCATAAAATAAAAAAAAATCATGTGACATTTGCGTAATGATATTTAATAATTTTATTAATGTTGACAGAAAATAAATAAAAAATAAAAATTAATAATTTTTTTTAAAGATCTAAAAATTTAAAATAGTAAAAAGAATTAAGATTTAGTTACTCTGATTTTAGTTAGTCAGAGTCTTATACTCTCGTCCCATCTTAAATATAATTCACCATTAGAGTTAAAATGTCACCTTTTGAATTATTTACTGCTTTTAAAATTTTATTTTTTAATTGTGATTTGGTTCTTAAAATTTTTAACTTGACCTCTAAAAGTTTGAAGAAAAACTAATAAAATATTTTAATTGTGGTGGTGTGTTTATAAGGGACGAAAAAATTATAATACTGTGAAATTCCGACAACAAAATTTGGAAAAAGGCTAATGGAAATTAAATATTACAAGATTGTAAAATTTTTAGACAAAAGTACACTTCAGATGTTTTCAAAATTTTCAAATGAAATGATATTTTTTTATAAATGATTATAAAATAATATATTCAAACGCTTCAAAATTGGACAAGTGTTATATACATATCCCAATACAATAATTTATTGAATTTTAATTACTTCTAACATAATTTTTTATATAATAAGAACTTATTAGTATATTCTAACAAACATAATTATTTGTTAGTATAATATATTCTGTTATTATAATAATCTCAAAATGCTTATCTTAATAACTTTTTTATTTTTAATTAAACAGAAACTATACCAATTAAAGCTAATTTAATGTCAAATTGGTAATATTAACATAATAATTGGTAATAAAAGATAATATTTTTTAGATATTTAAATAAAACATAAACTAATTTATGTTTGTTTATAATTATAAAATCAATTTTTTAAAGAAACAATTTATTTTATGAGAAATCATTTCTCTCTAAAAGAATAATATTGACTATTAACAACAGTAACTAAACTTTATTGATGATCTTAACTACACTTAAAACGAGTATTTCTCTTTTAAATGGATCTCTTGACTATATATCATAAATCATTACTATTTTTGCTGACTAGTGTTGTTATTGTGCATGAGAAACTAAAAACAGCTTCTGATTTTAATATGATTCTAGATTCTTTTGAAGAGCTGCAACGAACATATGATCCTTTGATTTTAGTAGAGGTAATTATTTAAAAGAAATAGTTTTTTTTTTTCTAAAAGATGTAACAAACATGCTCAATAATAATAGTTCGAAAATAAAAAGAAAAACTTTAAAGATATAAAATGAAGTATGAAAGTAAATGTTGAAAATCCAATATTGGAGGGGTGTGAAATCTCACATCATCTAGTGATAAGACCTGTTATATATATATATATATAAAAGTGAGGGGCAAACCTCACTTCACAAGCCGGTTTTGTGGGGTTGAGTTAGGTCCAAATCTAAATTTCTACATGATATCAGAGTCTATTCTAGATGAAGATGTTGGACCACCCGTTGGACTAATATTGGACTACCCGTAAAATATCGGGTCGTATTGAAACACCCTTTTTGAATAAGAGGGGTGTGAAGTCTCACCCATTTTCCTTTCCGTTAATTTAAAGTCTTTAAAGTCCTTTATTTTCTTTTTTTTTTTTTGCTTTCATTCAAACATAAATAAAAGAAAAAAGGTAAGAATCAAACTTTAATGATGATAATAAACTATATAGACACGACCAAGGTTTACCTTGGGCATGTACAACACTTCCTATGAAATAATTTACCAGTAGAACAAAGACGATGAATTCAAGTACACTTCTACATGCATGTCCTCATCCCTTGGATTACTTACTCTACACAAGTTGTTTTTAAAACAACAAATAACACGGGATTCAATTGGTTTTCAGTGACACATAGATATAGCGAACCCGATCACTTTTAATACTCTACATTTTGTTGGTTATTTAAGGTAACCTGCAGCCGACAAAGAGAGATGAACACATATGAGTGGTCCAAACTTTCTAAGGACAACATATACAAGTGCCTTCAAAAACCAATATTTTCTAAAATGAATTGGTTATATAAAGTCTTAATTTGTATATTTACATGGATATATGGTAAAAGAATCATCCGAATTTTACTCATTAAAATCAATTATACAATATTGTTGATTCTTAATTTTAAAATTCATTCAGTTCTAAAATCAATTCCAGTAACCCTCATATATACAAGAATCAATTTCTAAAAATTTCAAATATCCTGCGCTATTGAACATGATTCTGGATATATCTCTCATTATCTAAGTAGACATGATAAAATATCTTCCAACTATTAATGTGTGTTTGGGAATTGGAAAGTCAAAATAATAATAATAATAATAATAATAATAATAATAATAATAATAAGGAAAATACATAAAAGAGGTCTTTGAAAGATTAAGGTATAAAAACCTTTTTGTCATTCTTTGTATTTCTAGCTAAAATCCTCCATATATCCGGCATAGAATAACTTAAAATGTTCATGAAAAATAATAAATTGAAGAATGATATTAAAGCAAATAAAGGAGATATATTACTTAAATCATTCCTCAATCACCCACACATAAGCTTTAATTGATAGTTACAAGTAAACTAACCCCAACTTGAGAGATGTGTCATTACCACCATCTTCAGCAAGATTAGATGAACTGCTAATAATGGATTCTGATGATTGCCTATGTACATGGATCATGCTCGGTACCTAAAATTTCACATGCATGTATACCGTTACTATGAGATTAATATTTCCTTATTCAGAGATTGTATACAAATACTAAATAATAAGCAATGGTATGAAAAACTTATCACCTGTCTCAATCTTTGGTTTTCCTCCATGAGTTTCACTCCCTGTATGAGCAATATAGTAACAAATTGTAGTCAAGAGAGCTAAGTTTAAAAGAATATATTTATGCAGAAACAGGTTGTATCTTCTACTTTCTAAATAAAGAACTAATTTTGTTTTTATTTTTTTATGTTTTTAAGATAATATAAATACATTTAGTTTTTATTAATTTTTTTCTTGATGTATATAAGTATTAGAAGGATTGATATAAGAATTATTCTAAATTCTTTAATTAATCCCTCTTTAGTAGATCAGAAGAATTTTATTTAACGATAAAGAATTTGTTAAAAGTTGTGTTATAGTACAGAATTATATGTATTCATTTTAATCACCTGTTCCAAATGTTCAATTGTAGGATCTTATTTTTAACTAAAGAAACAAAAAGATGTCTTTGTACTCGGTCATCCTTCATTAAAAAATAAAAAAAAAATACAAAAAACATTTAATATTTACTTTTTCAGTTTTTAACTAATTAAAATATTTAATAAAACACATTCAATATTCTTATAATATCACATTTAACTATTTAAGACACTCACTTTAAAAAAAACACCACAGAAATAAACTAAATACGCCCTTCTCTCATACACCTTTATTTTGTCTTCTTTAAGTAATTTAGTTTATTGTCACCATAAAAAATCAAGTATCGTTTATTTTATCCAATTAATAATACCTTATTTAATCTAACTCTTAAAAAAAATACTTGTATTAAGAAAATTCATTCTGTCATTCTAATTTATGCAATTAATATTTTTCAAAATAAAAAAAAATACATTCCTTTAAAAGACAAATAATGACATTTTTCGTATAAGTAAAATGTTATTTAGAAACAGAGTATTTAATAGACTTACAATACTATACTAAATGTAGAGATAAAAACAAAATATAAAATTAACGATAAAATTTAAATCTATAAGTAATGTTTATGTTATTTTTTAATCATAATTAGTGTTACCTTTTCATAATTTATATAATAAATTTTTATTGAATATTAATATAAATAAAACTCTAATTCTAAGATCTATATAACTACGTATCTGAATTTTACCCTAAAAAAATCAATACACTAATAAGAGGATTGACATTTAAACACCTCTATTATTGTCATAAGCCAAGTTCAACGTTTATCAAGTCCTATATATGAAAAATAATTGAAAGGAATAAAGGTGTCTTATCCTACATTATCATTGACGCATTTGATACTCCATCATGAGCTGTGGACTTAATGTTGTGTTAGAGACAGACACAGCCTAAGCCTTCTGACAAATTTGACGGTTATGGTTTTTCTATGTAACAGATGTGACACATTTTTCCCTCTTCTTTGTTCTTTAAATATTCCAACTGTATTTCATATAAATCCTGACCGTAGCATAAGGTATACATGTCATATTCCAGCAACAAGCCAAATACAAACTGACACATAAAAGAACAGGAAGAACAACAAAAGCTTTGAACAACAAAGGCAAAAGACATCTATTATATAGCAACTTTATTTCGATAAACCATTCAACTAACTCCTATAATATATATATAGATATTTTATTCATCACATTTTATATATATATATTTTCATTATTCATATAAATGTATATGTATTTCTCTCTTCAAATTTTATATATATATATATATATATTCTTCCTTATAACTAATTATCTATATATTTTATGTTTATCTACCAAATTTTTTTAATAAAAGGGAGTACATACATAATGTACACTTTTACTCATAATATTTTATACAGTGTTTTGTCGTTCGTATAACACCTATATAGTTATTCACTTACTCTATACTAACATGCAAGGCAAACCATCAAAACTGTTGGAATAATTTCTCAAATGTATACATCAATGGATGATGAAATACATTAAACCGTAGATTCATAAACAATGATAATAATATCGACAGAGTATATGATATTTGAAATGTATTAGTTTAATTTTTAATTACCTTTCTCTTAAGGGTGCTGATCTCTTGCATAGCCTTTTCATCCTAAAACACATAACATGTATATAAATGTATTATGCAAACGTTCCCACTCAATGGTAACTGATCATAAGAAAAAGGTTGCAACATTGAATGCACAGGTTCTAGTTCTAGATTGATTTAATCCCTAGTGAGAAATGAACTACTACAGAATAGTAATATTTTCATTTTGCATATCAAAAGAAGGCAAAAGAAATGAAGTCTACACTGTGAGCATCGATCATTGATTATAGGGCACAAACCTTTACTTTTGAAACATTGGTCAAACCTCTTTTAAGAAGTTCCTCTATTTTTTGGAGTTCTTGTAATGTCAATCCTTGCAGATCTTCCCCATTCAACTGTCTGTGTTAAAGATGTAAACCACATCTCAGTGATACAGTAGTAGTTTTATATATAGTATATGCGACAAATGAGTGCATATACCTCAGTTCACGATTCTTATCCTCTACTTGCTTAAGCAGGATGTCGTTGGAATCACTCTCAATCTGTGCATAAATTTCAAAATAATCGTTAACTTTTATGATTTTCCATTTTGTGATTATGCAATTAATGTTGAAGAGAGTTAAGTATTTTTGTACTTTTCCCTTTTGTAATTGCATTCATGAGATACTACCTCCCATTAGATAGTTTCCGCACAACTTAACTAATCTCTATACCTCACAAGTCTGAAAAGAACAATGTTCACCATTCATGCCACAACTAAAAAATTCACAAGTATATTTCTCCCCTACGCAAGTGAAAATTTGATACTAATGTAAAACTATGCGAGAATAGAACAAACATGTGTTATTCTTTTTATTCACTTACCTGGTTTAAGGATGATACAGATATCGCTTAAATCACCATGGTAAATTGTTAAAATTGATTATATATGGATGAAAAATCATTTTTGACATAAGTGAGATTGTGGTTGAAAGCTTTCCTTGTTTACTAGACTTGTTAAAGAAATGAAATCTTAATAGTTCCCTTGGTTTCTAGTTGGTTAAATGGAATTTCGGTAGGTTTATGAAAATTTCGGGGAATCATTCGTTAAGAGAAATCATAGTGAAACTTTTAATTTCTGGACAAATAATAATTAATTAGTTTTTTTTCTTTTTAGCTTTTATAAGTCATTTATTTGTTTAAATCTTAGTTCTATTTTATATATATATATATATATATATATATATATATATATATATATATATATATATAAATATAAAATCTTCTGTTTGCTGCCACTAGGTTGCCAAGAAGATACTTTATGTATCTTTGCTTGTCAGGTATTTTCCTTTTATGTCATGATCTTTATTAACAAACATACATTTTATTGCATATAAACATGCATTTTCTTTAATTCCATTCCACTAACAATGTTTACATTGTTTTTAAATAGTATACAAGGTTTAAAAAAACACTAGGCATGACATGTAGTTGTAGATGAAAGGAATTAAGATGACAAGCTTTGACCCCTTACAGATTCTCTACAATGAAGAAAAATTGATCAGAAATCCTGATTTCAAGCAAGAACCAAGAAATTTATGCCTCGTACACAGACTACGTACTGACGAAATGAACTTACATGACCTCTAAATTAAAGTAGGTACATGACTAGTGATTTAGGTGGTTTGTAACTTGCAAGGACCATATATGAAACACAAGTTCACAATACTGTCAATTAAGCAATGGAAATCATCACTTTACTTCTTTATTTGAAGATTTAAAGTACATGAGGGAGACAAATATACAACATTTATTTGCTTATCAACAATGTATATACAAAATGTGTTAATTTGATTAGGTACAATGGAATGGTTCAACCAATTGATCCCAACAAAAGAAAAACTTGTGAATTATATTGTAACAGTTGTTTGTCAAACCCTGCCAATCACTCTAAATAATTATAAATGAGATGAGTGCTTTCAAAAGCAACATTTAAGGAAGATGAGTTATCATTTTCATATATTTAATTATTTTCTTTTCTATTTTAATTTTAATTCATTTTTCTTTCTATCTTTCTCTTCATTTTGACATCGGCAATTTTTCTTAGGTGTTATGGAGAGACGTAATAGTGAATGCTACATAAACATGCAATATCTGAATATCTTACACAGTTTTCACTCAATAATTGCATTCTGCAATAGATACTTATTCCAATTTACATATACTAGTGCACCTGCGATTATGAGGAATTGATAAAAACCAAAAAAGGTGAGATTATGATGTGAAATCAAATATGCAAATTTAACATGCCAGAACTTCTACATAGATGACCCAAGAAATCAGTCAGCAAATTAAGCCCAATCCCTCCTCACAGATTTGTTTCTTATTATCATTCAAAAACCTTTTACAATATCTCATGTGCTTGTAAACTCATATCTCATCTTTTATTTGGGACTTTATTTGTAATTTTAATAGTTAAATCTATCATCATTCAAAAAACTACTATAATAATAACAAGTTGTTAATGTTATTATGCTAACCTGCATCTCAGTAGAGGGGCGATCCAATCTATGCATTGCAGAATGGCGATCACGCCTTTCAATTACTTGTTGCATACTGAAATCAACAAACACAGTATGTATACAGATTTAGTCCGTGTCTGGTTTCAATTTACAAACACAACACATTATATACAGCTATCATGGATTTCTCAATTTACTATATTTTTGGTCAAGACATCAACTAGTCATGAAATTAAAAGAGAAATGTTACGTGTATAGTAACATTTTATATAATTTAAAGAGAGAAAAAAGAAAATATAGTAAATGATGCAACAAAAAAAGATAAAAACAAAAAATATCATCATATATACTATTGTACGAATAACACAACTCATTTTAATTGTAACAAAATAAAACACAACTCATTCTAATCGTACATTTTGCTTTTTTAAGTTAAAATGTTTAGAAACGCAAGCAAAACCCGAACGCAATGGGCTGTTCCGACGCTCTTCTGCACATGGAGTTTCAACTTTTGTTGCATAAAGTTTCATGTAGAAGTTTTGGTTTTGCACACCCAATATTGCTCCAAATTAACTAGTTTAAGAAAACAATTAGTTCTACAGATGCTCACAAGGCATGGAGATCCCATTTTGATTTTATTTTTTTTAAAAGATAATAATGTTGTAAAGAGAGAGAAATTTGTCTGGTGACACCAAGCAACAATTAAATATATAACTAAAAGAATTTCGAGAAATATAAAAGCACATAAAATGAAAATATAGTGTACATGATGAGTAAGGACTCATAATTCCATGACTCTCTCCTCTTCTGATGTCCTTAGTCTGTCAGTGATCATTAAATATGATAAATCAATGTTTTCTCTTTCCCTTTCTGTCCATAAATAGTATACCCCTTGCAAGAGTGCTAGTTTCAAGGTAAGTTTCCTAAATCTAATCCTAAAAGAAAGAAGGGAAAGTTGCTTTGCACAGAAGAATATATACAAAAATATAGGAAGATAGTGTTGCTGAAATACCTTGAACTGGCATACTCAAAGAGCTTGCTAGTTGCAGAAAAAACTATGAGAGCTATGTCTGCATCACAAAGGGTTGATAACTCTTGAGCTTTCTTAAAAAGCCCTTTCCTTCTCTTTGAGAAAGTCACCTGCCTCGAACTTATGTTGTCGATTTTCTTGATCTGAATCCTCTTCCTAGTCATTTCCCTATGTCAAAAATCACCCAAATCACATTACATATAAGAAGAAGAAAAAAACATAAAGAAAGATCAACATTAATTAATTTCTCCAGATAAACATTATATGAAGTAAATCCATCAGGTTTAACATGAAATAGAGAAAACATCAACTATTTTTTACAAAGTACAGAATCAAAAACAATGGATCAAGATGAAATAATCATATACAGATAGCTAAGATGCTCTTGGAATAAAGAACTAATAAGCAAATTAAGACCACTCCAACTTGTTAAACAAAATGACATCATAAAGCATAACCAAAAGTTTTTAATTAGTTCGTACCTTAAACTGCACTAGGCCAGGAATTTAATTAATTTGCTTTAGTTAAAAGAGAATTTTGTTTTTACAACTAATACATACAATATGTAAAGGGGGGGGGGGGGTGGTAGAGAGAGAAAAAATAATTAAATAAAAGAAAAAAAATAAAAACAGTTTCCAGATATAGTAAGAGAAATAGGTCTCTTTGAGCAAGGATCTGAGAGTAGAAGGAAATGGAAAACTTGGAAGATAAAGCAGAAGAAGTTGGGAGAGGAAAAAGGTTGATAGATGGGAACTTACAATAATAAGGGGAAAGAAACCCACCAAACCAAACCTCGGCTTCCTGAAATGGGTGTTAAGGATGCACAAGTGGCGAGATCCAAACTTGTTCCAATTCAATTTGATGTGTGTGTGGGGGCTACACATTTATGCCTTTTATGGTCAAGTTGCTGTGCTGCTGTACCACAACTATTACATTTTGTAAGTTAACTGTTAAACTGATTTATTTAATAATAAATATTGTCAGATTAAACGATAAAAAGTTAATCTATGTCATTAAATAAATTAGATTTATTAATTTAAGATTAATTAATACAAATAATAAAATTATCCTTTCAAAAAGCTAATTTATTCATGATTTAATTCTCCTCGGACAAACCATGATATTATGTCGGCAGTATTATTATTTTATGGTGGGAAAAGAAAAAGTTACATTATTATTATTTTCCGAAAGTAGAATTGATTAATATACTTGTATTACTCCTTATAGTTTCCCACAAAGCTCGTTGATTGGTGTTCCGTACAGATAGCCATATTGAGAAGAGGCCACGATAGTGACAAGTGATGTACCCTCGTACTCGCTCACTGCCCTACCCTCGTACTCCCTTACGCACTCACTGTTGCCCTCTCTATGCAGCTCTTAAATTCGTAGCAGATATACTGCACACACAAGTTTCTTTAATAATAAAAAAATGCTTTAGTTATTATATATGGTTTTAATATATTGGCTAAATGTGTTTAGTACAAGTGTAGACTTTTTTATGTCACTAAAAATATTTTTATTTTTATTTTTATATTTCTAAAATATTTTATTTTTATTTTATATTTTAAATTTAAGAACTCATCTTAAAAGAGTCATTAGTTTTGTTTTTTCAAATTCTTATTTAACTTGTTTTTATATTCTTTTGCACGTTACATAATAATCCATTCCACGCGTAACTTACATTGAGTTTTTAAGATTTTATAATTTTTTTTCAAATTTAACTTATTGTTATTATGAGTGTGTTTTCACTTTTAATTTTAATTAAGAAACATGTTGTTATTGTCTCCTAATTGAAAAAAAAAGTTCATCCTCAGTGGATATTTTACACCAATGTTGTTATAAAAAAAATTGAGCTATAATTTTTTTAAAGTTATAAATTACTATGATTTTCAATTTAATTTAAATTATATAGCAAGGATTATTCTGAATATGCTTTTAAGATTAAATTTAAAATTATATCCTATTTTATATGAAATTATAACAAATCCTATTGCCTTTAAAATATTATTATTATTAAAATATGATCTTCGTATTCAAATCAAGTTTAAAATTATTTTTTGTAGTATTTTAAATTTTTAATTCATTAGAATAATGTAATATAATAATATAAGTTATTATATGTAAAAAAAATATTTATCCTGTGTATTTACAAAAGTCAAAATACTGCTACCTGACTGATTGTATAGAAATCAACCTCGAATGGAAACAAATTTGAAATGAAAAGCATAAATATGCCTGATTTTTTATAATAATAATAATAATAATAATAATAATAATAATAATAATAAATATTCTAGTTAAGGACTAGTAATTGATATGAATTTGTACAATAATCTTTAATTCCCAGACGTCAATTTTTATAACTTACAAAGGTTAGTTTGGTTGAGCGGAAAGAAATAATAAAAATAAAAATAAAATATTTAAATTAAATGAAATATGGTCCTAAACCAAAAAAAGAAAATGTAAATTTCCCATACTCCTCCACATGATTTATCCCCTCCCAAACACACTCCTTCCCTTATTTATTTAATTTTTCTTTGAGATTCGGCTTGATAATTAATTAAATTAATTTAATCAGTAAACTAAATGAGTTAAATTTGCATTAAAAATAAATTCATTAATTAAATAAGTTTAAATTTTTATACAAATTTGTTTCAATTTCTTTGATTTACAAATTAACTTGTTACACATAAAGTGTATAAATTATTTATACACACAATGAGTTAAATTTTTAAATAAAACGAGTTTTAAAAAGATTGAGGAAAATTAAAATTTCCAACACTCATTAGTGTTTGATTTTAGATATTAACGAGGATATTAATCAAATTTGAATTGATGAATAAGACGAATATTTTTGACGAAAAGAATGAAGAATATCAAACTTAGTTTTCTCGTTTTTCCGAATGTATAATGTTTAAATTTAACTTATCAAACAAATTTAGAAATGAATTATATTTTGTCACGGTTCTTTCATTACAATTTACATACTTTCCTCTCTTCTCCTTTCTTCCGCGTGACATACTTTTTCTTATAATACTTTATATTATTATGATATTGTAAATAGTTAGAAAGTCTTCTACACATAAAAAGTCTTATTTGTATTTTATCGTAAATATTTATAGAATAGGATATTGAAAAGTCTCACGTCTCAAAGTGTTGAGAAGTTTAATATCATCTATGACAGTTTCGATACAGCTTACATATTTATTGTACCTCTTTATTTAATGTCTTACTGTTAAGTTAAATTTTAACATAATATCAAAATCTAGTTCATATTTATGTTTTGACTTGATTTAACAAGTATACATAGGTAATTCTATTTTTTTTATTTTCACTCTCTCAAAATTTATTGTATTTTTACGTTGAATCCTTAATTTCACTTGTATAGCGCACTTTCAACATTTGAATTTAGATTGATTTATAATATTCATTCTGATGATATTTCTCCTTTTATCTCCATGTTATGTTTCTTTACTTTGAAGTATTTTGCTTTGGTTGTTTTGTTGGTTTATTGTTGTTACGTAATCCTTGTCGGTGAGAAGTTATGGTGATGACCATAGTGTGAAAAGAAGAGGAAATGTTTGATCATGAAGAAAAGTCATAAGAGGAGATGTTTGTTTATCACTATGCACCGTGTTGATGCTTATTATTAATTTATATATTAAAATTCGAAAATAATATCTTACATGTAAAATTATAAATGTTAGTATCTATCATTAAAATTTGTTAAACATTTTAAACTAATATATGCCTAATAACACTTAAATTTTAAAAAATAATTATATGTTTCTAAAATTATCTCAAAAATTAAATTGAATGCAGATTATATTCTAAATCATTAGAAATAAACATTGATATGTTAAAAATATTTCAGATTTAGAAATCATACATTTAATAAAATACAATAATTATCAAATTTAAAAAATAGAAAAATAAAATTATATTTATTAATTTTTATAATATTAATCATACCTTTTAACTCGCCATTCAACTAAATGTTACATTTAACTCTTGAGTTAAGACATTTATTTATTTTAGTAATTTAAGTATAAAAAGTTTTACTTTAGTTTTTTTGTTTTTAAAATAAATCATTTTGATTCTTTTAAGTTTTATTATGCTATGAAATTTAATTTCATATCAACTTTATTATTTATTTAAATTTTAAAATAATAATAATTTTTAGAGTTTATTTATTTAAAATATAATAAAAAAATCCATAGGCATTCCAATACCACAATATTATTTTTTCTCCAAACATACATAATAATAATTATAAGTTATTATAATTTTAAATTTATTATTTAAAATTTAAATCATGACTATATTAATGTAAATTTAACTTATTTTAACAGAAAAATATTTATATCCAAGTCTTTATCAACTTTTCACAGGGATCAAGAGAATTAAATTATTTTATAATTTATTAAAACTTCTATATAAATAAATTTTGTTATCTTTATGTCTATGATAATAGAAGTATAAGTGGAGGAATAAACAAGTCCTTTTTGGCTTTGATAAGGAGTTTTGCATTAAATCTTATATATAAATAGAATTTATCATCTCTATGAAAATAAAAAAGTAGAAAATGGTGAACTATTAAATAAGTTTTTTTAACTTTCTCACCTAAATTACAAACATTTATATCATTTTATAATTTATTAAATCTTATATATAAATAACTTTTATTATCTTTATAAAATAAAGAAAAGAGTAATCGGATAAATAACTCATTTCAACTACTAGATTAAGGTATTTAAGTTATTTTATATAAATAAATTTTATTGTTAAAATTTTTTATTTTATATTTGTTAATTACTGTTTCAGGTTTTTAAATTAATCATTAAAAAATTTATCTAAACTACTCCTAACGTTATAAAAAAAAACTAATTATCCTTCCCATATTTTAAAAAATATTTAAATTAATAATTTTTATAATTATAAATTATCATTTCAGATTTATTTTAGACATTAAAGTGGTGAGTAAATCGTTTTAGAAAAATAGTTTTAGGAATGTATGTAAACTACTCCTAAAGTTATGATAATCTATTTATCCTTTACGAATTAAAAAAAATCTGAATAACTTAATATATATATATATATATATATATATATATATATATAAATTATTCTTTCAGATATTTGTAATCTTTATCTTCGTGATAATAAAATTAAAAGTGATAGGATGAATAAGTTATTTCAATGGTTGACCTTAAATCATGAGTATTTAAGTCAATTTCTAATTCATTAAATATTATATATAAATAAAATGTATTATTGATTATTTTTATTTTTATATTTGTAAATTATTATTTCAGATTTTTTTAAGTAAATAGTTTAGGAAGAGTTATATCTAAGAGTGTATCTAAAGTTCTAAATTGTTGGTTTTGAGAAAGTCATGATGAAAAAACAAGTTTGAAGATGGAAATTAAAAAATGTTGTTTTGATTTTGATAAATATTTTAAGATGTACTTGTAATTTTGTTTTATTAGGATTAACGTGTATATAATATTGAATTGATAAAGATGGTCAAAGGCTAAAGATTAATCATATTAATTATTATTATGATTAAAGTTTTTAATTTCTTATAATTATTTAAGTCAAAGTGTACTTAAATATGTCTTAATTAGAGAATTAGACAAATAAGTAATTTTGTATAAATTGATTTTTCACATTAAGAAAATATTTTAGTATATTAGTTAAAACTCATGATATAGATGAAGTTTAAGCATTTAAGAAAAAAAATCCGACAATTGATTTAACTTATGAATCAATTATTAGGATTTGGATTAGAAAATTGAAGCTTCTCAAAATGAGTTAGCTGGATTAATCAATTATAGACTTGAGGAAACTAATTATATCAATTATTATTTAAAATCTAAGAAATTTAAAAATAATTTAATCAATTATATGAACATTATAATTTGAGTAAGATAATCAATTACAAGTATTTAAAATTATTTTATATAAAAAAGAGAAATACTTCTTATTTAAAAAAAAAATAACAAGAATTCAATCTTTTATACATTCATATTTCTACAATAAACATTTAAAGAAGTGAAAGAATAATTTTCTAAACAGTTTGGTTGAGAGAATTAAAATAGTTACCCAAAATTAAAGATTATTTAAGTTTATCTCATGATTCTTAAGCATTGATCATCTATTGGATTATGGTCTTTAAGTATTTTGAGAAAGATAACATTTCAAATCTCCGGCATTCATAACATATTAAAAGTATTATCTCTCTTATTCTTTATTTTGAGAAAGATAACATTTCAAACCTCCGGCATTCATAACATATTAAAAGTGTTATCTCTTATTCTTTAATATCCTTTTTTATTGTTGATTTGATTCTATAGTAAAACAACATAGCTTGATTTTATTCATACAAAACTAGGATATAGGATTCGTGTTCCTAATCTAGAGGGTTAAGAAGTTGTTGATTTCTTGTAACTTAGGCCATAAGAGAGTCTACAAGGTTTAGAAGTCTTCTTTCCATTCTAGGTTTGAGAGGAGTGACTGAAATTTATATGTAAAAAAACTATTGTTTTTATAGTGTTGGTTCTATTACCTTATTGAGTAATTGAAAAAGTGGATGTAGTTTATGTTAATAAGTGAACCACTATAAATCTTGTATACTTTTTCTTGTTCTCTTACTTTCATTTACTTATTAATTAATTAATTATTAATTCCCTGATTACTAACAAGTTTGTGGAGTGCATCTTATAAAAATTGTGCATTAAAGATTGTGACTATTTAAGTTCAAAATCATTAAGGCCTCAAAACAATATTGAAAGATCAAGGAAGCACAAGAAAAATTTTCTGAAACTAATTTGATATGATCTAAACTTTGATATTTGGGAAAACTTTTAAAACACCAATTCAATTTCTTTCTTGGTGTGATTTTGATGGAGGACCATCACAAGATAGAAGATTTATAGGAGGAATGCTTAGAAAATTAGAGGAAAAGTTGGAGAAAAAACTTCTTAAGATTGAATCAAACATTGAGGGTTCTACTCTAGAATCAAGACCTTGTAATCTTTTTATGAGTTTGTAAATTGATTTTTCTTGTAACTTAAACTTTCGGCCAACTTTGTGTGAGCACATGGTAGCTCACGGCTATTTAGAACTTTTTTTTGTTATAATTTGTTGAAATTAGCCTTGTTTTTTTTCCGTAAAAGAGAATAGGGAGATGAGTGAATCTTAACCATGAGATTAGATGACAATCCAAGAGCTAATAATGCATTTTAATTCATTAATCAAAGAGTAAATCACTACCCTTTATTTTCAACATGATCCAAAGGATGAAATGCACTCTTGTTTAAGTAAATTATCTTAACCCTTGATTATTCATGCTTGCTTGGCCAACCTTAGATGGATTCACACTCTCATTTAGCTTACTTATATGTCATGGTTGAACATTAATATTGAGATTTGAGAATATATTAAAATTGGTTTTCTTCCATTGATACTTTGCTTTCCTAGGGTTTCTTGATTGAACCTCAAAATTTATCAAAGGATCCTTTCTTTGTGGTGATTTCCCTTGACTTATTGATTCCAATCATGAAGCCTTTACCCTTCCTAATCTAATTCCACTTTCTTTTATTTTTCTTTCTTCCTTTTTTTTTTGCTTGACTGAAACACATAATTCCTAAAACCCTTGAAGAAACTATGAAGAATTAAAGATTGGACAACAATTTCAAGCTTGTGTGAGGCAAGCTTGTATCAAATTTGCAATCATGTTGACATTCCTCAATTGGTATCAAGAGTAAGTTCTAGTTAGATATTTTGGATCAAATCACAAGGTTTGTTAAAATGAATGCAAAATAAATAACTTTTAAGGAAAAGGTTTCCTTAAGTAGGACATCGCTTTTTGAAGGTTGAAACTTTACATTTTGGCAAGGTAAAATGCATATCTTCATCAATCAGTTGACCTAGAGCTTGGAACGCTGTGATGAATGGACCATATATCTGCACTAGACTTGATGGAAGAGAAGTACCTCATGAGTGGAATGACCAAATGAAAATGATTGGAGAAGAGTGCAATATGATCTAAAGGCCAAAAACATGATAACATTTAGTCTATCTTCCAATGAGTTTTTTCAAATGGCCTAGTGTAAGAATGCCAAGGAAATATGGAACATGTTTTAAGTAACTCATGAATTAAAAATTAAAATATTTAAATAAATATTTATAAGTTTATAGATTAATTTTTTTAGATTTTTAGTAATCTTTATAATTAAATTAAATAATATATATAAATAAATTTATTATTGATAATTTTTATTTTTGTCTTCGTAAACTATTGTTTTAAATTTTCAAAATTTTAAATTATTATGTTCATGAATGATTAGTTGAGATCTTCAGTTTGGTATAATCTTATATAATTTAGAAACATTTTTTTTCATCATAGTTATTGTATTATTTTTAGTGTTATGTATTTTAGAGATAAAAATATAATAAAAAATGTTGAATTGTGTTATTAAAATAAAATTTCGAAAGCTTTTTAATTAATTTTAAAAACTTAGTCTAATTGAGTCAGACAATACAAGAAATAGTTTATCAGACAAAGTAAAGAAAGTCTTGAAACTTAGTTTAATTAAACTTCAGTTAATTGCAGTTGAAATAGTAAACATATAGGACAACAAATTAACAATAATAAGAACGGAAAATAAAGAAAGAGAGACAGCATGGTTGATTTTTATATTGTTCAGTCTCAGCAAGATTACATCTAGTCTCTTAACAACTTGCAAATATTTCGTTATTATCGGGAAAAAAATGAATATTCTTTGAATCTAGCCACTCCTGGCTAACACACCAAGCATTTTTTAATAACAACATCTTCAAGCTAGAATTCAAGTATTGTTTGACAACAGTCTTTTGAAGCTAGACACCTCCCCAGGTGAATCAAGTATTATTTGATATCAATATCAATGTTGAAAAAGTTCAAGCAATATCAAGCATGAACATATCAATATCAATGTTGAAAAAGTTCTGATACAAGGTTCAGAGATTTTGAAAAGTTAATCTTCTTTCTGCTATGAATCTTAGTGTTAGAAATACCCTTTTTTCTTTTCGCACTTCTCTCTCACACGTACTAAGTTGACTTCTTATTAATTTGAATGTGGACTCTTAGAAGGACTTAGTTTGTACAAAAGAAGAACAAAGTATTCAGAGAGTCTAAGAGTAAAGATTTAATCAATAAAATTGATACTTAACTTTTATTTTGTCATGCATCTGATGATCATTATCAGCCTTTAACTTCCTTTTTTGATTCAAAGTCTATTCTTGGTTATCATTTGATAATTCTCTTTTGTATTTGTTAAAATAGCGACATCATCTAATCATACTTAACCTGCATCTGATAGGTCTAATGAGCTTATTCGTCTCGCAAATTTGAAATTTTTATCTTAATACCGTAATTATCAAAATATAGAGATATGACTTGCCTTGAATCAATTTTGATCTAACATGTATTTAAGATTTTATCCTATCATTTGTTAAATTTTATTGAGTTTAAAGGCTATAATTTTACATAACCATTCTAATTTTTATGGATTTTATTATCAAAATTAATAAACCCACAATATATGGTAGATTGTGATTGGTGAACTATTTTCTAAAACATTTTTCATTGTCACTCTATCAACTTTTTCTCAATTTGAGTTTAAAGGTTATGCATAAGAATGCAAAATGGTTTTACACGATCAATTAATTCGAAAAAAGATTTTGTATAAGTTTTAGGTATTTTGTTATAATAGTTAACAAACTTTTCATATTCCATTCGTTAAATATGTGATTTATGCATTCATGTGGATTATAGTAGTACACAAATAATAATCATTAGATTAATCTTCCTCTACATTACTATTACGTGTTCTTTACATTGTATTTTTCTTTAGTTGTTGAACCTTTTTTAATTGAATGTTTTCTTCAATCTCCATGTTGACCAATACCGTCATTCATTTACTCTTGACCATCACCATTGATGTTGGCAAACCTAATGATTTAGATTCCTAAGTACAATGTGTGTTGGGAAAGGCACAATTATGCAATGGAAAAATTTACACAGACCTCTGAAAGCGTACCTTTCTACTTGAGGGGAAATGAGAGAACTGTAATATACGACAGTATAAAATTCGAAGAACATAAAATGTAGGAGCAAAAGAACATAAACAACTATTAACGTGGAAACCCCCAATGAGAGGAACAAAAACCACGGGACCTAGTTCAGAAAAACATTCACTATGAGTGTCAAAGAGTACAACAAAAAACTTCTACAGAAGAACTCACAAAAACACTGTACTTGGGACCTAATAGTGAAAACACACCGGTAGACACACCCTACCTAAAATTTAAATACAATCATTATATAGATTTAGGATGTGGTGCAAGTGAATAAAACATATCACTTTATCTTAAATAAGTGTCCTGCTCCTTTCTCTTTCCGAAACTTGTCGATGTGGGACTTTGAATTAACAAAATAGACAACAAATCCTCTATTTTAATTCAAAGTCCAACATTATTACAAATTCTTCTGTAGTGGTCCTTCCTTGTAGAAGAATCTTTCAGACTATGCAAAATGTGGGACTTTGTTTGAATCCCAACAAACCCCCCCTCAAACAAAGGACCACAAAATTTTCTCCTTTATAGCTGAAGTCAATGTCAATGATGGCTATTAGAGTTTCATTGTCGCGACAATTCTTAATATTCACATTGTCGTTAATATGCCCCAGTTTTGTACCACCGTACTGATAGCTCAAAACAACGAGACACACAACCTAACCATCCATCAGACATATCTTGTCTAGCCCTTATACCGCTAGAAAGACTTCCAACACAAGGGATCTCCACAAAGTAGGCCCACCTGACCACTTAGATCCACTCTAATCATTGCATCACTCATCGATTTGAGCCAGGTCCCCAGGTTGAACCATCGGCTTTGATACCACTTGTTGGGAAAGACACGAGTACATAACAGAAAAATTTACACAAAACCTGAAAGCCTGTGTAAAATAAAATCTTTCCCCTTGAAGGAGAACAAGAGAACTGTAACAAGCGGCAGTATAAAATCCCAGGGAGTAGGGAAAACAAATTGTAGGAGCAAGAAGAACATAAACAATTTTAACGTAGAAATCCCCAATGAAATGGACAAAAACCACGAGACCTGGTCTAGAAAAATATCCACTATGAGTCAAAAGAGTTCAGCAAAAGACTTCTACAAATGAACTCATAAAAACGTTATACTCGGGACCTAATAGTGAAAATACACTGGTGGACACACACTACCTTATATAATTGTTTTGTTCCTCTCTCATTCTAAAACCTGTCAATGTGGGACTTTGAATTAACAAAATACTCAACAAACCCTCCTTTAATTCAAAGTCTTACATTATTCCAAACTCTTCTGCAACAGTAAAATCTTCTAGGGTTCTCCTTCAGATTCTGCAAAATGTTGGACATTGTTTGAATCCCAACAAACCTCCCTTCAAACAAAGGACCACAAAACCTTCTCCCCTATAACGGAAGTCATTTGTCAACGATGGTCATTAGAACTCCCATCACCGCGACAATTCTTGAGCAACTTTACATTGTCGTCGATGTGCCCTAATTCTTGTACCGTCGTCCTGATAGCTCACATCAATGGGACACGTAACCTAGCCACCCACCAGACATTTTCGTCTAGCCCTTATATCACTAGGAAGACTTTTGACACAAGGGATCACCAACACCTGACTACTTAGATCCACTCCAATCATTGCACTCTTGAGTCAGTCGCCAAATCGAACCATTGACTTTGATACCACTTATTTGGAAAGGCACAATTATGCAGTGGAAAAATTTACATAGACCTCTAAAAGCGTACCTTTCCACTTGAGGGAAAATGAGAGAACTGTAATATACGACAGTATAAAATTACAAGAACATAAAATGTAAGAGCAAAGAACACAAAAAATTTTTAACGTGGAAATCCCTAATGAGAGGGACAAAAATCACGGGTCCTAGTCCAGAAAACATCCACTATGAGTCAAAGAGTACAACAAAAAACTTGTATAGAAGAACTCACAAAAACACTGTACTCAGGACCTAATAGTGAAAACACATCGGTGGACACATACTACCTAAAATATAAATACAACCATTATATAGATTTAGGATGTGGTGCGAGTGAACAAAATATATCACTCTATCTTATATAGGTCTTCTGCTCCTCGATGTAGGACTTTGAATTAACAAAATACACAACAAATCCTCCCTTAATTCAAAGTCCTACATTATTTAAAATTCTTCTGCAACAACAAAATCTTCTAGAGTTCTCTTTTAGATTTTACAAAAAATGAGACATTGTTTGAATCTCAACATATAATTCACGTATAGGCATGAATCACCTTAATTTTTGTATATAAACTTCGTAATATTTTTTAGAGTCATCAAAATTAGTATTTGACCTGGTTTATGGAATCTACTCAATTGGTAGGTTCACTTAACTCGACCTACCTATTATTTAGACTTTGTTTAATTTACTTGCTCACTTTGTGTCACCACGAGTAGGAGTAGGTGGGGAAAAAAATTTGACTCGAGACTCATTAAAGTTAATTGATAAAAAAAAATATATTAAAAATTTAATTAATTTATAAAATTCCTTTAATCAATTAATGATTTTTAAAATAAATAAACTCCATAAATATTTGTGTTAAAAAAACTTCATTTAAAATCAAATATAATTGTAACAGTGAGTAATAAATGGCTAAATTAAAATTATGTGTAAGTAAGTAATACGTGGATAGGTCAAGAAAATTTTATTTAAAATCAAATATAATTGTAATAGTTAAGTGAGTAATAAATGGTTAAATTAAGATTATGTATAAGTGAGTAATATGTGGATAGGTCAAGAAAACTTTATTTAAAATCAAATATAATTATAATAATTAAGTGAATAATAAGTGACTAAATTAAGATTATGTGTAGGCGAGTAATACATAGGTCAACATGAGCTATTGTGAGTTTACTTAAGTTAAAATAATTTCGAGTTAACTTTTTTATACTTATTGTATACAATTTTTTTATCCTATCTAAACTAAACTTTTAGTGGAACAAATTAACTCACGAATTAGACCTATTTTAACTATTTTAGTATTTCGTCAAAACTCTTTATGTAAAGGAAAAAGTAATTAACTGATTTTAACCTTTATTTTTATTTATCCAATCTTATCAAAAATTAATAAAAAAATTAAAGATTATATATTGATAATATAAAATAATTTTTATTGATTATAAATCAGAATTTACACAATTTATAGTTTAACCTAATCAACTTTCATCATTAATAAAATACGAGGAAAAAAGAATTTTATCCATTAGATCATGGCTAAAACAATGTATGCATATAATTCACCGCAAGTAATTTGGGTCCTAATTAAATACCCGTTTTACACGTGAACTTTTCTAACCCAAACTCCATGGCTAGGATTTCATTTATATTGTGTTTTTTTGCAAGTTTTCATGTACACAAACTACGTTCCTAACCTATCTTGTTCTTTGTATTCCGCTGAGCAACCCCACCAAAGCAATCTATGACTGATATTTTATCCGTACGTGATGAGCCTTATCGCCAGACACACGTGACTGAGTCTAAAACCTTTGTCATTCAACCATACTACTCCTCGAGAAGTTTTTAAATACACACGTGGTTTAATCCTATGGAGAAGTCTCTAAATACATATTCGGTTTTATGTAAAATTACGTTAAACAGAAATATTTTGAATTTTAATATAAAATCTTAAAATTTTAAGTTATGACCTTCCTTAAAGTGAACCAATCACACAGAGGCTGTATTTTTCTTTTTTTAAATAAAGTCATTTTTATCTGTTCTATTGGATAGTTTGATAAAAAAAAAAATCAATTTTATTTGTAAATATATAGCAGTTCCCAAATCCATTGTTTAAATTTTTATTTAATTTTCTTGTGTACAACAATAAAATAAAATATTAAACCTAAGATTTCGAATATATTATCTAAATCCTCGCGATTACGTTGACCCTAATGATTATCCATTGTTCTCAATGACACACTGAAAATCGAAAAATGTTGGCAGGGAATAGGATATAAGGATAGGCAAGAGGCCCTTTGATTTGAGGATTTACTGTTTATGTTTTCTAAGAAAATAAAAAAAATACATCTCAATTAAATTTTTAGAAATATTTTTAAAATATAATTAAAAATAAGAAATAAAAAAAATCATTTATAATATTTTTTACTTAAAATAATGAAAATGTTGTAATATAAATATAATTTTAAACACTTCTCAATATTTTCTTAATATTAAAATTTAAAAAATAAAAATAATTTTCAAAAGTTATTAACATAAAATAAAAATAGAAATTATTTTCTAAAACTCAACCTAACTTTAACACCTCCATAAATTTTAGAGCTTCACCGACCTAAACAGCTTGCCTTCCTTTTGAATTTTCGTGTAATATGGTCCACAATTAACAATTCATGATTTTTCTCTTGAAGGAAATGACCATTTCTACAAGACCACTTACAAAGGAAAAGTACAAATTTTTGGAATATTATAAAATTAAACTTCAGAAATTAATTGTTAAAATTTTGCAAAATTTTCAACATTTGCTATAAAATTATTTTTTAAAAAAATGTACTTTTGTAAAAAAAAAAAAACAGAAGAAGAATTGAAAAACAAAAAAAAAAATATGGGACGTCAATAAGATAACCCTGAAACTAGACATTTATTGGGCAAATTAAGAAGCCCCAAAAATTGATGAAAATAAAATTGATATTTTCTTCTTTACACCTATCTATTTACTAAGGACACTCCCCTTTAAGATTATATTTCCAAAATCACCTCTTTCGAAGAAGGAAACTTTGGAACACATCTCATACATCCCCTTTTACAACCCAAATCACTCCACTTCTACCACCTAAATCGCCACTCTTTCTTGATCTGGTTATTGTTTCCTTCCTAAAGTCTTAAAGGTACAAAATGTTTAACCTTAACTACATTGACAAATAATTATGATGGAAAGTTGTTCGTAAAAAATGATAAAAGATTATTTAATGAAGTTGCACACCAAAATTGAGTTTTAAGCATTTTGCATGTGGAGGACGTGTAAGAGGAGAAACAATGCAATGAAAATGAAGGTGTGATTAGTGATCAAAATCAAATCAATGATGATGGTGAAAAGGAGTGTAAATGCGATATATGGTTGTAAAGTTGATACAGATGATAATGACGGAGAAGAGACTATACATGTTAAAGGCTCATTTTGAAAAATATTTTAATATGGACTAAATTTTCCAATGCTGAAGTTATTTCAAGTGAGTAATATGTACGTAATTTACACTTATTTTTATAACTGCTTCCTTGAGTTTTGTATAACATGCATTCGAACGGGAAAAAAGAAAAGAAAAGTTTTGTATAACACTCATCTTGAACATTTGTTCTCACTTCAAAGTTACATTGGATTGAAAGCCTTGACAGACTATTAAATATCATATTTATTACATAGCAGCCTTAGCATGTAAATTCGTATTCTTAATGTATTCCCATAAGACAAATATTCGTATCAAAAAGGTATTTCAGGTCGAATAAAATTTATTTTTTCATCAATTAAAGGCTCGATGTGGTAGAGAAACATGAAAAATAGAAAATTTTTACGATAGATTAACATTCGATATTAAAAATAATATTTCATGTCGATTATTAATCGAATCAATTTAACCTGACATTAAAAATAATAATATTATTGTGAGTCATATAATCGACATGGTTTCTTTTGTAAAAAAAAAATTATAAAATACTTTTTATATCAATTTTTTGAAAAATGTTGTGAAAAGTGAATTCTTTTAATTTTTATTTTATTTTCTTAAATTTTACAAAATTATATTGTATAAAATTTTTTATATAAATTAAAATAATTGACAATTATAAATTTATTTACTATAAATATCCACGTGATAGTAAATTTTTAACACTCAAAAATTAATAAATAATAAACAAAAAATAAACAATTTAATTACTAAAATTAGTTATAGTTACATATAATATAAATTAAAAATATCAATTGTCAACAATGTGATTCTTCAATAATATTATATATAAATTAACATTAAATTGTAAATTACATGACAATTCAAAAGCAAACAAATGAATTAAGTGATACCTATCTCAATTGATATTAATATTACCGTAAAATATAATAAATATTTAATTAATATTAAATATGAAATTGTCTTATACATAATTTAAAATAAGGAATTTAAAAATAATCTAAAACACTAATTTTTATTAAAATTAGAAAAAAAACTCCGTGTAATTGATAATTCTAAAAATCAATTACACAACACAAAATTATTCAATTAAAACATATCGGAATAAGATTTAAATTTATAATAACATATTTATCTATCTATTCAATTTCTTATTTTTAAGAAACCGAGTTAAAAATCCTGTTACATCCGATTTTGGCCAGCTCAACGCTGTGTTAAATACTTTCTATATACAAGACTCTTAGCCCGTTGTTAGAGACATTTGAGTACTGTTTGAGGTTGGATACGAAACTAACAATTAGCTAGATCTATGATCTAAGGAAAAAAAAAGTATTATATATGAGATAATAATCAATAAATATGAAAGTCTAAGTTTATAATCAAATTTAAACTTGTGTGGTCAAACATAGACTATATTTAAAACAATTTGTTGATATAATTAAAAAATACTTACTTTAAATGATTCATAAATTATTTCTTACAAGTAATTCTTGGATGAATTAGCATCTCCTTCCCTCCTCTCATAATAGAAAACGAGAAATGTAAAGTTTTTAAGAAGATATTGGTAAAATATATAATCCAAGAGAATATAACTACATTTGGGGAAAAATAATTAATACAGACACATCTTAAATTGAAGATCAATACATATTTTTAATTTATTTATTTTACATAGATCATGGATAACTTTCATGATAAATTATTTAAATAAGATTGCTTTAGATGATAAATTAGTCTTCCGAATATTTAATGGATTTGTGTATACGAAAATATGAGATTATTGATTAAATTACACGGTATTGGTTGAGGTTTTCCTAATTTTGACCTTATAAGAAGGGATAAGAAGAAGTAATATAGGAGTATAATTTTGATCGAAGAGCTGTATGCCACAGTTCTCTGGAAATGTTTTGGCACAGAGCCGTGAACTACTTACTTAAACGCTCGATTCGGGCTGGGCATAGGTACACACACACACACACTCCACACTCCACACTCAATCGAACACAACACAAGTCTGAAACTATCCTGAACTGGACTACCAACTAAAAGAAACTGGACGGTTAAGACTCATCTCCAGTGATAATTTCACAAATAAATTCAATAATTTTCTTATTAATAATGCAAAAATAATAATAATAATAATAATAATAAAATAGAGTACGCTGAATTTAAAAATAAAACTTGGAACACTGGCTTTGCCTCAGCACGAAGACGAAAGAGCATCCATATCATGGTTCTCTCATAATCTGATTTCATTTCAATTACCATGTCAGCGAACTCTCAATGAACCCATCATTTCCTTGATATGACGAAACTACCCTCGCATCGAACGTGAACCCTTCCACAATCCGCGTTTTAAGAGATAGAGTCACGATGGACGGCGGCCACCGAGCGGAGGCCGAGCGGTGGCTATTCACCGCCAACAAGCTTCTGAGCGCGCGTGATCTACAAGGGGCGCGTTCCTTCGCTATCCGTGCGCGTGAGTCCGACCCAACGTACGAGGCATCGGAACATTTATTGACGGTGATCGACACGCTCCTTGCGGGCGAGTCTCGGATCAACGACCACCACCGTGACTGGTACGGGATTCTCCAAATCCTACGTTACACAACAAACGTCGACCACATCGCCGCTCAGTACCGCCGCCTCGCTCTTCTCCTCGACCCTCATCGCAACCTCTTCGCCTTCGCCAGCCACGCCTTCTCGCTCGTCCACGATGCCTGGTCTGTCCTCTCTAACCCCGCCAAAAAAGCCATGTACGACAGTGAGCTACGATTACTCACCACCGCGACGACACCGAGGCCGCCGCCACAGGGTGCGGCGGCGGCTCCTCCTCCCCAACCTCAGCAGAGGAGAAATTATAGATCGAGGGACGATTTGGATGAGTCAACTCGGCCGAATCGTCCCGAATCAACTCAGCAGACTCGAACAGTCGAAACCGACGGTGGCACGAGCTTCTGGACCTCGTGTCCTTACTGTTATGTTATGTACGAATACCCAAAGGTGTATGAGGAGTGTACGCTAAGGTGCCAGAGTTGCCGGCGAGGGTTTCATGCGGTGGTGATACGGTCGCCGCCGCCGCCGTTGATTGGGAAGGATGGTTCGTATTTTAGTTGGGGGTTTTTTCCGTTAGGATTTTCAGGGAATCCGAAGGATTTGAACGGGGTTTCGTCCAATTGGAACCCGTTTTCGCCTCTGTTTCCTTGCCCCTTGAAAGGGTCTAGGAAGCCTCACAGGAATTGGGATTACTACGATGACGAGGCTACCGTTGCGTTTATTGAGCATTCCGACCCGAGTGACAATGATTCCGGTGATGAGGATTGGAGGAGTGTGAAGAAGAAAGGGAGGAAGAGGGCCAGGGGGAACAAAAATTCTGGTGAGGTTAGGAGAGGAAGTGTGGGGAGACCTAGAAAAATTGCTGATGCTGGCAATGAGAATGTGGTGGGTTCTGGTAATTCTGCTGGTGCAGGTGCCAGTGCTGGTGCTAATGCTAATTCTAATGGTAGTGCCGCTTCTGGTGTGCCGTCTGGTGCGAGGGTGGAGTCTAGTAAGAAGGCTGTGTTGGGTGGTTCGAGGAGGAGGGGTGCTGGGAACTTGGGGAAGTTGGATTTGAATGTGGAGTTCAGCAATGAGGCGGAAGAGCCTTCCCGTGGAGTGCGTGATCACCAAGGGAATGCCGCTGGACAAACTGAGGATAATATTGAAGGGAATGGGTTTTTTGAAGGCCTTGATGAGTTCCTCAATAGCTTGCCCATTCTCAATGTTGTGGCAGATGATAAGGTTAAGGGTCATTAATTAGTCTTGTAGATGTATTTTTTAACTTGGTTGTTGTAGAATTTAGATGTTGTTACTTTTATGTTTGTACTCGATGCATAAAATGATGCTGAGCTATTGTGAATTATTGTCATTGTTAAATTATATGATAATTTGCGGCATAAAATTATGTTATAGTTCTGGTCTCTTTACTTTAGTTTTGAACTGTTTGAGGAGAATTACTTCATTTTGTGTAGACTGTGGTTGTATGATTGAGGAAGGGATATATTGGCATATTGCTGATGAATGATTTTATCACGTCAATTCATAGAGCATGGGAGAGCTTGCTTTGGACTCCCCCTTACTCCTTTACTCCAGAGTCCAGATCATATGACAATCCAGATGCGTAAACATAGGTGCATTAACCTTGTTTTTGGGCAATTGTTATGTATATAAAACATTTCTTTAATGCAATTTTGGTGTTCTGCTGTTGAAATTTTGTTTGTTTTGGTTTTAGTGCTGTTGTTTTCTTCTGGGGTGTTTTGGGTTCTGCTCTCTAGTTTTGTAAGGAAAATTATTTTTGGATGAATATGTAACCACTTGTCAGTTGCGTATCTTAGTTCAAATGTTGAGAATGAAATACGTTGAAGGAAAATTTAATTCTCTCAACAAGCTTTTTTCCTGGAGTCTAAGTTGAGACCACCCTGTGTTATGTTGCAGTGCATATGTCTATTTATCCTCTCATCGCCTTCTTACTATAGCTTGTTTGATCCTGGGTTATAAACATCATCAAGTGTCGAGCAATTTGAGGTATGGTGATACCTGTTAGGTACTTCGTTCTGTTAACTAATGTAATTTCATGCCACTCATGATTTACTTTGAGGAACATGATTTTGCATGGTTTGTCTACCTGCCTCGGCATTTTCAAATTCAAATTTCTGACGTACTGGAATTTGCTCGAGCCTTATATTGCATGTGTTTTTCTATTTACCTGTGAATTGTTGAGTTTCTTCTAATGTATCTTGCCTTTACAAACTGTAGATACCCCCCCCCCTCTTTTGCATCTATTCCCTTCAGAGGTAAATCTATTGTGTGCTGAAAAAAAATTTAGTGGTGGGTAATGATTTCTAAAGCTCATATTTGGTTCTGAACCTAGATAATAAGCATCTTGCTAGGTTATAGGAATTGATTATTCTTTGGGTATCATGTATGCATAACTCAGTATGTAATTATGTACGAGTAAGAAAAATCCATTGCACGATCATGCAAGTTTTAGACATTGGCTTTGCCTTGCCAAGAAAATGTTTTGGAAATCTGTCTGAGGCTTCTTTTGCAGAAACAAGATTGTCTCTCCCCAGAATAAGTCGTAATGTAATACTTGTCTCTTTTAATATTCAGGATACATATGTAATGTTTGTCTTTGATCCTTCTGAATTGTCTTTGATCATCGAAACGTCATTTGAATTTTCGGAACTAACCCAGTCACCATTGATTGAATATAAAATGGTAAGAAACCATATAATATTGCGTGTGAGAGATGTGTGGTGTCCAAATAGCATAACTCACTATTCTTTCTATTTAAAGCTGATTACCGATCTGAAGACAGCAACATTCAGAATATTTACTACTCGACTTCTAAATAGAATGATTTTGCATTCAAAAGAAAGTGACTGGCAACTTAGTTGTTACATACTATTCAGAATGATTTTGTATTCATTGGATTTGGAAAAATCAGATGGGCGAGCAATTCAGATAAGATGATAATAAATTAAGATTAGTTGATTTAATTGGAATTAATATTTATAAATTAATGATAATAGTAATTAAATAATACATAAATAATATTAAGGAAAAAATAATATTATAATTATCTACTATTAGAAAATGAAAATAATATTCTTTTATATATTCTTAAGATTCATGGTACATATGAAACTTTGTATTAAGACATAAATAACTAAATCATATATTTTATTAATAATTTTTTAATAAAATAATTCAAATAAATGTAGAATTTTTATTAAATTGATATTACATTGATTTTGGTTGGTTCCACTATTTTTAAGGACGCGTTCCCGAAACCACCACCACATCAAAAAGACCATTTTCAGCATTAACTCATCAAGCCCCCATCGGCCCAATTGTCCACACGTTCCATGGCACACCAACCTACAGAGCATACACACACATGCATGGCCCAAAGAAAGCCAACAACATCCGTGATCAACCACATGCAAGAATCCAAGATTTAAAGGAAGTCCTCTTACCTCTCATAACTCACGATTTGAAGAAACTAAGAAGGAAGAAATGAAGCTCGTGGTCTACTCTTGTTGACGGCCGATGATGGCTCACGGTCTCTTACTCTAGCGTATGATGGCCCTAAACCCTAAATGCTTAATAGCCAAGATTTATTTTCTACGTTGTAGGCCTGAACCTGACCTGTAGTTTGTAATAGATTATTTTTTTCGGCCTAGTCTGATTTGTTTAAAAAACCTAGCTTGGCCTATGGCTTGATAGGTCAATCTATTTTTCCAGACCTATTTATAAAGTCCTATTTAGACTATTGTGACCCACTACTCGTTCTTGTTTTATTACCAAATCGACAGTTACACTTCAGATGGTGTATCTCCCGTGATGTTTATTGTTAAGGGTTTTGGGTGTCATGTTCTGGTGTCCGTCTCTCAAGTTTAAGATTTCTTCTTCAGGTATGTTATGGTCTACTTCCTGATGTCGCTCTCTAAAGTTTTCTTCTTCAGATGTATGGCGGTCTACCTCCTGGTGTCTGCTCTCTCAAGTTTTCTTCTCCAGGTGTGTTACGGTCTACTCCTGGTGTCGCTCTCTCTAGTTTTCTTCTTCATGTGTGTCACGATTTCCATTTGATGTTAACTATTGGGGGGTTTTTGGGTCTTATGTTTAGAAATTCAGGTGTGTTGTTATGTGTTTGTAGTGTATTTGATGAGACAATTTCATAATTAGAGTGAGTTTTGTTGTATACTTTATATCTTGTATGTTGTATACTTTTACTATTACAATTAAATTTGAAAAATAATTAAATACTTAGTAAAGTTTTTTGTTAAAATATCATCCGTGTTTAGAAATTTGACTAGACTTAGACTTTTGAGAAGGGGACGTCCATTAAGCTTTCAATTTTGAATGCTTTGCATAAGTTTAGTTTTTATTCCCTCTTTCTTGATTTTGGTTTTGGTATCTACACTTTACTAGTGCCTGCACTTGTCTTTTTTTCATTTGTGATACCTAGGAAGATATTGATGTTATATGGATAAATGTATATGCAGGAAAGAAGGCTTTATGGAAGCATAATGTTTATAGGTTGACCTTGAATATAAAGTCTGGACACCATTTATTGGTATTGTTTGACATATTAATGTTTTCCTTCTCTAATTTTGTAAAAAAAAATTATTTGTTAAGTTGCTGTCAATTTGCGTGCAGCTGCATGCTAAGAACCACAATGGATTTTAATTTGAATTTTAACTACATGTTAAGACATTTAGTAGATACATTTGTTAAATTAATACTTGTTTAAAGGCTAGTATACATGCATTAAGGTAGATGAAATGTATTATATTATTCATTTCTAGGGATAAATTCTATGACTCCATTTCAACAGGCCGAATCGAGACAACAAGAAAAAAGGTGGGTTGCAAGAGGTATACCTACCACTTGTATCTCGTGCATCAAATAAGAGAACAACAAAAACAATGAGAAAGTGTTTTTCACCCGGCCAAATCCGGACAACGAGAAAAAAGGTGTTAAGAACGAGGAAAAAAAATAAATTAAAAAGCCAAGCCAACGACACTTAAATTAAATAAACCGGAGAAAATAAAAGAAAAAATTTATTATTATTACTATTAAGATGAGAACCACTCTAACTTGGATTTGTAATAACTATGTGTGAGAGAGAAATTGAAATGAGTAGGATCTCAGCCTCCACTCTAGTTAGGAACTTAAATCTCTTTTTGAGAAAGATTTGTTAACACTAAAACGTGAGAGTGATATCAGTGTAAAAAGAAATGAGAGAGAGGAATATTTGAATACATCTTCAAGATTTCTTATTTTATTTTATTTTATTTTTTTATAAAAAATATGTTGTTACAATTCCGCTCCCCTTGAAAGAATTTCGTCCTTGGAATTTGTCTAATGTATACTATATAGGACAATCTTCTCCCATTTGCCTTTCAGGCTCTCAAGTAGCATGTCCGCTAATTGCTCCACCCTAGATCACTAAAGGAACTTCTTTGACTCTCAATTACTTCACACTTCAATCATCACTCCTTAACATATGGGTCTCATATGACAAATTATCTATCAGTGAACCTCATCAATTATAATGATACATGATTTGATTAGGAATATACCTTTAGATTTAAGATATATGAAAGACATTATAAAATTTAGGAGGTAAAATTATTTGACAAGCAATAGGACTAACTCTTTTTTAGAATGACCAATGAAACAGGGAGTGATTTTCTTTGACTTCATAGCTTTACCAACACCAGCCCGACAAGTGACTCTTATGAAACCCAAGAAATTTCTATAAGGCTCAAACAGAAGTCATCAAAAATTAAATCAAGAAAACAAATCATAAAAAATTAAATCAAGAAAACAAAATGTCATTATTGAGATAGAGACCCCATTTGTTGAAATTCCTTTAGTTATTAATTAAATAATCTTTATTTATTATGTGAAGGAAAAATAAACAAGTCCATGACTTAAAACAAATCACTCAAGGTCCAACGATCTACAACTTAATTAATTATTAAGGATAAATAAATACCTAGATCAATCAATTTTATTCTTGATCTAAGCGTTCTTCTAAGTGTTTAATGAGAAGGAGCAAAAGAAGAAGAAAAAAAAAAAAAGGAAAAAAAGATAAATGAGAGAGTGCGGGAGGATGGGAGGGGTAGGGATGAGTTTACGTGTAAAATAGAAAGAGAGAGAAGAAAGAGAAAGTAAAAAGGAAAGTCAATGCCAAATAAAATATATATATATATATATATATATATATATATATATATTATTTGATATTTAAATATATATGATTAATATTCTTGTAAACTTATAATTGAATCTACATTATTTAAAATCAATTAATTAAAATAAAAACTTATAATTGAATCTACATTCTAAATTTTCCTTTTTTTCAATTAATTGAAATTAAACTTAAATTTTTTTTATTACATTCATAATAAACCTAATTAAATAGACTCGTTTAAAGTCGATAAACACACATATTTTTATGGTTATAAGTTAAAAAAAAAATATTTAATTATTAAGTCTTTTAAATTTTTTATAGCGATCAATAATTACTAAAAATTATATTGTTCACCATTTGCTTTGTCATTTGTTTTTGCTATAGAGATTGATAATAAGCACTAAAACCAAAATGTTTCAAATGACAAGGATTAAACTTATGAAAAATAAAGGTTAAGAAAAAAAATGGGTCAGAGGATCAAATACGTAGTTAAGCTAAAAATAAATTATAATTATTTACTTTGCAAATACCTGCGTGTGCGAATACTTTAATAAGTTGAGCAGCGATTTAAGTTAGAAAAATTATTTGTAGACATCAAATTTGCTATTAGACACCTAAATAGATAGAATGAAAAAAGAGAAAATAATATAAGTCTAATAATTGATATAATTTGAGAATAGGAGAGACATAAAATTCGTTTGATTTGTTAAAAGTTATGAAAGTGGATAGAATAAAGAGAATAACACATGATAAATAGATAATTTACATGATAAAGTTTTATTTTATTCCATGTTTAATAAATAATAGATAATAGAAATAAAATAATATAAAATTTACTAAAATATGTTAATCATATCGTAGATCTCAGAAGCTCATGAATATCTTAGGAGCTAATCTAACTAGACAACTATAAGCCTATAATTGCAACACTAGGAAGTCCTATAAGAGGAGATGAACGTTGAGAAATTAAGTTGTGTGGAAGATCAATTGGCCAATACAAGGAAGTAATTAGAAGATAGCATCGATCTCCTAGATAGCTAGAAACACCAATTTGTTATGTTGGTAGCCATTTCTCGGATCCCAGGCCATTCTCTTTTAGTAAGTATTGATATTGACACTACCTTTTTGACATTCTCTAAATATTTGCATATACATATTAATGTATTTTGGCCAAACTTTGAGTTTAGTGCTGTGGAGTCTCCCTAATTTGACAAAAAAAGATGTATTTATTGTGTGATTGTTTTAATTTACTTTTATTTCTATGTTCACGTGCGTATTTTATATATATTCCTATTCAACGCACAAAAAAAATAAAATTAATAATCTAGGAAAAAGAAATTCATTTCGTAGATCTCATATTATTATGGAGTGAATTATGTGTAAGTACGTGTGATAATTTAGTATCCAAAAGATAAAAGATAATAAAATTCAAGTCATATATATTTCATGGATTAAAATCAAAACAAAACACCCTTATATTAGAATGGTTAAAAAGTATATAAAGAATAACTTTAAAGTATATATTCATACTATGTATGAAGGCCTAATATATATTTGGTCTCTTACTTTAACTTTTTTTTAGTCCTTAATATTTAACTTTTTAGTTTAATCAGGGACATTTTGGTTTTAGTTTTTTACATTAATTGTTGTTAGAAAAATAGTGATATGATAAACAATGATGTCGTTTGTGATGATTATTAAATGCAATATATATATATATATATATATATATATAAATAAATAAATAAATAAAAAAATTTCTGTTTGGTGGGGTAAAACACTATCACAAATTGTGAAACTTCATCGTGGTTGTGATCAACCAAACAAAACCCCTTACTCTCTTAGTTACAAGGTGTGTCTTCATCACTTCCACTTCCACGTCACCAAACATTTCTTACATCTTAACTAAAAATTCTAGATATTTTCGTCATGAACAAAGGTGAAAAATGGCTTGGCGAGAGGATGATAAAGAAAAAGGGTTTTCTGATGCCTAAGCCTGTCAGAAATTATTTAATTACAAAATCCTTCAACTATTTCCCAGATGTGAAATAGTTGCAACAAATTGTATCGATCACCATTTTCCTTATATTTTTTTAATTAAATATGGATAATAAGTACTAAAACAAAAACGTCTCTGAATAATAGAGACTAAACTTAAGAAATATAAAATTTCAGGATTAAAACAAAAAAATATCACAGGATCAAATATCTATTATGGAAAATATAAATTACAATTATTTACTCTGTAAATATTTGCGTGTACCAATAACCTAATAAGTTGAGATGCCATTTACGTTAGAAAAATAATTTATATAGATAGTCAAAATAGAGAAAAAAAAATATAGACACGATAGTTAATATGATCTGAAAAAACAAATTACAGAATTTTTTTTTGATTGGTTAAGAGTTACAACACCCGGACAAAATAAAGAGAGTAATAGTTAAGTTATATGATAATATTTTATATATTAATCAATGTTTGTTAGATAATAAATTATACAAGGAATATAATATAAAATTTATTAAAATTATAATTAATATTAATTATATAATTTATATTATTATTATGTCACAATTTAATATATATATATAAATTATTGTCAATCACGGAAACTAATATAATCAGTTATCACTGAAGCTGATATAGAAAGCTACAAACACAGAAGGAGAGAAATTGGTGGCGGATAAATTAAGTGACGATGAAGATCCTAACGCCAAAGCAAAAGCAAGTATAATTAGAGATACTATATAGATCACCTATATATAAAGAAATTCATTCTGTACATCTCATATTATTATTTAATTAGTAAATTATATCCGTCCAAATTTTGTTATAATCCTAAAGATAAAAAATAATAAGATTTAGTTATATTCTTTTTCCAAATTTTCAAAATCTTGTGATTTAAGTCCCAATTTAGTTAGCAAATTGTCCCAGAAAATTTTTATAGTTTTACAATTTTTATCACAAAGTAAAAGTTTTCTTATTTTTTATAATCTTACAATTATTTTGCCACTTTTATTCAATAAGATAATTTTAATTCTTTTTCAAGAACTATAAACAACTTCATATTAGAGAAAAATTCACATTTTATTCAAATTTAACTTGTCTTTTATAATATAAATAGTATCTATTTATATACTGATTGAAATAAAATACACATTTAAATTTAACCTAAAATTTTGCTAAAAATGAAAAAATCATTAAAGACATATTAAATACAGTCTACAAATTTGCACAAAAATTATAAATTTAGTCTAAAACTCTGTATGAAAATTAAAAATCATTAAAAACACATTAAATGCAAATCTGCACGAAAACAAGGGAGTAAGCTTCTCAGTTCACATCATTTCCTCTCTCTTAGAGACGATTTGTCCCAAATCTTAATTCACTTTCCTCTAGGATCAAATACAAGTTGTACAAAGTCCGATTTTGTGAATTCTATGAATATCGAAGATGACTTTTCTTTGTAAAAATACACCAAAACATGAAGGTGGTGGACAACATGTATGCAAACTATGTTAGCCTCAATAATATTCAAGTAGGAAAGAGATAATTTTTAAGGTTTATGTTCAATTTTCTGAATTTCTTTATCATATTTTGTAAAAGATAAAATACAAGAAGGGTTTGAATTGTGTTAATTAAAAAATTTAATATTTTCTTCTATTGTTTTAAAAAAACGGCCAAACAAAACTTTGTTCTTCTTTAAAGTTTGATTTTAATGATAGATGTTACTCTTTGATTATCCCCGTAGTCACAAGTTCAATAAGAATAAGTACAGTTGTTTTTACACTGGTTCGTCTATTCAAGACTACATCCAGTTACTCAGCAACCACTGAGTTTTCACTTCAAATCGTGAAAAAGTTACAAGTATTGTTTGAACCCAACCACTTCTGGCTATCAGATATTCTTTAGCCATAACCTTCTTAGGCTAAACAATAAGGTATTCTTTGAGACTCAGCCTCCCAGGCTATTACAGAAAGGTATTCTTTGAAAGCACAACCTTCTCAGGCTAAAGTACCACACAAGTGGATTTTAAAAGAAAGTTTAGAAAAACTTTAAGGTTCCTCTTCGCAGAGAGAGTTTTACAATAATGATCAGAAGTTCTTGAATCAAGAGCGAAAGATAGTAATAGCTTATGCAGCATGTTCTCCAACTTGATCTTGAGCTAGTGAAGTCCTTATATAGGCAAGTCTTCAAAGATCCGTTAGAGACATGAAGAATGTCGTTGAACTTTCCAAGTAGAAGTCTTCAAAAAGTGTCAGAGTGCAATCAATGATGTGACGCTTTGCATAACAAATTTGGTGGCGCTTAGAATATTTTTTTGACTTGTACAGAGATGTCATAAAAAAGGATGTTAACTTTTCGTGTTGAAAAGGTTATCTCGAATCCCTATATTGATCTTGGAAACTTTGTGAGAGTAACAACTGGATTTTGAAATTGACGCGCTTTACTCCGTTTGAACTTCACTTCCTTGATAGATGATGCACTTCATAATCTTCAGTCTTGGGTAACATCTCTGAGCTTCATCTAAAGATAGTATCTTATCTTTATCGTTTTAGACATGATCTGAACTTGACAGACGAATGACTTCAGCAGATTTGAGCTTTGAGGGGTCATCTTTGGTCTGTCTTTGGCTTGCAATGCTTCAGTCTTAGGATATCGTCTGTCTTGTAATTATCAAAACTTGAGACGTTAATCATCTTGTTCTAACAATCTCTCCCTTTTTGATGATTACAGACCATACAAAGAATGATACTGAGTGATGCATCTGCACAAGACAAAGTTAGCCAAAAAAAAGTTTATCATGCTAGAATTACATCAAGACGATGTTCTCTGAATATTCCTTTTTATAAGATTGTTACATCAATGCAATGTAATCCATTTGTACAATTGCAGGTTTAATCAGAGTAAATGAAATACAATGAATCAAATAACGAAAAACTAAAAGTATCAGAGCAAAAATGCAAAATTTTGCACTTAAACAAGTACAAGTTCTTAGTTCTAAGATGCATTCATCATCTTCCATCTTGAGCTCTCCCTCATACGATACTCTCTTGATTTTTCAAAGCTCTCCCATAGCTTAACCTTATTTCAACTTATCTCCCCTTTCTCAAAGTATTCTCCCCCATGGGCTGAGAATTATCAAAAGTTCAATGCGGCGGAGGCTGAGGTTGTTGCTTCACCAGATTCATGACTATACTTTGATGTTGCTCCATCTGAGCAGTAATAGCCACTTGATTCTCCTCAAGTTGCTTATTCTTCTTCTTCAGATGCTCATGACTTTCCTCCAACTCAACATATTTTCGCTTCAAAGTATTGTACTTCTCAGCAGATGAGTCAGTGGTAGGGGCTTCGTTTACATCAAAGTCCACTTCTTCAACAATTGGTTCTACTGGAGTCCCTAGCAGACGCAATTTGAAAGAAGGGAAATCAATCTTAGCATTGAAAGATCTGGACCAGTTCCATGAGTAGTTCCTTCTAAAGGGAACAATTTGAAGTTCAGTTTGATCATGGTAGATGGTGTAAGCAGAAGCTGCACTAGGATAGCAAACTCCAACAACTTTATCAAAGGTAGATCATGAGCAGTGAGCCATGGTTGCTTCATGATCTTCTATCATCCTTAGAATCTTAGGATTAATAGGCTTTGAAGATTGAGCTTGAACAACCTTCATGTGAGTATAAGCAGCAAGAGGTAGATGCTTAGCAATATGCCTTGGGGGCAAACAATTCCTTCTTCTCCTTTCCTTTTGTCAAAAACTTCACCAAGCATGGACGCACACAATCCATGACAATAGAATACTTGATTTCATTTGTGACTAAGGATGAGAACTAAGAGCCCATCAAGAAAGGTAGAAACCTGAGTTCCTTCTTAGCTCTTCGTTCGATAATATGAAAGAAGGCTAACTTTTCTTTTTCTTCTTTCCTATATGTTTTTGCCATCAGTTTGAAAGCGAGATCATGATCTTCAGGAAGAGAATGAGCAAAGTCTTCAGGGTCTTCATACTCATGGATGTCCAGGGAGAAGCGAGGATGAATCCTAGAGTAGTGTGGCCTTGTCCATGGAAGAATAAGACCAAGAGTGTAGCCTAACCCCACATACTCTGTCTAATTCATGGGGATTGAGAAGGAGAATGGATCATGACTATCCAAGGCATCTAAGTGCCAATGTTCAAAGTCTCTTGGCTCATAGAATTTAGACTGAGCATCACCAAATTTACAGTGATGGAAGACAGGAGTTCCAACCTCGTGTTAAACTTTCCATTTGGTGTTTTCTTTAAAAGGAATATTGGGTTCATAGCCAAGTGTTGGTCCTTCAATCATCTGCCCAGCAATATGATCCTTATATGCTTCAATTCCTTCCAATCCCTTGATATTTAGCTTTGCCAGTTCATCCCAAGGCAAACGCTTCAGCCAATCTCGTTGCTCATCAGGGTCATACTTGGCTTTCATATCAAAGTCTTTTGGCTTCAAGGGTTGGTAGTACTTGATGGGGTTGACAAATCTCTCAAGTTGGAACCCTTTCTTCCCTTTGTATCTGTAAGGGTTGGTCAACTCGATGTAGGGAGAGTCACGGACAAAGCAGTCTTCATCATACGCACAATAGTCATCATTGGCAGACTCAGACCGTTCAACATCAGAAAGATCAGAGGCTTCCTCAGCCTGATCTGTAAATAACCAATCTGGCTTGATTGACCTTTCTGCATAAGAGGTTACTTCAAATCTCCTCATGACCAATTCGTTAAGAAACGAATAGTCCAACTTGTGCTTTAAAGGGAGATCTTCTGGATTTATCATCTCAGCGTGACACCTTTCAGAAGATGCTCTCTGTTTGACCAATTGACATGACTCTTCATCAAAAGAAGAACATGTGTATAGTTCGATAACATCAGATTCAATCTCCTTCATCTGTGAGTAAGAGATTTCTTCAGACATAACTTGTACCGTCTGAGTAAAAGCAGCATTGAGAGGAGACGCAACTAAGGGCTCCACAACATTTCCTATTTCGTCTTTGAGAGTTGACGAATCCTTCTCCATAGAAGAAATTTCTTCATTGAGCATGGTTGAAAGTTGCTCAGCAAGAATAACATTATCCTTCTGGATCTGGGTAGTTTCAGCAACATTCATACCCTCTGATGTTGCTGGAGCAGGAGCAGCATCAGACAATCCTATGCCTCTCAAGCTTTCCTGGAACAGACGTTCCCTTTCAGCTTCTAACAAGATAAAGACTCTTCTAGCCTCTTTCAGTTGTCTTGCCTCATCTGTTTCACCAACAATCACAAACGCTATTTTCTGTTTGCCTTTTATGGCAGCCTTCTCGAGAGTAATTTCTTTTGCTCTAGCTTTTTCTTCCTCTTCTTTCTTCTTCTTTTCTTCGTCTGCTCTTACCTTAGCAGACGCAGCATCCTCAGACGCTTTCCTTACCCCTTCATCTTCATTAGGGGTTGCATCTGTCTCGAGTACCTTAGACGCTGTATGTTTTATTCTGATGGACCATTGCTTTTTCTTAAGAGGTTCCACTATAACATCCTCAAAAGGAACCTCAGTGGTGATTACGGGTGGATAAAGTGTTTGTAATTCAGTTTGGGCTTGTGTTTGGGTTGTTGTTTGGGGTGTTGTTTGGGTTTGTGCTTGTGTTTGGGTTGGAGTGTGGGTTTTGATTTTTGCACGCTTGATTCATGCTCTGTGTGGTGGATCTTGGGTCATGAGTGATAGTGGTTGTGGTTCTTCTTCATCACTTTTGAAACGCAGAGATCCTTTGGGTAGACACATCTTTGCGAAGGTGCTGGCTTTAATTTCTGGACCTTCGTTGTACCACATAACTCTAGAGGCATCAAAGCCTTGATTCAGAATGATTTGAGAAAAAAGTGTAGCATAAAGACCCAGATAGATATCCCAGTGTTAGTCTTAAGACCCATTTGCTTGGCAGAAACAAATCTTAAGCGAAGAAAGTTTCTTCAGAACTCTTGATTTTCTTGGCGGCTATTTCTAAGTTTGAAAATGAGAAGTTACGAAAGTGAGAGTTCTTAGAGAGAGAAGTTTAGGTTTGAGAGTAATAGTATTAAATACTGTAAAGAATAAAAATGGTAACTTTGCAGTATTTATAGTCAAAGGTGAAACGGTTATAATTCATAAGACGAAGGAATGGAAACCGTCCCTAATTTGACGTTATCTCATGATTGCTCTTTTAATGATTGATTTCACCTCTGAAATTTATTGCGCGTGTTTCTCCACTTCCTAAAATAACACAATAAATGATAGACACATTTAATGCTGCATTTATTGTGTCCCTGCACACTTAACTTAAATTAATTAAATAATAACGTTGTGTCTGTTGAATTTGCTTAGACTGATTCAACTTGATCAGACGTAGTGTTTCGTCTTAACACGAATAGATCAGACGAAATGTATAGACGAAAGGTATAGACGAAATAACTTAAGCATTTAAAGAAATAATTCCCAAATTTTCTTTAATAAAATTAAAGCGTGTTTCGTCTAAAGCTTTTGTAAAGATATCTGCCCATAGAAAATCAGTTTGAACAAACTGTATATCGAAAATACCTTTTTGAACATAGTCTCTTATAAAATGAAATTTGATTTCAATATGTTTAGATTTTGAATGCTGAATAGGGTTTTTTGCTGAGATTAATGACACTAGTATTATCACAGAAAACTGGTATTTAGGTCTCAAACCTGGAATAATCGTCAAGTTGATGTTTTACCCAAAGAAGTTGTGAACAACATCCAACTGCAGTAATGTATTATGCTTCTGTTGTTGAGAGTGTTATGGAGTTTTGCTTCTTCCTTGACCAAGAAATGAGTGATGTGCCCAGAAATTGGCATCCACCACTTCTGCTTTTTCTCTCCACTTTATCTCCAACATAGTTAGCATCACAATAACCGCTCAAACTGAAATCACTATTTTTCTTATAAGACAAAGAAAGATTAGTGGTTTCAGTAAGATATTTAAGAATACGTTTGTCAGCTTGTAGATGTGATTCTCTAGGGTCAAACTGAAAATGAGCGCATAGACAGACATTAAACATGATGTCAGGTCTATTAGCAGTTAGGTAAAGAAGAGAACCAATCATACCTGTGTATACCGTTTGATCAACAGTCTTACCTGATTTATCTTTTTTTAGACTTGCTCCAAATAAATGCATATGTGTCTTCATGGGCTTTGCATTTTCCATCTTGAACTTCTTGAGAAACTCCTTAGTGTACTTTTGTTGATGGATATAGATCCCTTCTTTCGTCTGCTTGATCTGAAGTCCTAGGAAGAATTTCAATTCTCCCATCATACTCATCTCAAACTCATTCTGCATTAACTTAGAAAAATCCTTACACAAGGATTCGTTAGTGGCTCCAAAGACTATATCGTCTACATATATTTGAACAATAATAAAGTCTTTTAAAACACTTTTCTTAAAGAGAGTTGTGTCAACCTTTCCTCTTGAAAAATCATTTTTAAGAAGAACAGAACTTAGTTTGTCATACCAAGCCCTAGGATTTTGCTTAAGACCATAAAGCGCTTTCTTTAATTTGAAAACATGATCTGGTTGAGATTGACTTTCAAATTCAGGAGGTTGTTTGATATACACTTCTTCTTCAATAAAAATGTTAAGAAAAACACTTTTTACGTCCATTTGATATAAAACGATGTTCTTATAAGTAGCAAAAGCAAGTAAAATTCTAATTGCTTCTAATCTAGCTATTGGTGCAAAAGTTTCAGTAAAATCGATACCTTCTTGTTGGTTATAGTCTTAAGCTACTAAGCTTGTTTTATTTCTTACCACTTTACTAGCCTTGTCTAGCTTGTTTCTGAACATCCATCTTGTTCTGATGATGCTTTTGTTCCTTGGTCTTTCCACTAAGGTCCATACATCATTCCTTGTGAACTGGTTTAGCTCTTCTTCCACAGCTAAGATCCAGTCATTCTCTTGTAGAGCTTCTTCAATATTCTTGGGCTCTATATCAGAAACAAGAGCATATCTAGACACATCTCTAAGCCTTGATCTTGTTTGCACTCCTTGATGTCTATCTCCAATGATCAGATCCTCGGTGTAGTTTGAGGCAAACCTTCAAGTTCTGACAGGAGCTTGATCATCTTGTTGTTAAGGAGCAGACGAAGAGGGTTCGTCTGTGCTGACAAATATTCTTTCGTTTGTTCTTGCGTCTGTGCTAGGTTGGACAGATGGACCAGCTTCTTGACCGGAAGAATTAATCTTCAAATTATCAAATAAATTTTCTAGGTTTGATATTTCTTTATCAACCTTTGAGTTATCTTGGAATTTTACATGAATAGATTCCTCCACAACTTGCGTCTTAGAGTTAAATACTCTATATGCTTTAGATGTATCAGAATATCCAAGTAAAATTCCTTTTACCACCTTTGAATCAAACTTTCCAAGTTGATCCTTGGTGTTTAAGATGAAACACTCACACCCAAAAGGATGAAAGTAAGAAATGTTAGGTCTTTTTCCTTTCCATAATTCATATGGAGTCTTATTCAATATTGGTCTTATTAATATTCTGTTTTGAATATAACAGGAAGTATTAATTGCTTCTGCCCAATAATATTTTGGAAGAGATCTTTTATGCAATAAAGTTCTAGCCATTTCTTGTAAGGTACGATTTTTCCTTTCCATAACCCCATTTTGTTGAGGAGTTCTTGGCGACGAAAAATTGTGAAATATACCGTTTTCAAAACAGAAGGCTTTGAACTCAGAGTTTTCAAACTCTGTTCCATGATCACTCCTAACAGACAGACGCAATACATATTCCTTTTTCTTTTTGAACACGTTTGCAGAATATTCCAAAGACATTGAATGACTCATTTTTATGGGCTAGGAAGTGTACCCATGTGAATCTAGTATAGTCATCTACAATGACAAATTCATATCTCTTTCCTCCAAGACTTTCAGTCTGAGTAGGTCCAAAGAGATCAATGTGTAACAGTTCTAAAGGTCTTGTCGTGGAAACAACATTTTTAGATTTGAAAGAAGTTTTAAGTTGTGTCCCATGCGACAAGATTCACCACAGATGATTGCATTTCCAATATATTTTTGGCAGGCCTTTGACAAGATTCTTTTTAGAAATTTTTGAAATATATTTTAGACTTAAATGTCCAAGCTTTTTATGCCAAATATCTCGTTCATCGTCTACTGAAATGTAACATGTTACATTTTGATCACTTAGGTTAGAAAGACAAACCTTATAGAGATTATTCTTTCTTTTCCTTACAAACATAATGGATTTGTCTTTGTTCTTGACTATACATTCATCATTGTTAAAAGCAACTTCATATCCATTGTCACAAAATTGACTTATGCTAAGTAGATTGAAGTTTAAGCCTTTAACATAGGACACATTTTGAATGAGAGGGTTGGGTGTCTTACCAACAGTCCCAATTTCAAGGATTTTACCTTTCCCTGCACCATAAGATACAAACCCTTTACTTGGTCTGAGATCTTGGAACATAGACAGATTTCCTGTCATGTGTCTGATGAATCATTATTTTGATCAATTTCTCTGCATTTAATACATCATATTACAACATTATTAATGGTCAATTAGCATGATTTAGTGCATTTAAGAGTTTGGGCTCATTTGGGCCTTAAGTGCTTATTTTTGTTCTAATTCGTTAAAATTTCCAGTTTTGACAAGGTTCACTAAAAAAGGCATAACTATCACTACAGAACTCTGTTTGAGCTCCATTTTATGTCAAATTAAAGAGGACTGAAAGAGCTACAAAAGCTATGAAGACATGAAGAGCCAATTAAGACCGTATCTGGGGTGAAAATTGCCTTGAAAGCGACGCATGAAATTGATGCGGGAATTCCAGCATGAAGAATTAGTGTAGACCCATTTCAAATCATATAATTGGACCATTTAAATGTTTGCATTGGGTGGGTTTTGAACCCTGCACCCTAAGTCACTTAAAGTCATGTGACTAGCACATGACTCACTTATTATAAATACCCCAATTCAGAAAATTGTAGACACTTTTTACCTTTCAATCAATTTCAATTTTTGGCATTGCTTTTTTTCCTTTCAAGTCGCTTTGCTAGGGTTTTCAGGTTTGCCATTCCAATTCTCGTTCTCTCTTCCTTCTTGCAATTTAATTCTTCTAATATGCAATCCCAATTTATGCTTAGTCTAATTTCAATTATGCGCAACTAATTTCTTCAACCAATTCGATCTCAATAGGATCCCTAATTTCCTTAGGTTCTCCGTTTTCAATTGCATAAGTACTCGTTTTGGATTCTATAATTTTAATTCCATTATGTTGATTAATATTTTGGATTTAGATTGTTGATTCTGTCATTGTTGATTGATAATGAATGCAGAGAACTAATTATATGATTCGGAACCAAGTTGTGTGCTCTCATGCGATTGTGTGAGTTTAAAGGCCACCAAGTGTTCGATGATAATTCTCTAAGATCTTAGAGCGCTAGTTCAGTGTTGACATGCAGAGATCTCGGTTTCAATGCATTGCATAGATGAGTGTCTTTATTTTGTTGAACCAATGAGGGAAATTGGGATATGACAGAGATCGGATTGGTGCCTTTTAATAATCTATTAATTGCTTTTTAATTATTGTTTAATTACTGTCATTGGTTAATTTTTACTATTTGATTGCCTTTAATTTTTCCTCTACACAAAAACCCCCAAAATTGCATTTAAAATTTCGGCTATAGAGAAGTAACAAAGTAATCCGTAGGGAAACGATCCGAGTCCACTATTACTGCAAAGTAGTAGCTAGGCTTTGGTATTATTTGACGCACGTTCGACGCGTGTGTCAGTGTCGCGAGCACCCTCTGTCTAGGTACCAGCTTGAAGTCTTCACTTCTCCTATTAAGGATATCTGCAATAGGAACAATGAATGACTTTGGTACCCAAACCTTTTTAGGTCCTACTTTGTTAGTAGAGGGTTTCTTTTTATTTAAGGTTCTAGACTTTTTCTTATAATTATTTGGAACCTTGTGATAACTTTCAATTTTCTTTTTATGTGTAGATGAAACAAACTTGTTTTTCTTTTTGTCTGGCTTTTCAACATAACCTAGTCCACTCTTGTCAGACGAAGACTTCCCATATTTGAAGATGTTTTCTAGCATGGAGGATCCTTTAGTGAACTTGGTTAAGTCTTTAAGCAAAGATTCATTTTCACTCTTTAATCTTTCAATTTCGGAGAGAAAATGATTCTTTTCAGATTCAGATGATATTTCATCTGATATTTCTTCTTTAGGCAATTTCTCTATTTCAAGGCGTAAAACTACATTTTCTTCCAAAGCCTTTCTTAGCTTTGCCTTGCATGCTTTATATTGCTCAGCAATAAAATGAGAATTTTCCAGAAGAGTATCATATGGGATATCTTCTGATTCTGAATCAAACTCAGATGAAGAAGATGAGATAGATGATTCATTTACATCAGATGAGATGATGTCTCCAGTCATGAGACATATATTTGTTGTTTCTTCCTCCTCTTCAGCTGATTCTTCTAAGCTATCGTTCTTGAGGTCTTCTCACGTCAGCAGGCTCTTCTTACCTTTGTTTCTTTTAGGGTTCCATCTTCTTTTAAGCTTGGGACAATTAGATCTCATATGCCCAGGCTTTCTGCACTCGTAGCATACCACTTCAGAACGTTCTTCTTTGTTTGAATGTTTTTCAGGAAACATTCTCTCATTTTTCTTGAAGAAGCGTTGACATCTTCCCTTTTTCATCATTATCTTCTTGAAGCATCTAGCCATGAGTGATATCTCATCGTCAGATGATTCATCAGAAGCATCAGTTTCTGTAGACTCAGCCTTCAGAATCTTTTTCTTTTTCTTTTTCTCCTTCTTTGCAGATTCTTCTTTAGGAACCTCATTTACGGATAGAAGATCTATGAGCTCTTGGATTTTTATCTTGTCCCTTTTACAGAGGTACACTTCATGTACTCTTAGTGCACCTATTAACTCATCCAAAGTTGTTGTCTTCATGTCATGTCCTACTGAGATAGCAGTTGACATTGCTTCCCATGGTGCAGACAGACTGTCCAGAATCTTCATGTTGTTCTGGGCTTTAGTGAACGTAGTTCCCAAAGCAGCCAGACCATTTAGGATTGTTTGGAATCTTCCAAACATAACATTCATAGATTCTCCTTTCTTCATCGAGAACATTTCATATTCCCTTTAAAGAGTAGCAACTTTTCTCAATTTTACATCTTCTGTTCCCTCATAAGAGATCTTGAGACCATCCCGGAGCTCTTTTGCAGTCTTATAGGTGCATAACCTGTTGTACTCTATTCTTGTGAGAGCACATGTGATGGCGTATCTTGCCTTGTTGTTAAGCTCCATAACAGTGTACTCTTCATTTCCCATTCTGACTCAGGTTTAGCAAGGGGAATGTCTCCTTGTGTGATGATTCTCCATAATCTGTACTGGGTGGATTTGATATACATCTCCATCTAGTCAGCCCAGTAAGGATAGTCATCTCCAGAGAACGTTGACGGCTTGTTCAATAAGGATAACATTAGAACTTAAAATTTCCTTCTTTTCTTTTTCACTTTGTTGTTCTTCCTTCTCTGTTCTCTCTCTTTTTTATTGTTCTTCCTTCTCTGTTTTTTTCTCTTTGTTTTTGTTCTTCCTTCTATGTTTTCTCTCTTTTCCTTAATTTCTTTTCAGTTCTCTCAAGCTTTTTCTGCGAGTACAATTAGATTTCTTCGTGTGTTATTTCCTTCGTTGGACTATTTCTCTTCTCAAGAAGGCATATCCATCTACCCAACGACTCTAGTTGTCCTTTCAAAAACCCGTTGAACAAACTTTTTAACTGCATCTTCGCATTGATGAATATTTCATTTTCATCATGAATAACAACACATTCATAACTACTTGTTCCATTCATATGAAAATCAAGAGCCGAAGCTCTAATACCAAATGATGAATTTATAGGAAGGGACTGTCTTGATTTTTCATTTTGGGGAAAGATATTGACGTCACACTCAAGAAAGGGATGAAAAGGTGAGTGATAAATCATGGGTTTGATCGCCACAATCTTTTAATAAGATTAGTTTTAGTTCTTTTCTCAAGAACTAAAAAAAGCTTTCATATATATTAAAAAAAAAATTCAACTTGTGTTTTACAATACAAAGGAAATCTATTGATAGACTGAGTGAAATAAAAGACACATTTAAATTTAATATAAAAATCTGCACAAAAATTAAAAACTCATTAAAGACACATTAAATGTAGCTTAAAGTTTTACACAAAAATTAAAAATTCAACCTAAAAATCAACACAAAAATTAAAAATCATTAAAGATACATTAAATACAAATCTGCATAAAAATAATGGAATAAACTTCTCATTTCACATCTACTTTTAGTGAGGATTCACAGAGGCGGTTACTAAATTAAGCCTGATCGTGAAAAAGGGTGAGAGGCGGTTAATAAATCAAACCTGATACTGAAGAAGATCCTTCGGTTTGATAATTCTCTTATTAAAAACTTTAATTCGCCAAAGTTCTCATGAAAGTTGATTTCAAGTAAAAAGGTTTGCTTTAATTTATAGGTTATTTTTTCTTTGATTTTGATGTATATCCATACGAAGGTAGTTCAGATTAGAACTTTGATCTATTCCTTTAATAGACACCTTTAAATCTTATACTTAGAATTTGTCTTATTTTATTCTCACCCGAAATATATAGCTCCTTAGCAAATGTATGTATCTTATATACAACTTACTTCTCTATGGTATGTAAATGTTTTTATCATGATTATATTTCCGCTAAGTTTATTGTATTAACATTTCTTATTAAAAGAAAAGAATAAATATTTGAGTTTCATGCATCAAATATCACGCTCGAAGAATGTGTTGTTTTCTTGACTATCATAACTATTAGGAAATCAAACTAAGAACAAAGAGAATAATGATATATGCGTGATAACAATAGTTTGTCGTATGCAATTTTTGATAGATAATAAACAGCACAAGTAAAATATGAAATTTACCAAAACATCTAATAGTAATTATCTTTATATAATGTATGATATTATTATATATTGTGGAAAAATTAAAAACTATACAATAATACAAATAAACTAATTAATAAATAATAATAATAATTAAATATAGATATTATGATAATATTGTTGTACTTAATACACAATGTTAATTCAAAATAATCATATAATAATATATAAATAATTAAAATTTGAATAAAGCGATTTAAAATTAAAAGAGAAATGGGAGTATTAAATATCATACACCACTTTTTATTTAATTAACAAGATATTAGCTATCTGTCTTTTCTGATCTATTTAATTTTGGTTAAAAACAAATATAATATTTACGTTATACGGTATTTTAATTTTTAAGAAATCAAATGAATATATAATTATTTTAGGTAATAGATATTTTAAGATGTTTAAATATCAATTATATTGCCATGACCTCTTGTGACGGTCAATTGCTAATATAATCAGTTATCTTAACCGCTGATATAGAAAGCTACAAGACTAGTTAAATCTTTGCTACGTTGGTTGCCATATCTAGGAGTCCAGGTCCATTCTTTTTCTCGTAAGCATTGATATTCACATTCTCCAACTTATTGTATACGGAGCTATATATTAATGTATTTTGGCCAAACTTTGAGTTTAGTGCACTAGACTATCCCTAATTTGACAAACAATTATGTATTTATGGTGTGATGGTTTCATTTACTCTTATTTCTACATTTACGCACATGTTTTATATATTCCTATTAAATGCATCAAAAATATATTTATTTAGGAAAAATAAATTCCCTCTATACATCCCATATTATTATGGATTAAATTGTGTCCACGTATCCGTCTGGTAATTTATTATTCGAAAGATAAAATCTTAATAAGGTTTAATTATATTCTTTTTTCCAAATTTTCAAAATCTTGTGATTTATGTCCCAATATTTAGCAAATATTGTCCCGTAAATTTTATAATCTTACAATTTTTATCTCGACGTAAAAAAATTGTAGTATTTAGGATATTTTGTGATAATTTTTCTTCTTAAACCATCGTAATTAAGATAACTTTATAGAAAATTTTCCTATAACTAAGGTGGTTTTCCTACCGGATAAAATTCACGAAATTATACAACTAAGGAAGCAACTTTTGTGGAAAAACAAATTGAGGGCAATAACCTTGGTAGAATTGTGAAAGTTAATACATATGTGGTAAAAAAAAAAAAATGAATGTGCATGTCTCATTGTCTCTTAAACAAGTAATCTATAGATATATTACAAAGAGCCCACAATTGATGTATTTCATTACTAGATTCATTTACATATATATATATATATATATATATATATATAAATATATATAAATTGAATAATAAATTTAAATGAGATTGTCTATGGAAATTATTCTTCAATAAAAATTGATTTTAATTATTTATTTCAGTGAGAAGGTTTGTTAACTTCTTAGTCTTTTAATATATTATTTTTATTTTTCTAAAATTTTACTTCAATATTTTTTAAAATAAATTATCCAAGTTAAAAGTAACCATATATCACAATATAAATTATTTAACTAATTCTAAAATATAATTTATATTTTAAAAATATTTATTATTAAAAATTATTATTACATCGTATATGCAATAACCTTAATATTTATTTGTAAAAATATTTCCAACTAACAAACTTTGTCTCTTTTGTTTAACTAATGATATTATAGTTTTATGAAAATGTTTTTTTAACTAAAAATATTTAAAATAAAAATTAATTATATTTTTTTATCACTAACTTAAATTTAGTAAACTATAAAAAATAAAAGTGAAAAGAATATTTCTTATCTTTCCACGTATTTTTTAAAAATAAAAAGTGATATTTTTTATTTTCAATTTAATTTTATTATTAAAACAGAAAAGTTTATGCACGTTTTCTATCATTTTTACACCTTTATGTTCATTTTATTTTAATATTACTATTAATTTAATTAAAAAATAAACTCTAACATGTCAGTCTTTTGATATCTACAATAAGTTGGTCATACAAACTAATCCAACAGAGGCTGTAGAGTACTTTGCCACTTTTTTTTAGATAATAACATTCTCATATTGTATGATTAAAAACTTGATTTAATTTTTAATTGACACTCCATTTTCATTTTTTTATATATTTTGTTTACTTTTTAGATGCTAATTATGAAATTTATCGTACAAATTTAGATATCGTATAAATTAATTACATCATCTTTATAATTATCAAATTTATTTCAAAATTCTAGTTTAATTAGTGATGGTAGAAAAATTCTCTCATCTCTCCTTACGTACTAAATTCTTATAGAAGTTAACATAGATGTTGATCATAAACATATAATCATATACCCAATTTAAGAAAAATATATTTAAAAAACATATTAAGATATCACCTCGTAATAAAAGATGTAACGGATGAAGAAAAATATAACTCATATAAAGTATATTTTCATATCTTGTGTAAGATTGTTAGATTAGTTGCCATAATCGCTTTATGATATTCTTTTCCAACGTTACACATAACTGTGGGATCAAACGGCGACTAAATTGAAAAATTACTTTAGTCATCCATTTAGGCTTTGGTTAGAGGAATTGATCATATATATTATTATACTGATATATATAAAACAGTTTCTTTAATTTATTTATTTAACCGTTATTTTATTCTGGATACAAATTATAATAAAGATCTATTTAAGAAATAAATTAAAGAAACTAGTTGTCTATAAAAGGCTTGGAACATGCAGACTTGCTGGTCACAATTATCTGCAATCAACTGAAATTAAAGTTACATTACTTAGAACCAACCATGGCCTCTCGCAGTTGTATCGTTTTAGTTTTCATCATTGGTATTTCCTTCTTAAGCATGGACTCATTGTCAGCACGCTACCTTCCCACCGATGATCTTCCTATTCCTGGTGATACTATTTCTGTAGCCGATGATTCTGTTCCTCCTATTGTAGACTATGGTTTTATTCATGATGATACTGTTTCTGTAACCGATGGTCCTGTTCCTTCCGATCCTACTTTTGTAACCGATGGTTCTGATCCTGATGATCCTATTATTGATGTAGTTGAAGGTCCTGTTCCTTGGAATCCTACTGTTGTGGCCGATGATTCTGCTCCTGTTCGTCCTATTCCGTGAAGCTTCTTTTGCTTCACCTAAAGTATTCCGTATACATATTAAGAACTAATATATGTCGTCTATTAATAAGTGATATCTATATTCACATGCATACTTTACTTTATTTACGTGTTACCGTTGTATTTACCCTATGACTTAATTACCTGAAATAGAGACAAACAATGATATATGTATGATGCGACGGTTTAGTTTAATTTACTTTTGCTTTTACGTTTATGGACGTATTTTATGTATTCCTATTTGATGAAAAAAAAATTATTTGTCTTAGAAAATAGAAATTCACTCCGTACGTAGATTTCAGATTATTATGGGGTAAACTATCTAAATATACATTAGATAATTTCATATCCCAAAGATAAAAGGACAAAAATGTTTAATTATATTTTTTATTCTAAATTTCTACGGTCTTGGGATTCATGTCTCAATTTTTTAAGCGGATGTAAAATATAATTTAACATATTGTATATTTAAAAATAAAAATGATATTTTTTTAAAACAAATGGATTTCCATATGTTAATCCAAACGTAAAAAAATCCGACAAAGACAAGAATGAGTCACCGGTTGTCATTCCTTGTTGGGTGGCTTCCCAACAGCCGCAGTACTAAAGTGTTGGGTTAATACAAAGATGCCAATAACTGATTCTAAGTTACAGTAATATTTGTCTTGATTTCTTCTGATTAAAGATGGAACAAGTGAAATCAACCTAAATCTTTTTAATGCTTTGAGCTTTACTTGTTATCTATTATATTATAGCTAAGCCTTTGCTAAAGCTTATAATATAATTACCACAGATTAATAATAAAGCTGATGCGGCATTTTGCCATAACCTGCTCGCAGTTCCACCTTTACACCCCGAATTTGAGCATTTTTCACTTTTACTCCTTTCAGTTCTTTTTCCTCGTTAATTTGTTCCGTTTTTATTTATTAGCTATTTCTCTTTCTCTTTTAATGCTGCGCTTCACTCATAGAATTTGTTTTTATCTTCAGAATTATAACAGATAGAATTTGTTGATATTAGGTATAGGATATATTAACTAATACTTTATGATAATAATTTTATATGAATTAAATTTTAATTAATTCAATCATTTATTTAATATTCTTCTTAATTAAATTTTATATAAATTTGATATTTCAAAATTATTTAATAGTTCAACGAATTGCATTATTTTTATATATAATATAAATGTTAATGGTTATAGTATATATTTAAAAATATTTAAATTGTATATAATTTTATGTTTGTATAAATAATTTAAAATATAATATTTATTAATTCAATGGTCATATTAATTAAATTAAATTTATATAAAATAATTATTAAGAAATATGAATCCACAATTCTTATATCATTTGTAAACAAATCTCTATATATCCATATAACGGATGACTTTGAAAATTTTATAGAATAATATCGAATTATATTTATTAAATATGGTGGTGAAGAATTTTGTTGATTGATGAAAATGCTGTTTTACAGAATAATGTCGATTTATATAATATTACATTTACAGATGAAGATAGATACTACACGAAAAGAATCAACTCAAGAAAGTATTGGATAAATGAGGCAAGTTAACTTCAGATATTGAACTCCTAGAGTTATGCAGTTTTATAAATTTTTTAATTATTTAATTACACTAAAAATTAAGTTTTGTGTGGTAGTTTATTTGTGACGGTTTTTTTAAACCTGCAGAAAGCGCAATAATTCTGGATTTTCACGTGGGTCCCACAATCAGTTGCATTTAAAATGCTCGCTTCGTATCATCATTCTACGAATTTTAAAAATTCAAGGGCTTTAATATATATATATATATATATAAATTCAAAAAAATAAATATAAATAATTTAATTTTTTATTTTCTAATATTAAATTTATTTTGAAATAAATTATTTTTTATTTGACTCTTTTAAATTTAAAATGTTTGATTTCAATACTTTATATTTTTAAATTATATAATTTCATTGGTACAGTTATTAATTTAAATTTTGAAATAATTATTTTTTAAAATAGTTATTTTAATATGATGACAATTTTTAAAAGTCAATGTATATTTAGAAGACAGTGAAGAGATTTTATATAACTATCGTCGTCCTATCACTACAATATTGTTAGTTATTTTCACTAATTTTAAATTAATAATTTTAAAATTTAAATTGTGATAATATCGACATAAAATTATTCATTTTTTTCTTCAGAATAATACTCAAAGGATAAAATGATGCATTTTATAAACAATGGTTCATGTTATGATGTTGAATAATGAAGTGGTTAGTGATTAACTGATTATGATCTCTAACGCCACTTATCCTTAATTTGGGACCTTGTTTAGATGCTCGCTGGGGTGTCGAGTGAATTTCTTGAATTGGTTGAAAAGAATGTTATCTGTCAAAGTTTTGCTTGGAGAGTTGATAATGCACAGGTCGACATGGATCGTGATTCTTTGCTACTCTTGTCTGATCATTCACTCTTCACTCATGGTATTGAGTTGGCTTTGAGAAATGCTTCTATTGATTACCCTCTCTGTTTTATGTAGTCGTTCATATCTAAATCTAGTTTCTAATTAGTATTAGTTGATGGCATGTAACACTGTACATCCATTTGAAAGTTCGCGTTGCAAGCCCCTGTTTCATTTTAGGTAATCTAGCATCAGTTACCCCGTTCTAAAATTGGCAACATTATATGCAATTACGGATTAGGAGAAAAGAAAACCGTTCTAAAAAATATCCAAGGATGTGATTTTGCATTAACGAGGTTCGGTAAAACTCAACATAATCTATCTTGGAGTTATTTTCTACAATATTACTACACGGACAATAGGATACAGGCCAATTAATCACCATATTCTTTATTAAAAAATAATATATTAGTGAAATTACGTTGTTTTAGGTCTTATTGGGGAAAAATTTAACTACAGAACGCGGGTTACTGTGCTAGAGTTAAAAATCAAAAAATTGATTATTCTCCGCACGTAAATGAAAAACAACTTTCTTCTCCCTTGCCTTAGCGTTGTTCTCCCTAGTTTGTCGCAAAAATCCGAAAGTCTTCTCTTCTCCTTTACCCCAACACTTCTCTCCTTAGTTATTTCTGTCGCAAAGAAAATTCGAAAGCCCTCTCTTTTCCTTGGTGTTTCATTTTTGGCTGTCATTCTCTCTGTGCGTTTCATTCTCCCGCTTTGTTCTATTTGGTTTGAGGTTGGTCTCTCTCTTTGCCTGTTCTCCTTGTTGAAGCCCTCATCTATCTCGTTAATGTTGGTGGCCTAACTTGAGTCTGCTTACTTGTTGGGTTTTATTTGTGAATTGAACTTTTTTATATAGAGTATATTTGTTGTTATTATTGAGTTTTTTCTTCTGCCATTATTCATACTAATTACTATTAAAAGAGTTGTGTGTTTTGTGTGTACTTGGATGTTGGAAATCAAATATTAGACGAAATCCCGATGGTGTGAAACCTAAAGATAGGACCTGAATATAAGTGGGCTGCAAACCTCACATTATAAGCCGGTTTTGTGGGGTTGAGTTAGGCCTAACCCAAAATTCAACATGGTATCAGAGCTCTCGATCTTGGAAGACTCTACTTCTGCATTTTTTCCGAGCTAATAGTTCGACTTGGCGAGAAATGAATCCATGAAGGTCAGGTGGACCTATCTTGAGATGATTCCCATTGTCGAAAGTCTTTCGCTGCAGGGAGAGAGAAAATATAGTGATCCTTTGTTTGAAGGGAGGATTGTTGGGATGAAATCAAATTCACACATCAAGAAGATCAATGCGAACTTGAATGAGAAGAAGAATTTTGCCAGTCAGAAGATTCTGTTGTTACAAGAAGAGTTTTTTCTAATTATGATGTAAAGAATGATTGTTGTAGAAGGGTAGTGTGTGCTAAACACATTAAATGATTTGTAATTTTTGCTAGAAAAATTACACATTGAAGGGTTTGTTATTTTTTGCCAGAAAAATTACATCATATAGAAGGGTTTGTAATTTTTGCCATAAAAATTACATCATATTGAAGGATTTGTAATTTTTCCAAAAAAATTACACATTGAAAGGTTTGCAATTTTTTGTCAGAAAAATTACACGTGCAAGAGTTTATAATTTTTCCAGAAAAATTATATCTAAGAAGGTTTTGTAATTTTTCTGTTCAAAAATTACAAATAGTGAATTTTATCCCAGTGGGATCATGAACTAGGTCTTGAGGTACCAAACTACGTTAAAAAAAATAAATTCTAGAATTGCCAAATATTCAATCTGAAGATCAACCAAAATATATTCTTAAAAAAAAAAAAAGGTGTGTTGGAAGTCTAATATTGGAGGGGTGTGAAGTCCCACATCACCTGGTGATGAGACCTGTTGCATATATATAAGTGGGGGCAAACCTCACTTCACAAGCCGGTTTTGTGGGGTTGAGTTAGGCCTAATCCACAATTTCAACATGGTATCAGAGCCTATCCTAGATGTCGATGAAGATGTTGGGCCACCCGTTATAAGCCAATATTAGACTACCCATTGAATATCGAGTCGTATTAAAGCACTCATTGAATAGTTTCCACGCTCGAGAAGTCCAGTTCTCGGCGTGGGAGGGGTGTAATGGAAATCCAATAATAGACGAAATCCTGATGCTGTGAAGTCCGACATCACCTAAAGATAGGACCTGAATATAAGTGGGGTGCAAACCTTACATTATAAACCAGTTTTGTGGGGTTGGGTGAGGTCCATCACCCAAAGCCTATCTCTAGAACCGATGAAGATGTTGGGTCACTCGTTGTAGAACCAATATTGGATCACCCGTTGAATAGTTTCCACGCTCAAGAAGTTCAGTACTCGGCGTGGGAGGGGTGTGTTGGAAATCCAATATTGGACGAAATCCCAAGGATGTGAAGTCTGATATCACCTAAAGATAAGACCTATTGCATGAATATAAGTGGGGTGCAAACCTAACACTATAAGCCGGTTTTGTGGGGTTGAGTTAGGCTCAACCCAAATTTCCACTGGTATCAGAGCCTATCTCTAGGACCGATGAAGATGTTGGGTTACTTATGGGCCAATATTGGACTACCCGTTGAATATCGGGTCGTATTGAAGTACCAGTTTAATAGTTTTCACACTCGATAAGTCCAGTCCTCAACATGGGAGGAGTGTGTTAAAAATCTAATATTAGAGGAAATCTCAATAGTGTGAAGTCCGACATCACCTAAAGATAGGACCTGAATATAAATGAAGTGCAAACCTCACATTATAAACCGATTTTGTGGGATTGAATTAGGCACAACCCAAAATTCAACATTGCAATCATGGGTTCTGTGAGATTAAACGAGATTGGGGATTTCTTCTTGGATTGCTCAAGACGTGCTTCATGAGCGTAAAGTATAGTTTTGACTTCATCAACAGTTAACACAATGAATGAGGGAAGATTTTCAATCTAGAAATAAGTGTAGAAGATAATCAACATTCACACAATGTCATAAGCATTCAAAATATGTCTGAAAGACACACTTCTCTTCCTATTAAAACTCTAGTATAATGAACAACGATAATGTATTTATAATTATAATGATAAATGATAGTGAACTTGTTTTAACTGTCCTTTAATGATAAATATATCTTCTCCTTAATAATTTCTCTACCTTTTAAAATGTTTTACTCTAAACATCTTGTTTGTTTATTTGAATTCATCAATTTTTCTAGTGATCAATAATTACTAAAAATTATGTTGTTCACCATTTTCTTTGTCATTTGTTTTTGTTATAGAGATTATAATAAATACTAAAACCAAAATGTTTCAAATGACAAGGATTAAACTTAAGAAAAATAAAGGATAAGAGAAAAATAATGATGGGTCAGGGCATCAAATATGTAGTTAAGCTAAATATAAATTATAATTATTTACTTTGCAAATACCTGTGTGTGCGAATACTTTAATAAGTTTAGCACTGATTTAAGTTAGAAAAAATATTTGTAGACATCAAATTTGCTATTAGACACCTGGATAGAAATAATGAAATAAAAAAGAAAATAATATAAGTATAATATAATTGATTTAATTTTAGAATGAGAGACATAAAATTCGCTTGATTTGTTAAAAGATATGAAAGTGGATAGAATAAAGAGAATAACACATGATAAATAGATAAATAGATAAATTACATGATAAAGTTCTATTTTATTCCATGTTTAATAAATAATAGATAATACAACTAAAATAATATAAAATTTACTAAAATATGCTAATCATAGATCTCGGAAGCTCATCAGTATCTTAGGAACTTACAACTATATAAGCTTACAATTGCAACAGGAAGTTCTATAAGAGGAGATAAACGTTGAGAAATTAAGTTGTGTTGAAAATTTTATGGCCAATACTGTTAGGAATATTTAGTTTGATTTTAGTCAATACATAATTTAGTATCACATTGTATAAACGGTAAAAGGGATTATTCCTATGTCTCTATATAAACAACTTCTTGTAAAGTTTCTAACTGCATGTATAATGTACAACAAAGACAATGTAAATTGTGTGCCCGTGGATGTAGGCAATTTGCCGAACCATGTTAAATTTCTTGAGTCTCTTTTTCTCTCTCTTCCATATACTTATTCTTTTATTATTGTTTTGTTCTTAACAATTGGTATCAGAGCCAATATCTTAGTATGCTCTGTGATCTTCCACATCAGAAAAGATTTGGTTTATCTTCAGGGTAGAGAAACAATGAGAACACTTTCCGTGGGAGCTTTCCTAGAAAGCAACAAGAACAACAACATATTGAAAGAAGTGATGTCTTCCTCAGGTTACCCAACAAGTGGTAACAAAGTCGATGGTTCGGCGACCAACTCAGACGACGAGTGATGCAATGATGAGAGTGGATCTAAGTGAAGGTCAGGTGGACCTACTTTCTGGGGATCCCTTGTATCGAAAGTCCTTCTAGCAGGGGTGACTAGGTTGTGTGTGTCGTTGATGTGAGCGATCAGAACGACGGTACAAGACTAGAGCATATCAACGACAATGTGAAGTTCAAGAATTGTCGTGAAGAGGAAGCTCTAACGGCCATCATTGAATTGACAATAGGGGAGGAATGTAACATTAGAAGAAGAGAAGCAATGGAAGCTTAAGAAGAGAAGCGGTTGGAGCTTTCCACTGGAGACTAGTCGGCGCAAGAGAAAACTCGTCAGTGGACAGGACAGTGCGTAAGAGAAGATCCGTTAGTGGAGTCACATTTGAGAAGCAACAAGGAGACAATATGGTCGAAGAATCTTCTAATTGATGATGAAGACATTACATTAGGTGATGATGTAAATCAAACTCCAAGTGGGAGATTGTTAGGAATATATAGTTTGATTTTAGTCAATACATAATTTAGTCTCACATCGTAAAAACGATAAAAGGGATTGCTTTTGTGTCTCTATATAAACAACTCCATTGCTTTTGTGTCTCTATATAAACAACTCCTTATAAAACTTCTAAGTACACAATACACAACAAAGATAATATAAATTGTGTGTCCGTAAATATAGATAATTTGTCAAACAATATTAAATTTTTTGAGTCTCTTTTTCTCTTTTTCTATATACTTCTATTTTTTATTATTATTTTGTTCTTTACAAATATAAAGAAGTAGTTAGAAGATAGCATCGATCTCCTAGATAGAAAGACCAATTTGTTATGTTGTTAGCCATTTCTCGGATCCCAGCATTCTGTTTTTGTAAGTATTGATATTGACACTACCTTTTTGACATTCTCTAAATAATTGCATATGCATATTAATGTATTTTGGCCAAACTTTGAGTTTAGTGCTGTGGAGTCTCCCTAATTTGACAAATAAGGATGTATTTATAGTGTGGTTGTTTTAATTTACTTTTATTTCTATGTTCACGTGCGTATTTTATATATATTTCCCATTCGACGCAAAAAAAAAAAAAAAAAAAAATCTAGAAGAAAGAAATTCATTCCGTAGATCTCATATTAATATGGAGTGAATTATGTGTAAGTACGTGGGATAATTTAGTATCCCAAAGATAAAAGATAATAAAATTCAAGTTATATATATATATATATATATATATATATATATATATATATATATATATATATATATATATATATCATGGATTAAAATCAAAACAAAACACCCTTATATTAGAAGGGTTAAAAAGTATATAAAGAATAACTTTAAAGTCATTTTTGGAATGACCTCCCGTGACGGTCAATTAATGTCAATCACGGAAACTAATATAATCAGTTATCACTGAAGCTGATATAGAAAGCTACAAACCTAGAAGGAGAGAAATTGGTGGCGGATAAATTAAGTGACGATGAAGATCTCTAACGCCAAAGCAAGCAAGTATAATAGAGAATACTGTATAGATCACCTGGATAGAGGTAAATAGATCAATTTGTTATGTTGGTCCCCATTTTGTCATTCTCCAACTCATTTAAATTTATCTAAAATTTTGCACGAAAAAAAAAATTCATTAAAGACACATTAAAATACAGTATAAAAATTTACATAAAAATTAAAAATTTAGCCTAAAAATCTGTGCAAAAATTAAAAATCATTAAAAACACATTTAAAGCAAATATGCACGAAAATAAGAGAGTAGGTTTCCGAGTTCACATCATTTTCTCTTTCTTCGAGACAATTTGTCCTCGAATCTTAATTCACTTTCTTCTGGGATCAAATACAAGTTGTACAAATTTCGATTTTGTGAATTGCATGAATATTGTAGATGACTTCTCTTTGTAAAAATACACCAAAACGTGAAGGCGGTGGACAACATGTATGAAAACTGTGTTAGCCTCAGTAATATTCAAGTATGAAAGACATAATTTCTAAGATTTATGCTCAATTTTCTTAATTTCTTTATCATATTTTGTTTGTTTGTTCTCCTACGACAGTTGACAGGTCAACAATGGGACATTAGGAATAATATCAACAACTTTCCTTTTCACACAAGGCAATTCATTAGATGACTTCTCCATATGAAACTCTTCCTCAAATTCTTGTACCATTAAGTTATCAATAAAGATAACATTAGAACTTAAAATTTCTTTCTTTTCTTTTTCACTTTGTTGTTATTCTTTCTCTGTTCTCTCTCATTTTTGTTGTTCTTCCTTTTTTGTTTTTTTTTTCTCTTTTTTATTGTTCTTCCTTCTATGTTTTCTCTCTTTACCTTAATCTATTTTCAGTTCTCTCAAGTTTTTTCTGCCAGTACAATTAGATTTCTTCATGTGATATTTCCTTCGTCGGACTATTTTTCAAGAAGGCATATCCATTTATCCAATGACTCTAGGTTCCCTTTCAAAAACTTGTTGAACTAACTTTCTAACTGCATCTTTGCATTGGTGAATATTTCATTTTCATTATGAATAACAACACATTCATAACTACTTGTTCCATTCATATAAAAATCAAGAGTTGAAGTTCTAATACCAAATGATGAATTTGTAAGAGGGGACTGTCTTGATTTTTCATTTTAGGTAAAGTTATTGACATCACACTTAAGAAAAGGATGAGAAGGTGAGTGATAAGTCATGAGTTTTAGATCTTTTCTCAAGAACTAAACAAAGCTTTCAAATATACTAGAGAAAAACTCACATTTTATTCAAATTCAACTTGTCTTTTACAATATTAAGAAAATCTATTTATAGACTGAGTGGAATAAAAGACACATTTAAATTTAATCTAAAAATCTGCACAAAAATTAAAAACTCATTAAAGGCACGTTAAATGCAGCTTAAAAATCTATACGAAAATTAATAATTCAGCCTAAAAATCAACGCAAAAATTAAAAATCATTAAAGACGCATTAAATATAAATCTGCACGAAAATAGTAAAATAAACTTTTCATTTCACATGAAAATATCCTACTTTTGAGTGAGGGTTCACCTTAAATGGGAGACAGTTACAAAATTAAGATTAGCAATAAAGAAAAGTGAGAGACGATTAGTAAATCAAATTTGATATTAAATAAGATCCTTCTAAAGATAAATAATCAAGCCTGATAATAAATAAGATTCTTCTAAAGATATTTATGTTTAATTTGATGATTCTGCTTATTAAAAGTCTTATTCCTTTAATAAACACCTTTAAGCCTTATACTTAAATTTGCTTTAATTTATAGGTTATTTTTTCTTGAATTGATCTATTCCTTTAATAAACACCTTTAATCCTTATACTTAAATTTTGTCTTGTTCTATTCTCTCTGGAAATATATAGCTCCTTAGGAAATATGTGTATATTATATACAACTTATTTCTATATGGTATATAAATGTTTTTATCATACATTAATGTTCATTATACTGAATTTATTGTATTAACATTTCTTATTAAAAGAAATGAATAAATATCTTAAGATTCATGCATCAAATATCACGCTTGAACAATGTTTTGTTCTCTTTGTTCTCTTCACTATCATAACTATTAGAAAATCAAACTAACAAAGAGAATAATGATATTATTCAAAATAATATTGTTGTACTTAATACACAATGTTAATTCAAAATAATCATATAATAATATATAAATAATTAAAATTTGAATAAAGCGATTTAAAATTAAAAGAGAGATGGGAGCATTAAATATCATACACCACTTTTTATTTAATTAACAAGATATTAGCTTTTTGTCTTTTCTAATCTATTTAATTTTTGTTAAAAACAAATATAATATTTACGTTATACGGTATTTTAATTTTTAAGAAATCAAATGAATATATAATTATTTTAGGTAATAGATATTTTAAGATGTTTAAATATCAATTATATTTCCATGAACTCTTGTGACGGTCAATTGCTAATATAATCAGTTATCTTAACCGCTGATATAGAAAGCTACAAGACTAGGAGAGAAATTGGACGCTGAGAAATTAAATGACGAAGAAGAACTCTAACGTTAAAGCAAAAGCAAGTAATTAGAGGATACTATATAGATCACTTGGACAGAGGTTAGATCTTTGCTACGGTTAGTTGCCGTTTCTAGTAGTCCAGGTCCATTTTTTTCTAGTAAGCATTGATATTCACATTTTCAAACTTATTGCATACGGAGCTATATATTTTTATTTGTATTATTAATTTCAAAAAAAAGTATGAGAATGAATTTTTGATTTAAAAATTGATTTAAATTATAAAGTAAAGAGTAAAGAGAAAGAATTAAGATCAAGAAAGAAAAACGATTCAAATTCCGATTTCACCACTAATTCTTCATTATATGTTTCCCTTATGTTATTTATGTATAATCGGATCGGATTCCTACTCTCGTGATCGTCCCTCTCAAGATCACCCATGTCGCCTAGGTTAACTGGATTAATTAATCTCTTAAGTTAATACCAAGTTAATTAGGGAATTAGTTCTATGAATGCATGGACAAACTTAGGTGCAGTCAACATTACTACATATTCTCATCTCTAGGATCTTAGCGTAATAATGGTTTAATTCTTCAGTACTATTTAGGTGTACTTTGTCAGAGTGACCCTAGGTTAACTTATCAACTTATTAGTTGTCAATTAATAAATAACATTAAGAATGAAGAACAAACACCCAAACATATACTGAATAACATCAAGAATCATATAAAGGGGATAATTATGGTTACATCGTTCTCCCAATCAAAGGGGAGTTAGTTCATGATGAGAAAGAAAACAACACAAGTAATAATTGAAAGAGACTACAAAGTGAAATTTAGAATCTCCTTCTCTTCTTCCTCGTAGTTGAATTCCGTCGTCGTTCTATGAACTAAAATGGTTCTTAGCTGAAGTGCAGCCGCTGTCTAGGTTAAACTGTCGGGAGACTAAGGATTAGGTCTGAAATTCCAACTCCGGACTCAGCAAATTCCTACTGAATGTGAAATAATGTGAGTCCAACTCGCGCGAGATAATAAGCAACTCGTACGAGTTCATGTTCCAAAGAGGAAACGTGTGTTGCAATCCAATTCATTTCGCGCGAGATGAGATGAGATAGTTGAGCACGAGATAAAGTGTCAGAGAGTTAACTTCTTCTTGAAGTTACACCACCTCGCGTGAGATGATGTTGTTGAACACGAGATGAGGTGTCAGAAAGTTAACTTGCTCTTGAAGAAGGGGGTTCTCGCGTGAGATGTGAAGAGATGAGCGTGAGATGAGGTTCTAGAGAGCTTTTCTTCTTTATTGGAGCTCCAATTCGCACGAGTTGTGTTTCAACTCACGAGAGATGTCTTTCTGTTTTACCTGTTTTTGCCTATTTTCACCCTGAAACACTTAACACACCATTAACAAGCTCTAACACGAATTATTATGAATTAAGATCAATTTAGAGTTATTTTAGGTGGATTAAGAGTATGAAAGGACAATTTATTATATAAAAAGAGTATAAAAATAGTTCACTTTTGTGAGTTATCAGTTTCCAGTTCACATCATTTCCTATCAGTTCACATCATTTCCTATCTCTTCGAGATGATTTGTCCTTAAATCTTAGTTCACTTTCCTTTAGGATCCAATACAAGTTGTACAAATTCCGATTTTGTGAATTTCATGAATATTGAAGATGTCTTCTTTTTCTAAAAATACACCAAAATGTGAAGGCGGTGGATAACATGTATGCAAATTGTATTAGTCTCAATAATATTCAAGTAGGAGAAGAGATAATTTCTAAGGTTTATCCTTAATTTTCTGAATTTCTTTCTCATATTTTGCGAATGATATCAACAGATTTCCTTTTCAGACATGACAACTCATTGGACGAACGATGTCACAACAACTTTCCTTTTCAGACATGGCAACTCATTCAATGACTTCTCTATAGAAAACTCTTCCTCCAGTTCTTGCATCATAACTTATCAACAAGGATAGCATTATAACTTAAAATTTCCTTACTTTCTTTTTCATTTTGTTGTTCTTCCTTCTCTGTTTTCTCTCCTTTTTGTAGTTCTTCCTTCTCTGTTCTTTTTTTTTCTCTTTTTTATTTATTTATCCTTCTTTGTTTTCTCTCTTTTTCTTAACATCTTTTCAGCTCTCTCAAGCTTTTTCTGTCAGTACAATTAGAGTTCTTCGTGTTATCTTTCCTTCGTTGGACTATTTCTTTTCTCAAGGAGAGATATTCATCTATCTAATGACTCTAGTTGCCCTTTCAAAAACCTGTTGAATAAACTTTCTGATTGCATCGTCGCATTGGTAAATATTTCATATGAAAATCAATAGTCGAAGCTCTAATACTAAATGATGAATTTGTAGGAGGGGATCATCTTGATTTTTCATTTTGGGGGAAGAATATTGAAGTTACACTGAAAAAAGGAATGAGAAGGTGAGTGATAAGTCATGAGTTTGATAATTTTAGTTCTTTTCTCAAGAAATAAAAAAACCTTTAATATGTACTAGAGAAAAACTTACATTTTATTTAAATTCAACTTGTCTTTTACAATATAAAGAATATCTATTTAAAAACTGAGTGAAATAAAAGACACATTTAAATTTAACCTAAAAATTTGCATGAAAATTAAAAACCCAATAAACACATATTAAATGTAGTTTAAAAATTTATACGAAAATAAAAAATTCAACATAAAAATCTGTGTGAAAATTAAAAAACATTAAAAACACATTAAATATAAATTTGCACGAAAATAAAGAAATAGGTTTCCGGTTCACATCAAAATATCCTAGTTTCTAACGAGGATTCACGTAGGTGGTTACTAAATTAAGTCCAATACTAAAATTGGGTGAGAGGCAATTAGTAAATTATGCTTTATGTTTAGTTTAATAATTTTGCTTACTAAGAATCTCAATCAATTCGCCGAAGTTCTCATAAAAATTGATTTTGGGTAAAAAAGTTGGGTTTAATTTTTCTTAATATTTGTCGGAGGGTAACTTAGTATTAAGATATTATTTAATGGACGAAAACGAGAGAATTTTGAAACCTGATCTATGTAGTAACACCGTTTTAAATCCATTCTATTTGAATTGGCATTTTCTCGATCATAATTATTGTGAAAAACCGTTTACAATAATTAGTCTTGAACAATTTATCTGTGAGAATGCATGTCTAGTTCAAACGAAAAATGCGCACAGGTTTATACTTAGATTTTATCTTATTCTATTCGCTCCCAGAAACATATAGCTCCTTGATAAATGTATGTACATTATATACAACTTACTTCTATATGATAAATTAAGTTTATTGCATTAACATTTTTTATTAAAGGAGAAAAATTAATATTTTGAATTTCATGGATCAAATATCATATTTATGCATGCTTTACTGTATCTTAATTTTTAACAGCTGATCTAAAAAGCTAAAAAACTAGGAGAGAAATTGGATGCTGCGAAATTAAGTGACGAGGAAGATCCCTAACGTCAAAGCAGAAACAAGTAATTAGAGGATACTATGTAGATCAGCTGGACAGAGATTAGATCTTTGCTACGTTGGTTGCCATATCTAGGAGTCCAGGTCCATTCTTTTTCTCGTAAGCATTGATATTCACATTCTCCAACTTATTGTATACGGAGCTATATATTAATGTATTTTGGCCAAACTTTGAGTTTAGTGCACTAGACTATCCCTAATTTGACAAACAATTATGTATTTATGGTGTGATGGTTTCATTTACTCTTATTTCTACATTTACGCACATGTTTTATATATTCCTATTAAATGCAACCAAAATATATTTATTTTGAAAAAAGAAATTCACTCTATACAACTCATATTATTACGGGGTAAATTATGTCCACGTTTCCGTCCAGTAATTTATTATTCGAAAAATAAAATCATAATAAGGTTTAATTTTCCAAATTTTCAAAATCTTGTGATTTATGTCCCAAGGTTTTTAGCAAATTTTGTCCCGTAAATTTTATAATCTTACAATTTTTATCGTGACGTAAAAAATATTGTAGTATTTAATATATTTTGAGATAATTTTTCTGCTTAAACCATCGTAATTAAGATAATTTTATAGAAAATTTGCCTATAACTAAGGTGGTTTTCCTACAAATCAGGGCAATCACCGTGGTAGAATTGTGAGGGTTAATTTGGGCATTAAAAATATGTTAAATAGTAAAATAATTTTCAAAAGATATTTATTTTTATTTCAATTCTTAAATTTAATCATTTATTTTCATTTTTATCTTTGAATATGAACCCTTATTCTTATTTTGCTACCTAAATTAAAGATTAAAATCCTAAATTTAAGAAAAAATATGATAAATGGTTAGATATAAAAAACAAATATCATCATGCTTACAATGACACACATATACGACACTTTTATCTAAAAAAGTATATTTATTAATTCAAAACAGAAAAGTATAATGTTAGAAATAAATTATTGCAACATAAATAAAGTAAATATTAAAAGTTGGATGCAAACAATCAAATTTGTATTATTACTTATCTATTTAAAATGTTGTTAATTAATTATGTTAATTAAAAAAAACACTTCAGTTATTATAATTATGTATTTTGAATGAGCTAAAACATAAAATAAAAATCTCAATACATTTGTGATAAAAAAAAGAAAAAGAATGTGCATGTCCTTAAACAAGTAATCTATAGATATTAAACAAAATTTTACTGATTTCAATTTTATCTCATCATAAACCCAATCTATTTGTTAAACATTACAAAGAGCCGTCTATTGATGTATTTCATTACTAGATTCATTTACAAATATAAATTGAATAATTAATTTAAATGATATTGTCTATGAGAAGGTTTTTAGATATTTTGTTAAATTTTTAGTTCTTTTAATATATTATTTTTATTTTTCTTAAATTTTACTTCAATATTTTGTTAAAATAAATTATCCAAGTTAAAAGTAACCATATATCACAATATAAATTATTTAATCTAAAATATAATTTATATTTTAAAAATAGTTAATATTAAAAATTATTATTACATAATATATGCAATAACCTTAGTATTTATTGTAAAAATATTTTCAACTAACAATCTTTGTCTCTTATGTTTAACTGCCAAGTACAATTGCCACTTCTTCTTCTCGGGTGATGTTCCCATCATTAAACAGACTTTTTTCTTATTATTCTTTGTTTAACTGCTTGTGGTTGGTTTTAGTTCCGGCAGTACTAAAACTAGGATATATTAAATCCTTTGGTCTCTAACTTTCAATAATTCAACACTGTAATTTATTACTAATTATTATGGTTTGCTACTTCTTTGGTAATCCAACATTGCCCGTGACGGCTGGGAAGCAACACACACCAATAAGTCATCCCATAAGTTTAATTTATCATCAAGTAATTAATATTAATATAAATTTACGGTGTAGTTCTCCCAAACTACGTACTAGCATATCTCACTGCAGTTCAATATTTTAGTTGGCATAATAAATTCAACAAATTTTGTTCTAATTTATTTTTATTGAATAAATTTAAGTTAAGTGGTAACCGGTGAGTGGGATTGAATTTATATAAACTAATTAAGAAAAATAAATGAATTTATTCGTAAAACTGCCTAATTTTTAGTTAGGTGTTATTAAAACTAATGTAGATCCCAATACAACAAGTCAAGAATGACCGCGACGACTCATGAGGTAGGCAAAACTCACTGTAGAATGACGTGATGGGACTAAGTGCTGCAGAATGATGAGAAGGTATACGTTGGTATATTTAATAATTGTCGTGGAAAATATCATAAATTGCGTCATTTTGCTTTTCATTGTTATTTTTGTCTATCTTTCACGCTCTCTTGTTCTCTCGTTCTTTTATGTTCTCTCTCACTCTCTAGTTCTCTTTTGCTCTCTCGTTATCTCCTACTATCTAGTTTTCTCTCATTTTATCTCACCCTTTGTTTACGCACCATTTTTGCCCTTATTTATGTTTAATATAAACTATTTATATCTTAATGAACATTGTAGGAAACAATTGTTTTATGAATGATTATTACGAAGGTTGTGTTGATGCTGAAGTTAAAAGGTGTTTAAACCAAGATTAGAGAATTTTACTCAATTGTGTTTTTAGATTATAATAAATTAAAATTTTGTTTTAGAATGTATTGATTGAATGATTCTGTATTGTATTTGACTGATTTAAAATAGATTTTTGTTTAGGAACTGTCCAAATTATAAGGAAGACTTTGTTAAATTTTTCGTTAAAATTCTTAAGTCATGTAAAATATCAATCATAACTCTTCTATAAATGTAAAAGACAAATGCATGTTCGGAAAGTAATATTTACTTTTTGGAGTGTGTTGGTGGTTGTTGGATTTGTGATGTGTTTAATGTTAGACTTGGAGTGTTTTATTGTGATATTTGAATTTCCATACCTGTAAAAGATAAAACACAAGAAGGAGGGGTTGAATTGTGTTGCTTAAGAAAAATTTGTTCCTTTCGTCTGTGGGTTTCAAAGAGGTTCAGACGAAACAGTCTTAATCTTACAAAGATTGATTTTAGAGTACAAGCGTTAGAGTATGATTATCCCCGGTTAGTCAATAGCTTAAGATAATAAAAACACAAGTATTTTTATACTGGTTCGTCTATTCAAGACTACGTCCAGTTACCCAGCAACTACTGAGTTTTCACTACAAACCGTGAAATGGTTACAAGTATTATTTGCACCCAGAAAAATTTGTTCCTTTCGTCTGTGGGTTTCAAAGAGGTTCAGACGAAACAGTCTTAATCTTACAAAGATTGATTTTAGAGTACAAGCGTTAGAGTATGATTATCCCCGGTTAGTCAATAGCTTAAGATAATAAAAACACAAGTATTTTTATACTGGTTCGTCTATTCAAGACTACGTCCAGTTACCAAAGCAACTCGAGTTTTCACTACAAACCGTGAAATGGTTACAAGTATTATTTGCACCCAGTCACTTCTGGCTATTACACAGATATTCTTTGATCCCAGCCTTCTCAGGCTAAACTACCAAGGTATTCTTTGAACCCAGCCTCCACAGGCTAATATAAAGGTATTCTTTGGGACACAGCCTCCTCAGGCTAAAACACCACATAAGTGGATTTTGAAAAGATGTTTTAAAACAAGTGTTTTCCTCTACGCAGAGAGGGTTTTTACAATAAGCACAATCACAGAACTTTGAGCGAAATCTTTAGAAGATAGATTGAGAGAAGCGTATTCGCCACTGAATTCTGATGTAGTGAAGTTCTTATATAGGCATCTTCTTCAATTAGCCGTTAGACTCATTTGAATGTCGTTAGGAGTCGTTGAGATATCTCTTGAGAGCTTTTCCAAAATGTGTCAGTTGTACTTGATTGATTGATGTAGAACGCAGCGGATATAGCGGACTAGATTGCGTCTTGTGATAGCCTTTTCCGACTTGTACTGAGAGACTTTGTGAAAAGGTGAAGACCTTTTTGACTTGCATGTGTGGGCGCGAATCTCTATACTGATCTTGGATGCTTCTAATGAGTACTTTAGATTTGAAATCTTGGCGTGAATGACTCAACATTGCTTCACTTCTTGGACAGACGATATAAATCTTTAGACTGAAGGAGTAAGCTTGAGGTTCCGTCTGAAGGTTTCGTCTCATCCTATCGTCTGATGACTTCACTCTTGGAACAGACGAAAAACTTCAGCTTGAGGAGTCTTCTTCTGTCTGTACATGTTCTGTCTGACTTGCTCGCATAACTTTCGTCTGAGAAAGTTCCGTCTGTCTTGTAAACATCAAAACCTTAGACGAAATTCTTCATCTTGATCTAACAATCTCCCCCTTTTTGATGATTACAAACCATACCGATAATCTTTCTCAAGAAGATATCTACATTAAACAATGTTAGCAATCACAGATAATATGCAAGTCAGATTTACATCAAGACGATGTTTTCTGAATAATACCTCTTTATAAATAATTGTTACATCAATGTGATGTAATCCTTCTACATTATTACAATGGTATAGACAGAAATCCAATAAAGAATTACAATGTGTGTTCTATACTAAAGAATCAAATAAAAGAAATACAAAATTTTCTCTCCCTCTCAGACGATAGCTCTATAGCTCCCCCTCAGACGAAGCTTTGCTTTCCTTTCTCTTGCTCACTTGCTCGCTCCCCCTCAGACGATGCACTCCCCCTTAGCATAGCCACTTCTTTATTCTCTCCCTTGGGTTGAGAATCATCAAAAACAGGATTAAGAAGAAGGCTTGGGTTTCTTGTTCAGAAGGGTCATAACAAATGTCCTTCAGCTGTTGCACTTCAGATGATAGAGAAGCTTGATTGTCCTCAAGTTCTTTGTTCTTTTGCTTCAAGTGCTTGCAATCCTCTTCCAAGGCATCATACTTTCACTTTAGAGTGTTATACTTCTCAGCTTCTTTAGTTTCAGCCTCAGCAACCTCAACTTTATCTCTGACCTCCACCATATCATCAAATTGCACTTGCGGTGTTTGAGGTTCTTCCACTATAGGTTTAGTGTCATCTATGATGAACACTGTTTGACTCCTCTTCAGACGCAGAGTGAAGAGTGGAAGAGTGAGGTAAGCCGTGAAGTCCCTTTCCCATTTCCATGAGTACATCTTCGTGGGAACAGAAACTTCAAGATCTGGATGCTCCTGAGATGGATGTGATACGCAAAAGCTTCACAGGAAACACCCTGCCACAGACGGTAGAATCCTCATCAAATGAGGTTCCAGAGCAGAAAGCAGAAGTGGCTTCATGATCTTCTATCATCCTTTGTATCTTCGGATTGATAGGGCTTGAGGCTTGCATTTGAACAACCTTGAGGTGCGAATAAGCAGCGGACGGAAGACGCCAGGGGATGTGCCTTGCATATTTGAAGGTTCTGGAGACAGACGGAAGCTTCTTTTTTTTACCCTTAGCCAAAAACTTGACCAAGCAAGGTCGTTTTCAGTCTAAGACGATAACATACTTTGTTTCGTCTGAAACCAGGGAAGAGAACTGTTAATCCACCAATAAGGGGCAGTCTCTCTTTTCCTTCTTTGCTTGACGTTCAATGTGGTAAAAGGAAGTGGCTCTATCCTTAGCTTCCCTTCTAAAGGCACCTGCCATCAACTTGAATGTCAAGTTGTTGTCTTCTGGAAGAGCATGAGCGAACTCTTCTGGATCTTCAAACTCGTTGAGGAGGATTGAGTAGCGGGGGCTGATCCCTGAGCAATGGGGTCTTGTCCAAGGGAGAACAATTCCCAGAGCATGTCTTAGACCTACATACTCCGTTTAATTCATGGGAATCGTGAATGGTACTGGATCATGGCGGTCTATGGCGTCAAGATGCCAATGTGAGCAGTCCCTTGGCTCATAGATTGTGGAGCTGGAATCTCCATATCTGCAATGGTGAAATGCAGGTGCATTGATCTCGTGTTGAACCCTCCACTTGATGTTTTCTCTGAAAAGGATGTGGAGTTCATAGCCTAGAGCTGATCCTTCAATCTGTGACTCAGCTAAGTGATTCTTGTACCTCTGTATATCTTCTAACCCCTTGATGTCTAGAGCGGCTAGTGTTTCCCAAGGCAGATGCTTCAGCTATTGGCGTTGCTCTTCGGGAGAGTAGATGGTGTCTTCTTTGAAGTCCACTGGCTTCAAGGGTTTATGGTATAAGATGGGATTGACAAATCTCCCCAATTGAAAACCCTTCTTGCCTCTGTACTGATATGGGTTCTTCAATTCAATGTAGGGAGTGTCTCTAATATAGCAGTCTTCATCGTCTGCTAAGTGACCATTTGTAGCAGACTTAGACGATTCACCATCAATGGAGATTTCTTCATGCTTCTCTCCAATAACCCAGTCAAGTATGACCGGTCTTTCAGCACAAGTGCTTTCAGCGAAGCGCCTCATGACTAATTCGTTGAGAAACGAATAATCCATCTTGTGCTTGGGAGGTAGATCTTCTGGATTTATAACTTCAGCATGTGATCTCCCACATGATGCATCCACCTTGATGACTTCTAGATGTTCTTCATCAGACGAAGAACTTAAATCTTCAATCACAACTTCATCTTCAGACGGAATCTCCTTCGTCTGTTGGTGGGATGCTTCCTCAGACGTAGCAAGTAACGTCTGTGCATGGGTAGCGTTTAGAGGAGACGCAACAATAGGAGCAGATGGTGTTGTCCTATGTTCGTCTTGGAGTGTTATTGATGGAGTGACCTCCATTGTAGAAACTTCCTCGTTTAGCATCGTCTCCAACTCCTCTGCAAGCTGGGCATTATCTTTCTGGATCTAGGCAGTTTCTTCACTATTCATGCCCTCTGAAGTTGCTAGAGCAGACGCAACCTCAGACGATCCAATGTCCCTAACGCTCTCGAGAAAGATTCTTTCTCGTTCAACATGAAGCAGCATAGAGGCCCTCATAGCCTTTTTCAATTGTTTCTCTTCGTCTGTTTCACCAACAACAACAGACGCTAGCTTCTGCTTCATTTTCTCCTTGCCTTTAGCAACCTTTTGAAGAGCAATTTGTCTTGCTTTAGCTTTCTCTTCAGCTGCTTTCTTCTGCTTTTCTTCGTCTGTGAGAATCTTCACAGACGAAACACCCTCAGACGATATCTTGGCCCCTTCAACTTCACTAGGGGATATCGTCTTACCTTTTGGCTTGGCAGCAACGTGCTTAATTCTGATAGTTCTCTTCTTTTTCTTGAGAGGTTTTTCAAGAATGTCTTCAAAAAGAACCTTAGAAATAATCACGGGAGGAAGAGGTTGGGTTTGGGTTTGTGTTTCGTCTGATGTTTGGGGTTGTATTTCGGCTTGTGTTTTTGTTTGTGTTTGGGTTTTAGCGCGCTTGATGCGAGCTCCTGTGTGGGGGGTCTTTGGTTATTGGTGAGAGTGGTGCCTCTTCTCTTGGGGTTTGTAGAAGGAAGCTAGGTGTCAAATGCATCTTTGCAAAGGTGCTTCCTTTGACTTCCTTCCCCTCTTTGTGCCACGTCACGCCGGTGATATCAAAGCCTTGGTTGATGATAATTTTGGTGAAGAGGGTGGCGTAGGGAATGCTGCTCTTCCTACGAATGTTTCTATTCTTCAACGCACTCACCCAGTGGTCGAGAATAATATGAGGGAGGCTCATCCTTGCTTTCCTCAGACAGTAAAAGATGCAGAATCTGTCTCGAGTATTCACGTTGTCACGAGAGCCTGTTCGTGGAGTGAAGATGTTGTAGAAGAGGTTGTGGATGATTCTTGCCGTGGGACAGAGGTTCCCTGATCTAAAGAACTTGGAATCTTCAAAGTCGCAGATCTTCCCGTAGATAATCTTATCTACATGTTCTTCAGACTCTATCTTCATCCAGTCAGGGCTATAGAAGCTCCTTGACCTTGCGATTCTGCCGAACTTGGCAATGGAGTCTACAGTGATGATGTACTTCTTGTTGTCGATAGTCCCGACAATACCATCCTCGAACTCCCTAGCATCGCTCCAAAACTCGGCGTATGCCTGCATCAGCTATTCCCCTCTCATAGCGGCAAACTCCATCCAGCCGGTGTGAGTCAGAATCTTGGCAACTCTGTCAGAGATGCTCTCTACTATTTCTCTCGAAATCCACTTGCTAGGCAAGAACAAGTCTTGAGCAAAGAAAGTGGCTTCGGTTGCTTTGGTGTTCTTGGCGGCCATTGTAGGTTTTGAAAAAGAAGAGAGAGATAAGTTTTTGTGAGTAGAGAATTCAAAGTAAATATGAATGCGGTAAAGAGTAAAAGTGAGAACTTTAAGCGTATTTATAGGCAAAATTAAAAACGGTTGTGATTCTTCAGACGAAAGAGTATCGAAACCGTCCCTGATTTGACGTGTCCCCATCATTTTCTTTTTGATGATTGATTTGACTTCTGCAATTCACAGCACGTGCTTCCCAACGTCCTAGAATAGTGCAATAAATGACAGACACATTTATTGCTACTTTTAATTTGTCCCTGCACACTTAACTTTAAAATATTTAAATAATATCCTTGCGTCTGTTGAATTTCCTCAGACTGATTCAACTTGATCAAACGCAAAGTTTCGTCTTAACACGAAAATATAAATAAATGTACAGACAAAATAAAATGCTCAGACGAAATGAAATGCTCAGACGAAAGAGAAACTTAATCAACTAAAGAAATAATTCCCAAATTTTCTTTAATGAAATTAAAGCGAGTTTCGTCTAAAGTTTTTGTAAATATATCAACCCATTGAAAATCAGTTTGTACAAACTGTATATCGAAAATACCTTTTTGAACATAATCTCTTATATAATGAAAACGAATTTCAATATGTTTGGCTTTTGAATGTTGAATAGGGTTTTTGCTGAGATTTATTGCACTTGTGTTATCACAAAATACTGGTATATGATTTTCAAACCTGGAGTAATTCTCAAGTTGATGTTTTATCCACAGTAATTGTGAGCAACACCCTGCCGCAACAATATACTCTGCTTCAGTGGTTGAGAGTGCAATGGAGTTTTGCTTCTTGCTTGACCAAGAGATTAGTGATGATCCAAGGAATTGGCATCCACCACTTGTGCTTTTTCTCTCCACTTTATCTCCAGCATAATCAGCATCACAATAGCCACTTAAACTGAAATCAATATTTTTCTTATAAAACAAAGAGTGATTAGTGGTTCCAACAAGATATCTTAAGATACGTTTAACAGCTTGCAAATGTGATTCTTTAGGATCAGATTGAAAGCGTGCACATAGACAGACACTAAACATAATTTCAGGTCTACTAGCAATTAGATAGAGAAGAGATCCAATCATACCTCTGTATACCATCTGATCAACGGTCTTACCTGATTAGTCTTTGTTGAAACTTGCTCCAGACGTATGCATGGAAGTTTTCATAGGTTTGGCATTTTCCATTTTGAATTTCTTTAGAAGCTCCTTTGTATACTTCTGTTGATGGATATATATGCCTTGTTCAGTCTGTTTGATCTGAAGTCCTAAGAAAAACTTCAGTTCTCCCATCATGCTCATCTCGAATTCTTCCTACATTAGCTTAGAGAAATCTTAGCACAAGGATTCGTTAGTTGCTCCAAAGACTATATCATTTAGATATATTTGAACAATAATAAAGTCTTTTAAAACGCTTTTCTTGAAGAGTGTAGTATCCACTTTCCCTCTTGAAAAACCATTTTGAAGAAGAAAGAAACTTAGTCTCTCATACCAAGCTCGAGGAGTTTGTTTAAGACCATATAGTGCCTTTTTCTGTTTGAAAACATGATCTGGTTGAGATGAACTCTCAAATCTAGGGGGTTGTCTTACGTATACTTCCTATTCAATAAAACCATTTAGAAAAGCACTTGTTACGTCCATTTGATATAAGATGATATTCTTATGAGCGCACAAAAGCAAGTACAATTCTAATAGCTTCTAATCTAGCTACAGGGGCAAAGGTTTCAGTGAAATCTATTCCTTCTTGTTGATTATAGCCTTGAGCTACTAACCTTGCTTTGTTTCTTACCACTTTTCCATCTTCATCAAGTTTGTTTCTGAAAACCCATTTAGTTCCAATAATGCTTTTGTTTGTTGGTTTCTCCACCAAGGTCCAAACATCATTTCTGGTAAATTGGTTTAGCTCTTCTTCCATAGCTAAAATCCAGTCGTTATCTTGTAGAGCTTCTTCTACATTCTTCGGCTCTATGTTTGAAACAAGAGCATATCCAGACGATTCCTTCAGCTGGGATCTAGTTTGGACACCTTGATTCCTATCTCTAATGATAAGATCTTTTGTGTGGTTAGACGCAAACTTCCATGCTCTCGCAGGGGTTTGATCTTCATGTTGATGAGTATCAGACGAAGATGGTTCGTCTGTGCTTCTATCGTCTGCTCTTGTTTCGTCTGACCCTTATTTATCATTTTGACTTGAACTTTGACCAAAAGAGTTAATCTGCAAATTATCAAATAAATTTTCTAGGTCTGATATTTCTTTATCAGCCTTTGAGTTATCTTGGAACTTTACATGAATTGATTCCTCTACAACTTGCGTCTTAGAGTTAAATACTCTATAGGCCTTAGATGTATTGGAATATCCAAGAAAGAATCCTTTTACCACCTTTGAATCAAACTTACCAAGTTGATATTTGGTGTTTAAGATGAAACATTCGCATCCAAAAGGATGGAAGTAAGAAATGTTGGGTCTTCTTCCTTTCCATAGTTCATATGGAGTCTTATTCAATATTGGTCTTATCAATATTCTGTTTTGAATATAACAGGAAGTATTAATTGCTTCTGCCCAATAATATTTAGGTAGAGAGCTTTCATGCAACATAGTTCTAGCCATTTCTTGTCAAGTACGATTTTTCCTTTCTACAACTCCATTTTGCTGGGGAGTTCTCGGAGACGAAAAATTGTGAAATATACCATTTTCAAAACAAAAGGCTTTGAACTCAGAATTTTCAAATTCTGTTCCATGATCGCTTCTTACAGACGCAATACATATTCCTTTTTCTTTTTGAACGCGTTTGCAGAATATTTCAAAAACACTGAATGACTCATGTTTATGTGCTAGGAAGTATAGCCATGTGAATCTAGTATAGTCATCTACAATCACAAATCCATATCTCTTTCCTCCAAGACTTTCAGTCTGAGTAGGTCCAAAGAGATCAATGTGTAACAGTTCTAGCGGTCTTGTCGTGGAAACAACATTTTTAGATTTAAAAGAAGCTTTGAGTTGTTTCCCATGTTGACAAGATTCATACAGACGATTGGATTTCCAAGATATTTTTGGCAGACCTTTTACAAGATCCTTTTTAGAAAGTTTTGAAATATACTTGAGACTTAAATGTCCAAGCTTTTTGTACTAAATATCTCGTTCATCGTCTGTTGAAATTAAACATGTTACATTCTGATCACTAAGGTCAGAAAGGCAAACCTCATAAAGGTTATTCTTTCTTTTCCCAACAAAAAGAATGGATTTGTCTTTGTTTTTGACTATACATTCATCTGAGTTAAAGACTACTTCATATCCACTGTCACAAAATTGACTTATACTAAGTAGATTGAAGTTAAGACCTTTAACATAAGATACATTCTGGATAAGTGGATTGGGTGTCTTACCAACAGTCCCAATACCAAGAATTTTACCTTTTCCAGAACCGTAGGAGATAGACCCTTTACTTGGTCTGAGGTCTTGGAACATAGACAGGTCTCCTGTCATGTGTCGTGAGCATCCACTGTCCAGGTACCAGCTTGAAGTCTTCTCTCTTCCTATTAAGGATATCTGCAACAGGAATTATGAGTGACTTTGGTACCCAAATCTTTTTGGGTCCTTTTTTGTTAGTTACAAAAGGTTTCTTTTTGTTTGTAATTTTAGCCTTCTTGTAATTGTTAGAAACCTTGTTATAATTTTTTATCTTCTTTTTGTGGACAGACGGAACAAAATTGTTTTTCACTTCGTCTGACTCTTCAACATAACCAAGTCCACTTTTGTTAGACGGAGATCTCCCATATTTTAAAATATTTTCTAGCATGGAGGATCCCTTAGTGAACTTTGTTAAGTCTTTGAGTAAGGATTCATTTTCTTTCTTCAATCTTTCAATTTCAAAAATAAGATGATCCTTTTCAGACTCAGATGATTTTTCATCTGATACCTCCTTTTGCAGCAACTCATTTTTAGTTCTCAAAGCAGCATTTTCTTCCAAGGTTTGTTTTAACTTGGCTTTGCATACTTTGTATTGCTTAGCAATAAAATGTGAGTTGGCCAAAAGTGTATCATATGAAATCTCTTCTGATTCTGACTCAGACTCAGACTCAGAGGATGAAGAAGTTCCAGATTCAGTTACCTCTGATGAGACAGTGTCTCCAGCCATGAGGCAAATATTAGCAGTTTCTTCTTCTTCTTCTTTAGTGGATTCTTCTGAGCTTTCACTATCAAGATCTTCCCAAGTCAGTAAGCTCTTCTTTCCTTTACCTTTTTGAGGGTTCCACCTCTTTTTCAGCCTGGGACATTGTGACCTCATATGCCCCGGTCTTCTGCATTCATAGCACACAATCTCTGTGCTTTCCTCCTTGTTTGATGATTTTTCAGGGAGCTTCTTCTCCCTCTTTTTGAAGAAACGTTGACCTCTACCTTTCTTCATCATCATCTTTTTGAACCGTCTTGCCATAAGAGAAATTTTGTCTTCAGACGAATCATCAGACGATTCAGATTCTGTTGAGTCAGCCTTTAGAATCTGCATTTTCTTCTTTCTGTCCTTCTTGACAGATTCTTCTTTGGGGGTGATGTTGACAGACGGAAGAGCTATTGGCTCTTGAACCTTGATTTTGTCTCTTTTACATAAGAGTACCTCATGTACCCTTAGTGCTCCAATTAACTCATATAGAGTTAATGTCTTCATGTCCCTTCCCATAGAGATGGCCGTGGACATAGCTTCCCAAAGAGGTGGGAGACTATCCAGAATCTTCATATTGTTTTGGGCCTTTGTGAAGGTGATTCCAAGAGCAGTGAGTCCATTCAATATTGTTTGGAATCTTCCAAACATCATATTGATTCACTCTCCTTTCCTCATAGAGAACATTTCATATTCTCTTTGAAGAGTGGCAGCTTTTCTCATTCTGACGTCCTCAGTGCCTTCATATGAGATTTTGAGAGCATCCCATAGTTCTTTAGCAGTTTTGTAGGCACAAAATCTGTTGTATTCAGTTCTGGATAGCGCGCACATGAGAGCGTATCTAGCTTTATTATTCAATTCCATGATTGAATATTCTTCACTTCCCCAATCTCCTTCTAGCTTTACAATGGGAATATCTCCTGTGGTGATTATGTTCCATAATCTGTATTGGGTTGACTTGATGTACATCTCCATCGTCGGCCAGAAGGATAATCATCTCGGAGAACTGGAGGTTTGTTCATCGAAGCTCCTCCGGGTAGAAATGAAGGTCCTTGTGAATCCATGTTGGATCTTTTCCTCTAGCAGCTGTTAAGCGCTCAACCCTTAGAGGCTGAGCTCTGATACCAAACTGTAAAAGATAAAACACAAGAAGGGGGGGTTGAATTGTGTTACTTAAGAAAAATTTGTTCCTTTCGTCTGTGGGTTTCAAAGAGGTTTAGACGAAACAGTCTTAATCTTACAAAGATTGATTTTAGAGTACAAGCGTTAGAGTATGATTATCCTCGGTTAGTCAATAGCTTAAGATAATAAAAACACAAGTATTTTTATACTGGTTCGTCTATTCAAGACTACGTCCAGTTACCCAGCAACTACTGAGTTTTCACTACAAACCGTGAAATGGTTACAAGTATTATTTGCACCCAGCCACTTCTGGCTATTACACAAATATTCTTTGATCCCAGCCTTCTCAGGCTAAACTACCAATGTATTCTTTGAACCCAGCCTCCACAGGCTAATACAAAGGTATTCTTTGGGACACAGCCTCCTCAGGCTAAAACACCACACAAGTGGATTTTGAAAAGGTGTTTTAAAACAAGTGTTTTCCTCTACGCAGAGAAGGTTTTTACAATAAGCACAATCACAGAATTTTGAGCGAAATCTTCAGAAGATAGATTGAGAGAAGCGTATTCGCCACTGAATTCTGATGTAGCGAAGTTCTTATATAGGCATCTTCTTCAATTAGCCGTTAGACTCATTTGAATGCCGTTGAGAGTCATTGAGATATCTCTTGAGAGCTTTTCCAAAAGGTGTCAGTTGTACTTGATTGATTGATGTAGAACGCAGCGGATATAGCGGACTAGATTGCGTGCGCAGTACCTTTTCGACTTGTACAGAGACTTTGACGAAAAGGTGAAGACCTTTTTGACTTGCATGTGTGGGCGCGAATCTCTATATTGATCTTGGATGCTTCTAATGAGTACTTTAGATTTGAAATCTTGGCGCGAATGACTCAACATTGCTTCACTTCTTGGACAGACGATATAAATCTTCAGACTGAAGGAGTAAGCTTGAGGTTCCGTCTGAAGGTTTCGTCTCATCCTATCATCTGATGACTTCACTCTTGGAACAGACGAAAGACTTCAGCTTGAGGAGTCTTCTTTCGTCTGTGCATGTTCTATCTGACTTGCTCGCATAACTTTCGTCTGAGAAAGCTCCGTCTATCTTGTAAACATCAAAACCTTAGACGAAATTCTTCATCTTGATCTAACAATACCTTTGGTAAGGTATGACTCATATGATATGGCCTAGTAAACTTGTCTCTTTCCATGCATACTCTTAATTAAATTGTTAATCCTTTTTTGGGTAAGAGTAATACTGGAGCTATTGTTGGAGAAGTTGCTCCTGGTGCTACTTTGTTGTTTGTTGAAGGAGCGACAATTGCACTTTCTTACAAATGTCACAAATTCTTTAATTGTTGACAATGTTATATCTAATATTATTGTTTTATATGTAATATGTAATATTATATGGGATATTTTTAATGAATGACTAATCATTGTTGGCAATTAATATGTAATATTACATATAAATATTATTAGTTTTATATCCTTTGGGTGCGGGAGGTCTATCTGTAGATGAGTTTAGAGCTAACATGATTAGAACATCTACTTATGATGAATTTGATAAATGATGTTTTAATTGATGTTTTTTACAAGTTATTATATTTTGTTTATTTGTCAAACAAAACAAAAATTAAAAAATCATTTTTCAAGTCGATTGTAATATAATTGATGTGGAAAGGGATTTTCTTTTAATTTCTGAATTACTTTTTGTGTCAGTTCACTACTGCTACGTCGACTCACATCTATTCACGTTGATTATTTTAACAACCAACGTTAAATCCACTTTTTACGTTGATTCACAATGATGTAAAATGTCCATACTTTTTACGTCGATTATTAATCTGACATAAAAATGGGAAAATAAATGACGTAAAATGCCTAAATTGCACCATCTACGTAATTTCTGTGTATTTAGACTAATTACTAGTAACAATAAAATCATAAATATTTCAACCAATGTTCGCATGTATACTGTGAGATTAAGATAAATGTGAGATCCTTGTTAAAAATTAAATTACAATAATGAATAAATAATTATTTAATATTTAATTTTAAAAAGAGTATTCGACAATCAATGTAAACTTGCACACGGGTAGTGTTTTTTTTTATGGTATGTAGTGAACTCATATTGTAAGAGAAATTGGTGCCTAAGTGTTTTGTATCTTTAGTTTGCGAATTTTTATTACAATGTGAGCAAAAAGATGAATTTGTTTTTGTACATTAAAAAAGGTTTGATTTTGAAAGATGTTGTGTTTGAGTGAGTGAGATAGTTGTAATTGAGCCAAAGCGGGAAATTAACAAAAGTCAACCTTTTTGGTCAAATTCAACTACCTTGCATTTCTAGGGATGGTTCCTTTGAGGTTCGAGCGTTCTTCACATTGAACTTGGCTTAGGTTATGTTTTGTTATGATATAAGTTTGTTGTGTTTATTCTGCCGTAGTGGTTTGGTTTAACATGTTACAAGTCTAAGGTTGTGTGTTGGGTCATGCATTTGTGTTTTGGAGTGTTCTAGGTGTTGGGGTGGTGCTTGATGTCCTCTTGCACAAGTGTTTTGTTGTGTTGTGAGTTGTTGTAACAAGTATTTCAGTTGTGGTTTGTGTGCATATGCTTAAGTTGGTTATGCTATAATGATGTTTGGGTTGCCATGAGTGTAAGTGTTGGAGCATGGAAATAATTTGAGGATGAGATTATGGTTTAAAGTGTAGGGGTATGTTTTGGATGTTGTTAAGTTTTAGGGAGGTTTGTATGGATAAATGTAAGGAGGGTGAGAGTTTAGTTTAAGGATGGTTGGAGTTTTGGGAGTTGACTGTGGTTGGTTTGGTCTTAAGGAGTTGGTAGATGGTTATGATATAACATACTAATGTCATTAGATTAACATATAATTGTGAAATGATCTAGGTACATGAGATCAAGCATATAGATCCCGAATCGAATTCAATACAGGTTAGTACCAGTGGGAAGCGATGATAGGAACAAAGATTCAGAAAAGCATTGTGTGTGGTGACCACGTAATGTCACCAAATATAATTACTCAACATTTGTCCCAATTACTATCTAGTACCACATATATTAAGTTTCTTTGATGCAGGTTCTTAAACCCCATGAGAAAGCGAGATGAAAGTCAGTTTCCTTCGTATTGTTTAACCAAAGAATGGTACTTAGAGAGATGACCATGAGGTATATGTACCTTGAAGGTGTCCTATCAATTAGGGCACAAGATGCTCTAATCAAACTTGACTGACTGACAACTCATAAAAGTGAGTTATTTGCATACACCTTTTTACTACTAAATTGTCTAATAAGTACTCTTAAGCAAGCTAAAACAACCGTTAATTGCTCTAAATTATAATACTTTGTGTTAGAATGAGTTGATGATTTGTTTGAGTGTTTCAGGGGTTAAAAATAGCAAAAAAAAATAGGAGAAAATGTGCTAAAAAATACAACTCTAATGGTTATTTTATTCCATGTTTAATAAATAATAGATAATACAACTAAAATAATATAAAATTTACTAAAATATACTAATAGTAGATCTCAGAAGCTCATGAGTATCTTAGGAGCTAACAACTATAAGCCTACAATTGCAACAGGAAGTCCTATAAGAGGAGATAAATGTTGAGAAATTAAGTTATGTGCAAAATCCTATGGTCAATATTATTAGGAATATGTAGTTTGATTTTAGTCAATACATAATTTAGTCCCATATCGTATAAACGATAAAAGAGATTGCTCTTATGTCTCTGTATAAACAACTCATTGTAAATCTTCTAAGTGCACAGTGCGCTATAAAGACAATGTAAATTGTGTACCCGTGGACATAGACAATTTGCGGAACCATGTTAAATTTCTTAAGTCTATTTTTCTCTCTCTTCCATATACTTCTTCTTTTATTATTGTTTTGTTCTTTAACAATTAGCATCAGAGAGCCAATATTTTAATATGTTTTATGATTGCGACTTAGTCTGATCTTTTACATCAGAAAAAATTTGGTTTATCCCGAGGTAAAGATTTGATTTTATCTCATTATAGAAACTCAATCGATTCGTTAAACATTATAAAGAGCCTACTATTGATGTATCTCATTACTAGATTCATTTACATATATAAAGATCTATTTAAGAAATAAATTAAAGAAACTAGTTGTCTATAAAAGGCTTGGAACGTGCAGACTTGCTGGTCACAATTATCTGCAATCAACTGAAATTAAAGTTACAGTACGTAGAACCAACCACGGCCTCTCGCAGTTGTATCGTTTTAGTTTTCATCATTGGTATTTCCTTCTTAAGCATGGACTCATTGTCAGCACGCTACATTCCCCCCGGTGCTGATTATTTTCCTTGTATTCCTGTTCCTGATGGTGGTTGTATTCCTTTTTCTGGTGATACTATTTCTGTAGCCGATGGTTCTGTTCCTGATATTTCTGTTATTGATGTAGTCGAAGGTCCTGTTCCTTCCGATCCTACTTTTGTAACCGATGGTTCTGATCCTGATGATCCTGTTATTGATGTAGTTGAAGGTCCTGTTCCTTGGAATCCTAGTTTTGTGGCCAATGATTCTGCTCCTGTTGGTCCTATTCCGTGAAGCTTCTTTTGCTTCACCTAAAGTATTCCGTATACATATTAAGAACTAATATATGTCGTCTATTAATAAGTGATATCTATATTCACATGCATACTTTACTTTATTTACGTGTTACCGTTATATTTACCCTATGACTTAATTACCTGAAATGGAGACAAACAATGATATATGTATGATGCGACGGTTTAGTTTAATTTACTTTTTTACTTATACGTTTACTCACGTATTTTATGCATTCCTATTTGATGAAAAAAAAATTATTTGTCGTAGAAAATAGAAATTCACTCCGTAATTAGATTTCAGATTATTATGGAGTAAACTAAGTATACATCAGATAATTTCATATCACAAAGATAGAAATGTTTAATTATATTTTCTCTCCTAAAATTTTACAGTCCAGTGATTCATGTCTCAATTTTTTTAAGCAGATCTAATCCCCAAATTTTTGTAAAAAATATTTAATAGACAATTGCAGTATATAAATAACTAAAAAAAGATATAAATATGTATTATATATGTATATATTTTATAAATGAATTATCTAGTTAATCGTTTATTACAGTTAACTCTAGAAAGTAAAATTGATTTTATAATGTTATAATTTTTACCGCAACTTTTCAAGCGGATTTTATCCCCCCAAATTTGAAGTCGACGTTCTAAGCTACTGAAAGTCTTAAAAATCATATATTAAGATACTGTCTCCTAATAATAATAATAATATATATATATATATATATATATATTACTTTTTAAGACGAATATAACTCATAATTAAAGTATCTTTTTCTCATATAAGCTGAGATTATTATATTAGTGGCCATGATACTACTTTAAAGTTAAGATTATTAAACAAACAATAACTCTGATTCTTGATAAATATAATTGTCTTCTTTAGTGGGACGCAGAGATGGTAATATCCCGATATCAATAGACTGAATTTATTAAAAAAAAACTTAAGTTTTTGTTTAATCTAATCTATTTAACTTGTTCTACCACATAATATTTTAATTTTTAAGTAAATCAAGTAAATCTCTTTATAAAACAAAAGGTGTTAATAGAATGGTTGATATATTGGGCTCACTTAAATATCATTAATTTTTAAGTTAGATTTATGTCAACTTTTACCCTGCCCTACGCCCTCTTGATATCATTTTTGGCATGACCTTTTGTGACGGTCAATTATTGTCAATCACGGAAACTAATATAATCAGTTATCGCTGAAGCTGATATAGAAAGCTACAAGCCTAGGAGAGAAATTGGACGCGGAGAAATTAAGTGACGAGGAAGATCCCTAACGCCAAAGCAAGTAAGTATAATTAGAGATACTATGTGGAATAGAGGTAACCATATCAACTTGTTATTGGTCCCCTTTTTGACATTCTCCAACTCATTGCATATGGACCTATATATTAATGTCTGAGTTTAGTGCACTGGACTATCCCTAATTTGACAAACAAGGATGTATTTATGCTGTGATGGTTTAATTTACTCTTATTTCTACATTCACGCACATATTTTATATATTCCTATTAAATGCATATATATATATATATATAAGAAATTCACTATGTACATCTCATATTATTATTTAGTAAATTATATCCGTCCAAATTTTGTTATCATCCAAAAGATAAAAAATAATAAGATTTAGTTATATTCTTTCCAAATTTTCAAAATCTTGTGATTTAAGTCCCAATTTTTTTAGCATATTGTTCCAGAAAATTAATAGTTTTACAATTTTTATCACAAAGTAAAAGTTTTTTTTTTATAATCTTACAATTATTTTACCACTTTTATTCAATAAAATCAGTTTTAGTTCTTTTCTCAAGAATTAAATAAAGCTTTCGTACTAAAGAAAAACTCACATTTTATTCAAATTAAACCTGTTTTGTTAAAATACAAAGAGTGTCTATTTATAGACTGAGTGAAATAAAAGACACATTTAAATTTAACCTAAAAATTTGTATGAAATTGAAAAAGAATATTAAATACAGCTTAAAAATCTGCACGAAACTTAAAAATCATTAAAAACACGTTAGACGCAACTCTGGATGAAAATAAGGGAATAGGTTTCTTATGTGCACAGACGGTGATTACACCGATGCGTTTTGCTATAGCAACTATACCATGATCGTCAAGTAATAGTATTTATAAATTAGGGTTGTCGTACCCATGAGGACAAATAATTCGGAAGTTATACTTTTATTTGTTTTATTAATTTTCCAAAAAAGCATGAGAATGAGTTCTTGATTTAAAAATTGATTTAAATTATAAAGTAAAGAGCAAAAATTAAGAATTAAGATCAAGAAAGAAAAGCGATTGAGATTCCGATTTCACAACTAATTCCCCCTTATATGTTTCCCTTATGTTATTTGTGTATAATCATGGTCAGATCGAATTCCTACCCTCGTGACTGTTCCTCTCAAGATCACCCACGCCGCCTAGGTTAACTGGATTAATTAATCTCTTAAGTTAATACCAAGTTAATTAGGGAATTAATTTTATGAATCTAGGGACAAACTTAGGTGCAGTCCGCATTACTACCTACTCCCATCTCTAGGATCCTAGCATAATAATGGTTTAATTCTTCAATACTACTAGGTGTACTTTTGTCAGAGTGACCCTAGGTTAACTTATCAAGTCGTCAATTAATAAATAACATTAAGAATGAAGAACAAACACTCAAACATATACTAAATAACATTAAGAATCATATAAATGGACAATTAGGGTTACATCGTTCTCCCAATCAAAGGGGGAGTTAGTTCATGATGAAAAAGAAAACAACACAAGTAATAATTGAAAAAGAGTACATAGTGAAATCTAGAATCTCCTTCTCTTCTTCTTCGTAGTTAAATTCAACTTGTCTTTATTTAAATTCAACTTGTCTTTTACAATATAAAGAGTATCTATTAACAAACTGAATGAAATAAAAGACACATTTAAATTTAACTTAAAAATTTAAAATAAAATTAAAAAGTCATTAAAGACATTAAATACAGTTTAAAAATCTATACAAAAATAAAAAATTTAACCTAAAAATCTGTGTGAAAATTAAAAAACATAAAAGATACATTAAATATAAATTTGTACGAAAATAAAAGAATAATTTCCCAATTCACATTAAGGTATCCTAGTTTTTAGAGAGTTCACCTTAAATGGGAGGCGGTTACTAAATTAAGCCCGGTAGTAAAATTGGGTGAGAGACGATTAATAAATTATATTTATGTTTAATTTAATGATATTGCTTGTTAAGAATCTCAATAAATTCGCCAAAGTTCTCATAAAATTGATTTTGAGTAAAAAGATTGGCTCTATAGATTATTTTTTCTTATTTTAATGTATATTTATTGGAGGGTAACTTATACTACAACTTTTATCTATTCCTTTTAATGGCCACCTTTGAGCCTTATATTTAAATTTTATCTTATTCTATTATGTCCCAGAAACATATTGCTCCTTGAAAAATGTATGTACATTATATACAACTTACTTCTATATGATAAATTAAGTTTATTGCATTAACATTTTTTATTAAAGGAGAAAAATTAATATTTTGAATTTCATGGATCAAATATCATATTTATGCATGCTTTACTGTATCTTAATTTTTAACAGCTGATCTAAAAAGCTAAAAAACTAGGAGAGAAATTGGATGCTGCGAAATTAAGTGACGAGGAAGATCCCTAACGTCAAAGCAGAAACAAGTAATTAGAGGATACTATGTAGATCAGCTGGACAGAGATTAGATCTTTGCTACGTTGGTTGCCATATCTAGGAGTCCAGGTCCATTCTTTTTCTCGTAAGCATTGATATTCACATTCTCCAACTTATTGTATACGGAGCTATATATTAATGTATTTTGGCCAAACTTTGAGTTTAGTGCACTAGACTATCCCTAATTTGACAAACAATTATGTATTTATGGTGTGATGGTTTCATTTACTCTTATTTCTACATTTACGCACATGTTTTATATATTCCTATTAAATGCAACCAAAATATATTTATTTTGAAAAAAGAAATTCACTCTATACAACTCATATTATTACGGGGTAAATTATGTCCACGTTTCCGTCCAGTAATTTATTATTCGAAAAATAAAATCATAATAAGGTTTAATTTTCCAAATTTTCAAAATCTTGTGATTTATGTCCCAAGGTTTTTAGCAAATTTTGTCCCGTAAATTTTATAATCTTACAATTTTTATCGTGACGTAAAAAATATTGTAGTATTTAATATATTTTGAGATAATTTTTCTGCTTAAACCATCGTAATTAAGATAATTTTATAGAAAATTTGCCTATAACTAAGGTGGTTTTCCTACAAATCAGGGCAATCACCGTGGTGGAATTGTGAAGGTTAATTTGGGCATCAGAAATATGTTAAATAGTAAAACAATTTTTAAAAGATATTTATTTTTATTTTAATTCTTAAATTTAATCATTTATTTTCATTTTTATCTTTGAATATGAACCCTTATTCTTATTTTGCTACCTAAATTAAAGATTAAAATCCAAAATTTAAGAAAAAATATGATAAATGGTTAGATATAAAAAACAAATATCATCATGCTTACAATGACACACATACACGACACTTTTATCTAAAAAGTATATTTATTAATTTAAAACAGAAAAGTATGATATTAGAAATTAATTATTGCAACATAAATAAAATAAATATTAAAAGTTGGATGCAAACAATCAAATTTGTATTATTACTTATCTATTTAAAATGTTGTTAATTAATTATGTTAATTAAAAAAGCACTTCAATTATTATAATTATGTATTTTGAATGAGCTAAAACATGAAATAAAAATCTCAATAATTTTGTGATAAAAAAAAAATGAATGTGCATGTCCTTAATCAAGAAATCTATAGATATTAAACAAAATTTTACTGATTTCAATTTTATCTCATTATAGAAACCCAATCTATTTGTTAAACATTACAAAGAGCCCACCATTGATATATTTCATTACTAGATTCATTTACAAATATAAATTGAATAATTAATTTAAATGAGATTGTCTATGGGAATTATTCTTAAATAAAAATTTATTTTAATTATTTATTTCAGTCAGAAGGTTTTTAGATATTTTGTTAAATTTTTAGTTGTTTTAATATACTATTTTTATTTTTCTTAAATTTAACTTCAATATTTTTATAAAAAAATTATCCAAGTCAAAATTAACCATATATCACAATAAAAATTATTTAACGTAATTCTAAAATATATTTTATATTTTAAAAATATTTATTATTAAATATTATTATTTCATAATATATGCAAACACCTTAGAATTTATTGTAAGAATATTTCCAACTAACAATATTTGTCTCTTATGTTTAACTAATGATATTATAGTTTTATGAAGAAAAAAAATTTAACTAAAAAAATTTAAAATAAAAAATTACAATAATTTTCATCACTAACTTAAATTTATTAAATTATAAAAAATAAAACTGAAAAGAATATTTCTCATCTTTCCACGTCTTTTTTAAAAATATAAGTGATAATTTTTTTAAAATTTTCAATTTACATTTATTATTAAAACACAAAATTTTATATTTTTATATGTTTTCTATTATTTTTACACCTTTATGATCATTTTATTTTAACTATTACTATTAATTTAATTAAAAAATAAACTCTAACATGTCAGTCTTTTGATATCTACAATAAGTTGGTCATACATATATTAATCCAACAGAGGCTATAGAGTTCTTTGCCACTTTTTTTAGATAATAATATTCTCATATTGTTTGATTAAAAACTTGATTTTAATTTTTAATTTGCACTCCATTTTCATTTTTTATGCATTTTGTTTACTTTTTAGATGTTAATTTTGAAATTTATCGTGCAAATTTAGATATCGTATAAATTAATTACATCATCTTAATAATTATGAAATTTATTTCAAAATTCTTGTTTAATTAGTGATGGTAGAAATATTCTCTCATCTCCCGTACTAAATTCTTATAGAAGTTAACACAGATGTTTATCATAAACATGTAATCATATACCCAATTTTTTTAAAAAAAAAACATATTTAAAAAACATATTAAGATATCACCTCGTGAAAAAAATGTAACGGATGAAGAAAAATATAACTCATAATAAAGTATCTTTTCATATATTGAGTAAGATTATTAGATTAGTTGTCATAATCGCTTTATGATTTTATTTTCCAACGTTGCAAATAATTGTGGGATCAAGTGGCCACTAAATTGAAAAATTACTTTAGTCCGGGCTACGGTCAGAGGGAGGGGCGGAACCAGGATTTAAGGTTGGTGACGCTAAATTTTCATTTTTAACATTTTTATTTTTATTTATTTTTTAAAATTTTTATTATTATTATATTATATATTTTTTATATTCTATTTAATTTTATTAATAATTATTTAAAAATAAAATTAATTTATTATAAGGAGTATAATTTTTTTAAAAAAATTATTATTATTTCTTAATTTTATTAAAATCATAAAAGATATTATTTCTATTATTTATTGTTTAATTAAATATTAAAATTATATAAAATTACACTTAAAAAAAAAATTAAACTCTTGTCCAGTTGAAAAATAAATTAAATTTCATATTAATGAGTTTTAAAATTAAAATTTATTACTATTGTTATTATTATTAAAATTTTAATACTATTATTTTTATTATTATTATTATTATTAAAACTATATTACTATTATTATTATTAAAATTTTATTACTACTATTATTATTTAAACTTTATTACTTTTTATTAATATTATTATTATATATATATATATATATAAATAAATAAAAAATAAAAGTTTGGGAGGCGACGGCCCGCCCCGGGTTAGAGGAATTGATCATATATAGTATTATATTGTTATATATAAAACATTTTCTTTAGTTTATTTATTTAACAGTTTTTTTATTCTGGATACAAATTTTAATAAAGAAATATTTAAGAAATAAATTTATTTATTATTGAAATGAATAATATAAGTTAATTATATATATTTATAATTAAATTTAAAATAAATAAAGGAGTTAATGATGAGAAGGCACAGGTGGTTTGGTAGTTGTCTATAAAAGGCTTGGAACATGCAGACTTGCTGGTCACAATTATCTGCAATCAACTGAAATTAAAGTTACATTACTTAGAACCAACCATGGCCTCTCGCAGTTGTATCATTTTAGTTTTCATCATTGGTATTTCCTTCTTAAGCATGGACTCATTGTCAGCACGCTACCTTCCCACCGATGATCTTCCTATTCCTGGTGATACTATTTCTGTAGTCGATGATTCTGTTCCTCCTATTGTAGACAATGGTTTTATTCATGATGATAGTGTTTCTGTAGTCGATGGTCCTGTTCCTTGGAATCCTACTTTGGTAGCCGATGGTTCTGATCCTGATGATCCTATTATTGATGTAGTTGAAGGTCCTGTTCCTTGGAATCCTACTGTTGTGGCCGATGATTCTGCTCCTGTTGGTCCTATTCCGTGAAGCTTCTTTTGCTTCACCTAAAGTATTCCGTATACATATTAAGAACTAATATATGTCGTCTATTAATAAGTGATATATATATTCACATGCATACTTTACTTTATTTACGTGTTACCGTTGTATTTACCCTATGACTTAATTACCTGAAATGGAGACAAACAATGATATATGTATGATGCGACGGTTTAGTTTAATTTACTTTTACTTATACATTTACGCACGTATTTTATACATTCCTATTTGATGAAAAAAAATTTATTTGTCTTAGAAAATAGAAATTCACTCCGTACGTAGATTTCAGATTTTTATGGAGTAAACTATCTAAGTATACATTAGATAATTTCATATCCCAAAGATAAAAAGATAAAAATGTTTAATTATATTTTTTATCCTAAATTTCTACAGTCTTGGGATTCATGTCTCAATTTTTTCCACAATTTTTTAAGCGGATTTTATCCCCCAAATTTAAAGTCGACGTTCTTATTTTTTTTCTTCTTTTTTTACCTTATAAAAGCTAAGCTACTGAAAGTTTTAAAAATCATATATTAAGATACTGTCGCCTAATAAAAAAATATATATTACTTTTTAAGACGAATATAACTCATAACTAAAGTATCTTTCTCATATGAGTTGAGATTATTAGATTAGTGGCCATGATACTACTTTATAAGTTAAGACTATTAAACAAACAATTCTGCTCCTTGATAAATTTAATTGTCCTCTATAGTGGGATGTAGAGATGGTAATAAGGAGACTGAATTTATATGGATCCATCGAGTCTATCCCGATATCAATAGAAAAAATCTCTTTTAATATTTATTGCACCTGAACTTGAATCATGCACTTCATTCTTTTGAGACGAAGTCATGTAAATATATGTAAATTAATTATTTTACTATAAAATTAATATTTAAAATAATATATTTAATTAAAAAATTTATTTAATTTTATAAATAAAAATCGTATAAGTCTCACAAGATAAAATCCTCTCAAATAATGAAATCACTAGAAAGTAAACAGAAATTTTAGCATTTATAAATAAATGCAGTCATCCGAATTCAAAACAAAAAAAAAAAAACAACATGCTACGTCTTCAAGAAATCACGTCTTCAAGAAATTGGGTTCCCTTCCTAGCCTAAGTTATTTTCGTCTCCCACAAACTGCTCATCTGCTCGCCTGTTCGCGGGGTCATCACAGGTGTCAACCACAGACACAACACAAGGTTAATTCACATTTTAATAATAATAATAATAATAATAATAAGATCAACAAGAACAGTCTAACACAACGTACACACTCAATTCACAATTTATCTAAACCAATTATATCATGCAACCCAATATGATACATGTTACTCTCAATTTCCTCTCATGCCATGTGGTACCATTAAAACCATTGAGCGATGTCTAGGGGTACATGTCACCTCTGACACTCTCACTAGGGATACTAGACAGTCACAGTCAGAGCAGTCAATGTTGCAACGAGACTCACTCCCACTCATGGTGATCGGTCATAGTGGAAGTTTTCCCCACCGCGAATACCCTCGTAGTCCTAGGCCATTACATAGACCTGTTAGGAACCAACCGTTCTAGTTCTATTCATCCTCACCTTTTGAAAACATCTTCATGTGTTTAGCATTCATAATAATCTCTCCCATTCTTAAAACAACAAGGGGAAACTTCACTGCTCTTCCTAGCAGTAGCCATTCATCCCTCTCATAAAAGAAAAACATTTACAATAGATTATTATGAACCCAAACACTCATCAATGCAATATGACCCGCAACATTACTCTCTCAGCCCACAATAATATTTCCCTACAACAAAATATTTAACACAACTACACGAACTAAAATCAACACACTAATAAACAAACGTAAAATAAATCTCAAGAATTTTATCGTAAAAACATAACATAATTAAAAGAAATAATCATGACCTAGATAAATTAATTATACTAACACAATAATTAATAAAATATCACATCAAATACGTGACCATATAATTGAGATTGAAATATAAAACAGAGAGATAAGGGACAAAAGAAATACTTAGCAACAAATAACCCAATCTAAATTTAATATAAACGCATAAAATACCCAAATTACGTAAATATAAATCTTAACTCAAACTTTACATAAAAATAAAAATAAAATAAAATAAATAACAATTAAACAAATAAAACTTAATACCACATAATTTAAAAAAATCTGACGTGCATAAAATTATTATTAAATAAATAAATAATTATTCCAACTAATCATGACTTAAGCTTAAAATTATTTTTTATTCTTATTTCCTACTGTTATTATTATTATTATCAACATATCCATTTATTTAGTGACAGACTTACTCTTTTATTCTATATTATTTTTCCTTTTATTATTAGCTTGTGTAATGAGTCCAAACGTGTAGCTACACTACGGTTACATGATGAGTCCCTATCCTCTTAACAAACTGGCAATGAAACGAGCATAGTTAATAGTTAGCTCTCTTCCTTATCATTTTATTTTATTTTTCTTATTCGTTCCCCGTTTTTGTTTTGTTTGAATATTTTGGGTGAACGGGTTCTGTAACCCGGTTCATTACCCTTGGGCAATTGCTGCATGCTTTCTTCTGGTATGGCTGCATCAACCACTTTTGACAGCAATCTCTCCCATTACTCATTCTCTTCCTCCCTAGGTGACTCTCTTCCATTCGTACCATCACATTCACGTTGTTGTCTCGAGCCCCTCTGGCTGCGAAGGTCTCGACGATCTCCCTCTTCCTTCGTTACTCGAACTTCACTCCATCGTCGGCTTCTTCTACGTCTCACTCAACCTTGTCTCACCCGTTTCCAGATGCCCCTCCAGTCACACCCCACGGCCTCAAAGGAGACCTCCAACCCACACAACACAAATATTGCAGACCACTCAAACCATAGGGACTTACGCGCTTTGTGAGTAAAATAACATGAATAAATGGTGATGATAAACAAATACACACCGAAACATTACGGGATATAGGATTTGATTTCACAGCACAAAAACGGAAATATTATTTTATTATTATTATTAAAGTATGAGCATGTATTTTCCATACCACCGATTTCAAACCAGCACCAACATTAACGATTAAAAAAAAACACAATAATAAGAAATGAAAGGCTGGTACTAAAATAAAATATAATCTCAAATAATAGAATTAATAGATAACACCGATAGAAAATATTATTAAAATTGAAACTACCCTGACCTGGATGTGAGCAGATCAAGCGCTATGGCAAGAGTTGAGACAAGAGGGGTGCTCCTCGTTTATGCTCTTAGTTGAAAATTTCGATATCTTTTTAGGGTTTACAAAACAAGAACGCGAGTGATGTTTCAGCGAATAGACCAAGTTTAAAAAGATTTTCTGTGAGGAGAAACTGCAACAGCCCACTCACTAGAATTTTCACTGCACCCAAGGATATTTTCTAATATTTATTTAATTATTTTATTTAATTTTAAAAAAATATCCGGCTGTTACAATATTATTTTATTTCATTTTAAAAAATATTCGGTTGTTACAATTCCACCCTCTTTAAAAGAATTTCGTCCTCGAAATTTACCTGGTGTAAAAAGTGCAGGATAATCTTCTTTCATTTTGTCCTACTAACTCCCACGTTGCTTTCTCACCCGATGCTCCGCCCCAGACCACCTTCACCAAAGGGATTTCTCTACCTCTTAGCTGCTTCACCTCTCTGTCAACAATCCTTAACGGATAGGTCTCATATGACAGGTTGTCTCTCACCGACACATCATCAACCTCAATGATATGAGAATGATCATGAACATATTTTCTAAGCTAAGACACATGGAAGACATCGTGGAGGTTTGAAAGATTTAGAGGCAAGGCTATTTGGTAAGCAACGGGACCGACTCTTTTGAGGATTTGAAAAGGACCAATGAAACGGGAAGTGAGTTTCTTAGACTTTAACGCTCTACCAACACCTGTCCAAGGAGTCACTCTCAAGAATACATGATCACCCACCTCAAATTCTATGTCTTTTCTTCTTTCATCATGGTAACTCTTTTGTCTACTCTGAGCCGCCCTCATCCTCTCCTGGATAAAGCTAATCTTATCGGTAGTCTGTTGTATTACATCTGGACCTAGGATAGGGCTCTCCCCAGGCTCAACCCAACACAAAGGTGTTTTACATCTCCTACCATACAACGCCTCGTACGGTGCCATGCCGATCGAAGAATGGTAACTATTATTATAGGTGAACTCAACCAAAGGTGAAAAGGTATCACATGTCCCCTTGTGCTCTAAAACACAAGCTCTCAACAAATCCCCTAAGGACTGGATGGTCCTCTCAATCTGACCGTCAGTCTGAGGGTTGTAGGCTGAACTCAACTTAAGCTTTGTTCCCATGGCCTTATGTAAGCTATCCCAAAACCTAGAGGTGAATCTACGATCCCTATCGGACACTATGCTGGTAGGCACTCCATGAAACCTCCCAATCTCACTAATGTACAAGGATGTCAATCTCTCTAAAGGATATCTAATGTTAATGGGTATAAAGTGAGCAGATTTCGTCAGTCTGTCAACAATGACCCATATGGAGTCATGGTTCTTGGGTGTCCTAGGCAATCCCACTACAAAATCCATAGAAATACTATCCCACTTCCATTAGGGTATCTCAAGAGGTTGTAAAAGACTAGAAGGTTTCTGGTGTTCTATCTTAGATTTCTGGCACACTAAGCAACGATAGACAAATTCATTGACCTCTCTCTTCATATTAGGCCACTAGAACATGGCCTTTAGGTCCTGATACATCTTGGTAGCACCAGGATGTATGCTTAAGCTACTCCGATGACCTTCCTCTAAGATCGCCTTCCTAATCTTAGGTACACTAGGAACACATATTCGACCTTTCATCCTAAGGATGCCATCTGAGCCTATACTAAAGCTACTATTCTTACCTGATTCTATAGCCTCTCTCTGAGCCTTCAGAAAAGGATCTGATAGCTGGCCCTCTTTAACCTCATCTAGCAACCCATTTGCTATCCTCAAAGCACCTAACCTAACACTAGTAGGTGTAAGCTCACAAGCTAAACTAAGATCCCTAAACTGAGCTAAGAGATCCATCTCCTTAACTATCAAAGCAGATACACTCAACAATGTCCTGCTAAGGGCGTCAGCTACTACATTAGCCTTACCTGGGTGGTAACTAAGATCAAAATCATAGTCCTTAATAAATTCTAGCCATCTTCTCTGCCTCATGTTCATTTCTTTTTTATCAAACTAATATTTCAAACTCTTGTGATCATTTAAAACCTCAAAGTGAGAACCAAACAGGTACTGTTTCCAAATCTTAAGCACAAACACCACTGCTTCCAATTCCAAATCATGGGTGGGGTAATTTCTCCCATGAACCTTAAGTTGTCTAGAAGCATAAGCTACCACCTGTCCTTTCTGCATCAACACTCCACCTAGTCCTAGCTTAGAGGCATCACAATACACTACAAACTTTTCGCTAGGGTTAGGCAAGACTAATATGGAAATTTGTGGTTAACTTTTCCTTAAGGGTTTGAAAGCTATGCTCGCAATTCTCACTCCAAATGAATTGTTGACCTTTACGAGTTAAGGTAGTCAAGGGTAACGCTGTCTTAGAGAAATCATCAATAAACCTGCGATAATATCCGGCTAAACCTAAGAAACTCCTAATCTCAGAAATATTCTTCGGACTTTCCCACTTGAGCACCGCTTTAACCTTAGAAGGATCTAAAACTATCCCTCCCTCAGATATCACATGTCCTAGAAAACTTACCTCACTGAGCCAAAACTCGCACTTCGACCACTTCGCATAGAGTTGGTGGTCCCTAAGAATCTGGAGCACAATCCTCAAATGCTCAGAGTGCTCATCCCTAGTCTTAGAGTACACTAAGATATCGTCTATAAAGACTACTACAAACCTATCAAGGTACAGATGAAAGATGCGGTTCATGTAGTCCATGAACACACCAAGAGCATTGGTCACACTAAATGGCATCATAAGATACTCATAGTGACCATAACAGGTACTAAACGCAGTTTAAGAATGTCCTCAGGCTTCACTCGAATCTGATGGTATCTTGACCTAAGATCAATCTTACTAAACACACAGGCTCCCCTCAACTGATCCATAAGGTCATCTATCCTCGGCAAATGGTACTTATTCTTAATCGTAACCTTATTAAGCTGCCTATAGTTTACACACATCCTCATCGATCCATCTTTCTTCTTAACTAATAACACTGGGGCTCCCCATGGTGACACACTAGGCCTAATAAATTGCTTACTCAACAATTCTTCTATCTGGCTCTTTACTTCAGCTAACTCTGCAGGAGACATCCTATAAGGGGCTATAGCTATAGGTCCAGCACCAGGAGTTAAGTCTATACCAAAGTCTATCTCTCTCTGAGGAGGTAATGAGGGTATGTCTTCAGGGAAGACATCAACAAACTCACAAACAACGGGCGTATTCTTAAGAGTTACTTGACTATCTGTCTCTAGGTTGGCCAAGATCACATACACTTGAGCTTCCTCCCTAAAGGACGTCATCACTTGGTTGGCAGATAAATAAGTCTTATCCCTACTCACTCCCACAGATTCAAATTCAACAGTTTTATCAGAACAATTAAGGAAGACTCGGTTGGAAGATAACCAGTCCATACCTAGAATCACATCAATATCACTTAGAGGCAGACAAATCAAATCAACAGAAAAAGACCTACCAGCTATTTGCAAAGGGCACTTTAGACATACATCAGAAGTTAACACAGAAGTACCCGTAGGGTAGAAATAGTCAAATCAATATTTAGAGGAGAAATAGGTAAATTCAACCTTTTAACACAAGAAAGAGACACAAAGGAACTAGTAGCACCAGAATCAAAGAGTACAACCACAAGAATATCTGAAATGAGACCCTTACCTTGAATTAAATCCAGAGAATTAGAAGCTTCAGCAGTGTTCAAGGCAAAAACCCTCCCAATGGCTTTAGCTTTACTGGTTGCAGCATTCTGACTTCTGTTACCGTCCTTCCTTAGGGCAGGGTAGTCCCTCTGCATATGCCCCTTTTGGCCACATCCAAAGCAATTGAGGTTGGGGTTGGTATTGTTGTTACCGCTGCTGGGGCATCTTGAAGCTATGTGACCCTACTGACCACATCAGAAACACCTGATAGCAGGAAGAGGAGCTGAATTGTTGCTATTGCCACTAGTCTGTTGTGGTGGGTGGCTGGAACCACCTGAAGAAGTTCCATGTCTCCTAGGGGATGGTCCATAGGGTTGATATCTGTTGCTAGATTTCTGGTGTCGTATTGGTCCAACACTCTTCTGAAGTGCCCTCTCTTCCTGGACATCCTCATCATAAATTCTACACATATTCACCAATTTAGAGAACTGGCGAATGCCATGGTAGTTCACCACCCGTTTCACATCAGGACGCAAGCCTTTAATGAACTTGACACACTTGGACCTCTCCCCGTCTGGCCCTTAGTAATGCGGAAAGTACCTCACTGAGTCATCAAACTTGACTGCATACTCCGCCACTGACATACTACCTTGCTTTAGCTCGAGGAACTCCATCTCCTTCCGGTTTTTGACGTCTTCCGAAAAGTACTTCTCAAGAAATATCGCCTTGAAGGCTCCCCATGCCACGAAGTGTCCTGTGGCCTCCACATACTGACAGGCATTGGCCCACCAACGCTCAACTTCCTCCTTTAGCATGTAGGTGGCAAAAGTCACCTTTCGTTCTTCTGGGCAAGCCATAACCTCAAAGATCTTCTCTATTTCTCTCAACCAATCTTGAGTACCATCTAGATTGTAGCCTCCACAGAATGCAGGAGGATTGTTCCGTCAAAAGCTATTCAATCCTTGATATTGCGTAGGTCCAATCATATTAACTTGTTGTTGGTTTTGGTTTTGCCCTCCCACGGCCTAAGCTAGGGCTTGTAGAGCATCAGCCATTGCTTGGTTATTCCTGCCACCCCTGCCAGCCATCTTCCACTGTTCATTGAAAATAGGGGCCTTAGATAAGTATAAGAGTTACTATTGTTCTATCAGGTCATTCAAAGTAAACTAGTCAATTCCTCATCAGAGTACACCTCGTAAACGAGGTAGCCCACATAACTCACACGCTGAGGAAATTAAACCTAAGCTCTGATACCACAATTATAACACCCCTAAATCACAACGACATCAACATAACAAATTTTCTATGGTTCACGGGAAATAATTACGCCATTAAATGAAGGGGACTAAATTTTATTTCATAATGCCAATTTTAAAAATAAACTTCTACAATGGTATAAGTCTAACAACATAAAATCGTTTCAAATAATGAAATCACTAACAAGTAAACAGAAATTTTAGCATTTATAAATAAATGCAGTCGTCCGAATTCAAAACAAAAAAAAAAAGGAAACAACATGTTACGTCTTCAAGAAATCGGGTTCCCTTCCTAGCCTAAGTTATTTTCATCTCCCACAAACTGCTCATCTGCTCGCCCGTTCGCAGGGTCATCACAGGTGTTAATCACAGACACAACATAGGGTTAGTTCACATTTTAATAATAATAATAATAAAAAGATCAACAAGAACAGTTTCACACAAGGAACCAAGAAGGTACACACTCAATTCCCAATTTATCTAAACCAATTATATCGTGCAACCCAGTATGATGCATGCTACTCCCAATTCCCTCTCATGTCATGTGGTACCATTAAAACCATTGAGCGATGTCTAGGAGTACATGTCACCTTTGACACTCTCACTAGAGATACTAGACAGTCACAATCAGGGAAGCCAATGTTGCAACGGGACTCACTCTCACTCATGGTGATCAGTCATAGTGGAAGTTTTCCCCACCACGAATACCCTCGTAGTCCTAGGCCATTACATCGACCCGCCAGGGACCAACCGTTCTAGTTCCATTCATCCTCACTTTTCGAAAACATCTTCATGCGTTTAGCATTCATAATAATCTCTCACATTCTTAAAACAACAAGGGACAACCTCATTGCTCTTCCTAGCAGTAGACATTCATCTCTCTCATGAAAGAAAAACATCCACAATAAATTATTATGAACCCAAATACTCATGATGGAGGACCATCCTTGACAAGAAGAGTTACAAGAGCCATGCACAAAAGAATTCAAGAAGAAGTTGAGAGTCAACTCAAAAGTCAAAGCCAAGATTCAACTCAAGACTTCTCCTTACTTTGTAATAGGACTTGTAACCTTCTAAATATGTTGTAAAGTTGTAATTAGATTAGGAGCAATTAATTTGGGCCTTGCTTGGTGAATAAGTGCATGGCCTTATGTTTGTAATTGAACCAAAGTTTAGGAGTGTTTTGTGAGAGAGTTGGGTAATTGACTGAGGTGACCAATTTCAGTATTCGGACCATAACTCGAGCTACACAATTCCAATTGAGGCGTTATTGGTGGAAAATTAAAGAAGACTTCAAGGGCTACAAAAGCTATGAAGACACCAAAATCCAGTTCGGCCTCCATCAAGACGGAAAACGAGCTTGAAGTTAGCATTGAAATGCTTCTAGGATGGTAATCGACTACCAACTGTTGGTAATCGACTACCACAGAGCCAACCTCTCATTTTCGACCTCTAAATACCTGATAATCGATTACCACGACCAGGTAATCGATTACCACAGAGCCACTTTCATTCCTGGACATCCAAAGACCCGTGTCGATTACCACGACTAAAATGTCGACTACCACTTGCATTTTCTCAGTTTTTCTAGTTTTTGGTTGTCTCTCCCTCTAAGGAAGGTGATGTATATAAAGTAGAAGCTTGGAGTGAAAGCTAGCGCCACTCCAGCTAGTATAAATACTTAACACTCTGAATTGTAAAAAAAACTTTTGGTGAAAATTGAATATAGAATTCAGAATTTGTGTGAGAGCATTTTCTCTCTAGAGTTCTTGTGAAGAACCTTGAATCTTATCAATGGCTTCTTGATCCATTGTGACGATTCCACCTTGAGCTTATTGGCACTTGCCATGGCGCTTCCATTTCTCTTCTAAACCGTTTGTTTTCTTCATTTTCTGTTTAAATCCTCGTTTGCCCCAATTTTAAACCTAGAAACTCCATTTAAGCATGAAGGTCCGTTCAATTCTTGCAATTCTCTCGAGGCTTGCATCAAATTTGGTATCAGAGCTTGTTCTACTTCAATTGAAGCTTCTTTCAATCCGGTTTGAGTTTTCTACCTTGAATATTCATTTTTTTTTTTGCTTAGTGTAGTCCCTGTTTTTGTGTGTTCTTGAGTTTCTACTTTGAATTTTCGTTTTCTTGAAATTCTTGTTATAGATCTGTGATTGCTTGAGTTGTTTGAGTAATTCACATGTTCCTTGAGTTGTCTTCATCTTATAATTGAGTTTTCCTTTTGAAAAAATTTCCATATCTACAAAAATTGTATGAATTCATGTATTCCCCTGTTTTCTGAGTGTTGTTCACATTGCTTTGTGTGTTGTACACTACAAGTCAAGTAGCTTTCTTCTGCATAATCTTTGTTATTAGCAAATTTAGACTCAATTTTGCTTTAGTCTTAGGTTCCTAAGTCTAGTTACAGCAAAGAAAAATCAAGAAAGGATTATACAAGTCAAAAGAAAAAGGAAAACAAAAGAAAAGATTACAAAAAAAAAAAACAAAATAGGCAGAAAATTCAAAGAAGAGAAAATAAGAAAATTGAATTTGAAGTAAGAAAGAAACAAGTGAAAAATGAATTTAGTGGATTGAAAAAAAAAAAAAAGACAAATATGCAAGTGCAGTGCCATGATTGAATGAGCCTCTATTCATCATCAAATTAGTGGTTCCCTTATCTTTGGACTATAGAGACACTTAAGACTAAGCATTACACTAAAATTTGAGTTTCAAATGCTAATAACTTTGATTCTTGAACTTGAGGTGTGCATTGTGCTTGGTAGTTTGTGTGAACTGCATTTGTGTTGAAATCTGTCTTGTTGGTAATCAACTGCGGTAATCAACTACCAGAATCGGTAATAGATTACCTCAGATTGGTAACAAAGTGCAGAAAAGACATAGCCACTGGAGTAATCGATTATCACGACTAGTAATCGATTACCACAGTCCCAATTTGTGTTTTAGACATCCAATCCTCTGGTTTAATCGATTACCAAACCTAAGTAATCGATTACCACCCTGTTGTTGTCAAAATTGATTCCAATTTGTCTCATTGCCTTCTATAACTACATCATCGTTGTTTCCATTTATTGTACCTTTGTCACATTATCTCATTCATTGATTTGAGTAGTTTAATTCCTTCATTTGTCCTTTTATTGCTTGTCTTCTGTTGGACTCCAAAGGTTTTGTCTTGAGTTTGTATTTCTTGAAATTCCTAAGCTTGAATCTGGAACCGTTCCTCTTTCACTTTGGAAAAAAAGACCTTGAAAATTGATTAGAGGTTTCAACAAGAGTTTAAAGAGAGGTTGAGTGGAAAAAGACAAGAGAGAACATTAGAGAAAGAGTCTTGAAAGTGTGAAATACGAGTGACTTGAGAGTATACACTTAGAGAGTGGAAAGGATCTTTATATATACTTGTATTTGTTATCTAACCTTTCTTGTGCAGCCATGGATAGTTCTCCTAGCATAGGAAATGATCTTTCACCTAAAACTAAGAAGATGATGTACTTGATGAAAACTATGATGCAAGCTAGTTTAGATGAGAGATTTGACCAAGAGAGGAGAGCTAAGGAGGAAAGGAGGTTAAGGAAAGAACTTGAGAAAAGAAACCATGGGGAAACAAGTGGTAACCAAGACAACCATGACCCTAGAGGAGCTGGGAGTGGAGGAAACCGAGAGGACGAGAGAGGAGGAAATCATAGAGAAAATCATTCTTCACCTAGGGGTAGTGAAAGAGGAACCAATTATGAGGATGATCATGATTATAGAGAATATGGGGAAGATAGAAGGAGAGGAAGAAGAGGAAATTATGGAGGATATGGAGGATATGGAGGGTATGGCCGTGGCAATCACTTCTTTAAAGGAGAAGGTAGGATAGATGAGAGGAACCTAAAGCTTAACCTACCCAAGTTTAATGGTGAAGGGAGTGTCGAAACATACCTAGAGTGGGTAATGAAACTAGACCAAGTGTTCTCATGTTACCCTATGCTTAACGAGGAGAAGAAGCTCAACTTAGCTATCTTGGAGTTTGAAGGCTATGCACTAGTGTGGTGGAACCAAATCCTTGTTGATGCTGAAAGAAGGAGAAGACCACAAGTGACTTCATGGACTCAACTAAAGGATGCATTGAAAGGGAGATTTGTACCACCTACTTATGTGAGAGATCTCCACATCAAACTTCAAAGATTGAACCAAGGCTCTAGGAGTGTACAAGAATATTACAAAGACCTAGAGTTGACTATGCTAAGATGTGACTACCAAGAAGATAGGGAAGCTACACTTGCAAGGTTCACTCATGGACTTAATAGAGAGATCCAAGATATCCTTGAGCTCCAAAGCTTTGTGACACTTGAGGATGCCATCCACAAGGCTGAGAAGATTGAACAACAAATAAAGAGGAAGGCAACCTTTAAGAGATCCTCTACTTCACATACTTCATCATGGAGAGACAAAGGCAAGAAGGAGAGCTACTCCAACCAACGGAACAAGTTTCACCGAGACACACCTAAGGTAAAAGAGGTAGTTCCTAACACTTCTAAACCTAGTTCTATTAAGTGTTTCAAATGTCTAGGTCATGGCCACATAGCCTCAAATTGCCCAAACAAGAAAACTATGGTGATGAGAGTTGATGGAGCCATCACAAGTGAGGAATCTAGCTCATCATCAAGTGATAGTGAAGCTTCCAGCACAAGTGGACCTTCTACCTATGAACAACCTGAGGAAGGTGACCTCTTGATGGTAAGAAGGATGCTTAGTAATGTATGTAAGGAGTTTGATGAATCACAAAGGGAGAATATCTTCCATACTAGATGCACAATTGAAGGGAAGGTATGCTCTTTAATTATAGATAGTGGTAGTTGTACTAATGTAGTTAGTACTAGGTTAGTAGATAAATTAAACTTGAAAACTTCTTCACATGCTAAACCTTACAAATTACAATGGTTGAGTGAGAAAGGAGAGTTAGTGGTAGATAGGCAAGTTCTTATTTCTTTCACTATATGAAGGTATAGTGATGATGTGCTTTGTGATGTTGTTCCTATGGAGGCTACACACCTCTTACTTGGTAGGCCTTGGCAATTTGATAAACATGCTTTACATGATGGTGTTGCCAATACTTACATTTTCTCTCATGTAGGAAAGAAGATTACTCTCAAACCATTATCACCAAAGGAGGTTTGTGAAGACCAAATCAAAATGAAAATTAAAAGAGACCAAGAGAAGGAAATCTCCTTGGCCGAAAGCTCCAAAGATGACAAAGTGAAAGGAAAATCTCACAAGCTTAAGGCCAAGAATCATGGAAAATTGAAACATGATAAGAGTGATAAAAAAGAGAGTTTCTTGATTGAAAGAAAAGAGTTAAAGAGAGATTATCTAGCTAGGAAAGTGATGCTTCTTTATGTTCCTAACCCTTTGATTTTGAGCACTAATTTTGTAGGTGATCAAGGAAGATTGGAGGCCTTATTGGAGGAGTTCCAAGATGTGCTTCCTAAAGACCTACCTCATGGCCTACCACCAATTAGGGGGATTGAGCACCAAATTGATTTGATTCCGGGTGCACCTCTACCAAACCGTCCAAGCTATAGGAGCTCCCCCCAAGAGAGCCATGAAATCCAAAAGCAAGTGCAAGAGCTAATGGACAAAGGTTGGGTGAAGGAGAGTCTCTCCCCTTGTGCATCACCAGTGATCTTAGTGCCTAAGAAGGAGGGAACATGGCGTATGTGCACCGATTGCCGAGCAATAAATAACATCACTATAAGGTGTCGCCACCCTATCCCTAGGCTAGATGACTTATTGGATGAACTGCATGGTGCTTGTGTATTCTCTAAGATAGATCTTAAAAGTGGTTATCATCAAATTAGGATGAAACAAGGTGATGAATGGAAAACCGCATTTAAGACTAAATTTGGCTTATATGAGTGGCTTGTTATGCCCTTTGGTTTGTCTAATGCACCTAGTACTTTTATAAGACTCATGAACCATGTGTTAAGAGAATTTTTAGGAAAGTTTGTTGTTGTCTATTTTGATGATATCTTGATCTATAGTAAAACTTTCCTTGAACATTTAACACATTTGAAGTTTGTCTTAGAAGTACTTAGGAAGGAGCAACTCTATGCCAACAAAGACAAGTGCACCTTCTCAACCAACAAGGTAGTATTTCTTGGATATGTAGTGAGCTCTCAAGGAGTTCAAGTGGATGAGAGTAAGGTAAAAGCTATACAAGATTGGCCCACTCCTACTTGTGTTAAAGATGTTAGGAGTTTTCATGGATTAGCTAGCTTTTATAGGAGGTTTGTTAAAGATTTTAGCACTATTGTGGTACGAGGTCGCACTCGCACAAATTAATACAATTAAATATGTAGTACTAGGAAGTGACTCCTAGATCGTCTCTCTCAAGGACCATCACTCAAATTTCTATCAAGTGTAGAACAAAAGTGGGGGGGGGTTTGGTTGGATAGTTCAAAACAGAATTTGTCAAAACAGATTTACTAAACAAGTTCAATTGATAAAAATAGGTTAACCTCTTGATTGGATTGCAATTTACTTATCCTTGATAATAGAAAATCATGCTCAAATTACTGATGTTCTTAATCAAACCAAAATCAATCAACTAAGCGAAAATTAATTATGGTTTTCCTTATGTGAATTAAGCAAACACATACATCATTCATTCTAGTTATAACAACTTATACTTCACTTCATTAAGCATGAAACCAAGGTATAAGTTGTTACCAAATCTGGAATATTAAGCATAAACCAAATCATAAAGAACTAGCATGAATGATAAAGAACAATCAACAATTACAAAAAACTAAGTTATACGAGAATCTCAAAGCATCATTACAATCCTTAATCAAGAGATTAACCTTTTGATATTTAGCCTTCCATCTTATTTAAAAACGAAATTGCAAGCAAGAAATTGAAATTATAGCAAGTTAAGATCAAGGTGAGATGATTATAAACGAAAATTGAAAGCTAGAAAAATAGAACAAAGTGCAGATTGGAAAATGCGAGAGAAAATAGATTGCATAAAAAACAGATTTTCCTCAAGAACCAAGTCTCTTCTCCAACGAAAATTACCATCTGAATTCCCAGGAAAACTCTCACTACCAATACCTAATAGCTGGACATGCCCCACACACTACATAATAAGTCAATATGACAAGAGAAGGTGGGGAGAAAAAGCCCTAAAATCAGCCCAAAGTTTCTCCCTAAAATCTGGAATGTCCCCCCACCAAGTCTTTGGAATGTACCCCACCAATTGTCCAATGTGCTCCAGCTTGCCTCTCACTTTCTCTTCACTTTGGCAGCCACCTTTCACGTGTTAAAATAGAGTGTAAGGTCCAGGGCTCAAATCCTTATGTAGGCATTACAAAGTGATCAATTAAATGCATCTAAATTCAGTCCAATTTCGCTAGAATTCTGTTACTGGAACCATGGTTTACGTTCAAGGCTAAATTCACCCCAGATCCAATCCGAATTGGATCTTCATGCCTTCACAACTTTTGTAGATCTATCTCTCTTCTTTAAGAGGCAATTAATCGCTCATCAATTGGACATCTGTGGGAGGGAGTTATGCCTATTTTACCGAGACTAGTCAAATCCTTAAATGCTGGAATTTTCAGAACAGTTCATATGCTGCATTCAAAGACATTTTCACACTAGATGCACTCCGACTGGGAATTTTATGTCTTCATAGAAGTTGTAGATCTTTGAGTCCTCTTTAATTTGACTTAAAATTCAGCTCAATCAGAGGTCTGTGGTGAAAGTTATGCTCAGTTTCGTAAACCTTGTCAAATCTGGATAAAAATAACGAATTAGACCAAATTTATCATTTAAAGCCAAAATGAGTATAAACTCATAAATACATTAAATCATACTAATTGACCACTAATAATGCTATTTTAGGATATAAATAATGTAGAGAAAGTAATCAAAATATTGACTTATCAAATTCCCCCACACTTATTCTTTTGCACTCCTGGGCAAAACTAAATCCTAAGAAAACATGAACTTGGATAAAAGATCATCTGGTCTAAGCTATTTCATACTCTCCAAAACAGTCATGAATGTATAAAAATTGAACACATTAATCAGAGCATAATTAATCTAGAGATTACATATCATAGTGTTGAACAATTCCTGCTTCAGATAGGATTAAACAGATATTGAATTAATCATGCATGTCAATCATAAGCATTGACCTCACCAGAAGTGTATCTCTCAAACTCTCAAGTGTATCAGGCAAGTGTTTAGTCTCAGACCATTAAAATGAAAATTATTTTATCATAGGCTTGCAATTATTCTAATTCTCTACCACTAACAATCACAGTCATGCATGATTCAAGAGGACTTGCAAAGGTTGTAGTGGGGCTAAGGATGAGGTTTGATAAATATAGTTCAGTGACTACTATTTAACAGATGTTGAACAGAGTACCGACAGATTACAAAAGATATCTGAATTACATAATAAACCTGTAAAGTCTCAAATTCAATCATATTTTCCACACTTATTCAGGTTAAATTTTTTTATTTTTTTTTTTTTTGCAGAGATCTACTAAAAATTTATCCAAATTATACAAACTTCATAACTCAGACCCGAATCATATAATTCAAGTATTCACTCCACTCCCCCACACTTAATTTTCTGCAAGTCCCGAGCAGATACCCCCACACTTATCTGTTTCACAACACCAAAAGATAAACAATTCAATCGATATCTGTAAAATTAGGACAACATTGTTTTACTCTTCAGGTTTGTAATGCATGTCATTATCAAAGAAAAGGTTTCAGGCTCAAAGGGGCTAGCAAGGGATACAATTGCAAGGTAGGCTATCTGGTCAAGTGGGAAAAATAGAAATGAATGCCTCAATCATAATCATGCATTATATGATAAAATGCAGCTTTGAAAAGAATAAAAGCAAGTTCTGAAAAACAACATTCACCAATGGCATATATCACACTGAAAGAAAGAGAATGGCATAAAGATGAATCCATTCAAAATAGGCTCAAATAACTCACAGGTTCAAATTGTCAAGTACTTATCAAAGATAATACACAACCAATCCATACAGATTAATCCACAATCCATCAGAGGAATTTATCAACACCACAAAATAATCCAAAAATTAACTTAGCTCAGATTTCAGTTCAAATTTTTAATGTATAAACCATAATGCAGATATAATAATAGTTAGACTTAATCACAAAATCTCCAAGTGTAACGAAACAAATACGAAATCCTAATTAAAATAAAACAGGGAAAGAGTGAAAGAAGAAAAGAAAAACTCCCTTAGCCGCTAAGAACGGCAAAATCATGGCTGTTCAATGGTGGTGGAGGATGGCAGAGGAATGAGGTCAAGCAAAGAAGTCTCCTCCACAACTGTGTTCAGCAGAGATGGATTGCTGAGGAATGGCTTCAGCCTGTGCCCATTAACCTTGAAGCTTTTATCTGTGGACTCACTTTTGATCTCAACTGTACCATAAGGATAAACATTAGTAACAACAAAAGGTCAATCCACTTAGAACGTAACTTACCACCCATGATTAGAGCCTAGAATTATATAACGAGAACTCTCGGCCAACCACAAAGTCCTTCTGGCTATCAATTACGTCATGAAACTTTTTGGTTTTCTCTTTGTAAAACTTAGAATTCTCATATGCTTCCGGACGGATTTCATCCAGTTCATTCAATTGCAACTTCCTCTCTCTCCTCGGCCTCATCAATGGAGAAGTTCTGGTCTTCCATGACCCAATATGCTTTGTGCTCTATTTCCACGGGTAAATGACATGCCTTTCCAAAGACGACTCGATAAGGAGACATCCCATGGGTGCTTTGTAGGCGATCTATGTGCCCAAAGAGCATCATCCGATCTGAGACTCAATCCTTCCTATTGGGTTGGATAATCTTCTCAATATTCTCTTGATCTCCCTGTTGGAGATTTCGCCCGCCGTTTCTGGGGGTGGTATGGTGTAGAAACTTTGTGCACAACCCCATACTTCTTAAGCGAGCCTGCATGGATCCGTTGCAAAAATGGGTGCCTTGATCACTAATAATGACTGGGTACTCCAAAACTGCAAAATAGGTGAGATCTAACAAAATCCACAACAACCCGAGCATCATTAGTTCGGTGGCTTTGGCTTCCACCCATTTCGAAACATAATCCACAGCTAAGAGAATGTAAATAAAACCAAAAGAAACAGGGAAAGGGACCCATGAAATCTATACCCCAGGACGTCAAATACCTCACGAGAACAACATGGGATGTTGAGGCATTTGTTGTCTCCATGTAAGGGATCCTCCTGCTCTTTGGCATTGCTCACAAGTGCTACAAATCTTCCATGCATCTCTGAAGATAGTGGGCGGTAGAAACACAGTCTAGCACCTTGCGAGTTTGTCCTTTGAATGCCGAGATGACCACCTCCGGTGCGGAAGAATGGCAAACTGCAGGACCGAATCAATCTCGTGATCGGAATACATCTCCTAATTACCTGGTCACTACACAACTTCCATAAATAGGGGTCATCCCAAATATAATGCTTAGCATCACTCTTAATTTTATCAATCGAGCTCTAGATGCTAAGGGAGGAAAAACGAAGCAACTAAGAAATTAACAATATTCGCAAACCAAGGGGTGGTGGGGTAAGAAGCGGATATAGATGATAAACTTTCATCGGAAAGTTATCTCGATGGGCAATTTGTCATCCTTACCCTCGGTCTCAATCCGGCTTAGATGGTCTGCTGCAGTTACGTGCTCCACTCTATCACGGATATCCAAATCAAACTCTTGGAGCCATAACATCCATCGATCAGCCTAGGCTTTGACTCGACCTTCTTCAACAAGGTATTTTAAGTGCGTGATCGGTGTACACAATAACACGAGAACCAAGCAAATATGATCTAAACTTATCAAGAGCAAAAACAATGGCTAGAAGCTCTTTCTCGTAGTAGTGTAATTTGCCGGGCGGCATCCAAAGTCTGGAAGCATAATATATCACCCGAGCGACTTATCTACTCTTTTTTGTGCAAGGGCGGACTCTTAATGCATAATTTGATGCATCACACATAAGCTCGAAAGGAGGCGTCAATCGGGTGCTTGGATGATAGGGGTGGTGGTTAGTGCTTTCTTGAGGCGTGATCAAAAGCCTCTTTGCATTGATCATTAAAATCAAAGTCGACATCCTTTTGAAGTAATTTGGATAGTGGAAGGGCCTTCTTCTTGAAGTCTTTGATAAAGCGCTGTAGAAACTGCATGTCCAAGAAAAGATCGAACCTCAAATGCCAAGAAGGGGTAAGGCAAGCGTGAAATAAGCGATATTTTGGGGTCTACCTCTATGCCCTTCCTAGAAATGATATGCCCTAAAACTATACCTTGTTCTACCATGAAGTGACATTTCTCAAAATTAAGAACAAGATTAGTTTCAATGCATCTATTAAGTACTTTATCCAAACTATCTAAGCATGCATCAAAAGAGGATCCATAAACAGTAAAATTATCCATAAACACCTCTATGCAATTTTCTAGAAAATCAGTAAAAATACTCATCATGCACCATTGGAAGGTACAGGGGCATTGCACGGACCGAAAGGCATCCTCCGATAGGCAAAAGTGCCAAAGGGCGGGTGAATGTGGTTTTTTCTTGATCCTCGGGAGCAATATGGACTTGAAAATAACCAGAAAATCCATCAAGGAAACAATAATGGGATTTTCGCGGACGTTCCAACATCGATCAATGAAAGGCAATGGGAAATGATCTTTCCTTGTTGCTAAATTAAGCCTTCGATAATCTATACTGAGACCACTCCAACTATTCTGCACTCTAGTTGGGAGAAGCTCGTCCCTCTCATTCTTAACAACAGTCAGGCCTGTCTTCTTAGGGACTACTTGGACTAGACTAACCCACTTACTGTCAGAGATAGGATAGATGATCCCGACTTGTAGAAGCTTGGTTACCTCCTTCTTCACTACATCCCAAATCACGGGTTTAGTCTCCTTTGTGGTGTCTCACTTGGTTTTGCACCATCCTCCAATAATATTCTATGCATACATGTGGATGGGTGATACCAGAATATCCGCCAAGGTCCAACCGATGGCTTTCTTATGTCTTCTTAACAATTGCAACAACTTCTCCTCTTGAACAAGCATCAAGGAAGGTGGAAATAATCACCAGCAACTTTTCATTATCCTCCAAGTAAGCATACTTGAGGTTTTTGGTAGGGGTTTAAGTTTGGAGTGGGTGTTGGTGAGCAAAGTAGGAACCAAAGAAGGAAGAAGAAGCAGGTTCCACGGCTTGTACCTCAACTTGTAAGTCGGATTCGGATGTCTTGTCGTGACATGGTTAGTGCAATCGACTTTAAGAATTCAATGTCTAGAGGTACAACACCTAAAGGTTCATCACAAATAGTCTCGAACATGATTGGATGTATAATCATCATATTCAACATCATCACATTCGACATCAGAAACAAAAGAATGTTTCATATGATGCAAAGAGTTAAAATCAGTATAGTACCCATCCACAATATCATCTATAATCTCAGCACGAAAAACAGAATGATCCTCAGGTGGATGTTTCATGGCATCAAGAATGTTAAAATGGATAACACTTGTCACCAAACTCCATAGATAAGGTACTGCGCATGCACATCTATCTTAGTTAAATTTGTTTTCAAAAATGGTCTGCCCAATATAATTGGAACGGATCCATGGGAGAATCCCTCCTCCATATCAAGGACATAAAAATCAGTAGGGAAAATAAGCTCTCCAACCCTAACTAAGACATCTTCAACGAGACCAGTGGGGTGGGCAACACTTCTATTTGCCAATTGTATTACCACACCCGTAGGTTGCAAAGGTCCAAGAGATAAAGATTTAAAAATGGACAGAGGCATGACATTAATGGATGCACCCAAATCAAGCATGGCATTTTCAAACTTATTATTTCCAATAACACAAGGTATGCGAGAATGTACACAGGTCCTTACATTTTTCGGGAATATGAGGAAGCAGATTTTCCTATTAATGCGAGATACATTTCGCCCATGCTAGTCGCTCATTACCCTTCATCCTCCTCTTGTGTGTACACAACTCCTTCAAGAATTTTGCATATCTTGGAATTTGCTTAATAGCATCAAGCAGAGGTATGTTCACCTCTACCTTTCTGAAGGTATCCAAGATCTCCTTATCTACTTCTTCCATCTTTTTGCTTGGAATCAATGCGGGAGGAAATGGAAGAGGTACGGGAGAGGCGATGCAAGTCACTACTAGTACTAGGAACGGTGTAGAATGTGGAGTTGAAGAAGGAATAGAGGATGGTTCAGGTACATGTGTAGGAATAGGTGCAGGTGAAGAAGAAGATGCTGATATTGGGTCACTCATCTGTTTACCTGACCTCAGTGTGATGGCACTAACATTCTTTGGATTCTCGCCGTTATCGAGAAGGTAATTTGTCCGAGTTCTCGTGACGATTGCTCGATTCAACCGAGTAGCCATCCGCCCCATCTCGATTAGTCAAGCTTTGAATAGAGGCTCTATTCTCTTGAATAGAAGCTCTAGTCTCTTCTTGAAATTGCATATTCTGAAGAGTCATCCGCCCGACCAACTCCTCAGTGAAGGTTCGGGAATTAGAAGGTTGAGAGGCTAGTGGTGGTGCGAGATGTCTCGATTGCCTCGATCACGCTGTTGCATAGGTGGAGGTACATAAGGTCTATTCTGACTAACAGAATTCTGAAAGGGAGGTGCTGATTGCTGCTTGTGGAGTGTTAGACCATCTCAAATTCGGGTGATTTCTCCAACCCGGATTGTATCTGTTGCTGGACAAGTCATAATTTTGCTTCTGTTGGGGTCTATTATTATAGATGTTAGCAGCATAGGCTTGAGGAGATTGGGAGTCAGAGCCAACAGATTGATGTAAAGAAGGACATGAATCAGTATGATGATCATTAGAGGTGCACACCCCACACACTCTAGCAATGAGATGTAGATTTTTGATTGACGACCATCGTGTCATCAAATTCACAAGAGCATCAAGCTTGCTCTCTATCTTGGTCTCTGAAGAAGATCCAGCAGCTATGTCATGAACTCCTCTAACAACAATAGCATCATTTCTAGCACTGAACTGTTGGGAGTTAGAGGCCATTTTCTCAATCAAAAGTCTGGCTTCAGCAGCAGTCATATCACCAAGCGCTCCACCACTAGCAGCGTCTATCATACTCCTTTCCATACTATTCAAACCTTCATAGAAATATTGTAGAAGGAGTTGTTCAGAAATTTGGTGATGTGGACAACTTGCACAAAGTTTCTTGAATCTCTCCCAGTACTCATACAGTGTTTCCCCACCAAGTTGTCTAATGCCCGATATATCTTTTCTTATTGCAGTGGTCCTAGACGCGGGAAAGAATTTTTCCAGAAACATCCTCTTAAGGTCATCCCGACCCGAAGAATAGATCTAGGTGCAAGGTAGTACAACCAATCCTTAGCTACACCTTCTAGAGAATGAGGGAATGCCTTCAAAAAGATGTGGTCCTCTAAAACATCTGGAGGCTTCATTGTAGAACAGACAATATGGAACTCCTTTAGATGTTTATGAGGACATTCTCCCGCAAGTCCATGGAACTTGGGCAAGAGATGTATGAGTCCAGTTTTTAGAACATATGGAACATCCTCATCAGGATACTGGATGCACAGACTTTCATAGGTGAAGTCAGGTGCAGCCAACTCTCTAAGAGTCCTCTCACGAGGATTAGGTTGAGCCATAATGTTCTCAGCAGTATAATTACCAAAAGAATCTGTATGAACCAAATTAGAATTGGTTGTTGCAGATGGGGAATGATCACTATCAGTCAAACTAACAATATCTAACGAGTCATGTGCTCTAAAGACAAATTCCTAAATTGCCTATCTAGTTCATGAAAGGTCCTATCTATCTCAGGGTCAAAAGGTTGTAAAACACCTGGATTACCTCTAGTCATGCACTAAACACAACATACCATGTGGTTCACACTAAGCAAAACCAAAAATCACAGTTAATAAGAAAATGCTCACAGTTAATTACTGTTTTACTATTCACTAATTACTATTTACTATTTACTAATTACTATTCACTATTTACTATTTACTATTTACTGTTTACTGTTTACTATTCACTATTTACTATTTACTATTTACTGCTACACTGTTCATGTTGGCCCCGCAGGTACTGTTCACAGAAAGCATGTTGGTTAAGCAACAACACAGACAGCAAAAATTCTTGGACTATGCAGAAAAGAAAATGACAGCAAACACTACACTTATGATAGCAACCTAAACTAAAACAGCAAATACTTATAACAGCAAACTAATAAGCAGCAATATGCACCAAATGACATGACAGCAACTAGCACCTATTTAACACCAGCAAATTACAGCAAATGATAATACTAAAGTGAACAGATGTAGTGCAGTAATAGAGTGTAACAGATAGCAGCAGCTGATATGCAAATGGCAGCAATGGTAGCTGATATGCGGATGGCAGTGAAATCAACTAAACACCTCTTAACAACACCTATGTAGCAAAAGATTGCGTCAAATCAGCAGCAACTAAACCACCTAATAAATGCAGATGCAAGATGCATGCAGTATGTGGAAACAATAAGATGATGCAGAGAACAAAGTGTGCAGCAACACAAATCACTAGCATCACATATTGCAACAAATAGACTTATACAACATAATAAATTGTGCAGCAGAGTTATGCAGTAGTAATCAAATGCAGCAGATGCAAAAGACAGCAATATGCAGAATGCAATGCAAACCAGATTCTAGGCAGATACAAATTCTCAGCAAATTGTAGCAGCAAACACCAATTGACAGCAAAGATCATGCATGAACAAATGGTAGCAAATTGCAGAAAACGAAAATGGATGCTTCTACAACATATTGGCAGTGGCAGACAACAGATTGCAATATGCAGAATTCGAAAATTATGCAGAAGCAGATTTGTAGCATATGCTTGACAGCAATTTTAGAAAATGTGCAGCAGATTGACAGTAAGTGAAAAAAATAACAGAATGCAAAAAAAAATGAAAGCAAAGTGCAGATTTGATGTTACTGTTCTATTGGTTTGCTTTCAGTTCTTGATCAATTTGATTCCACTTTCTATTGCCAACTTGCTACACCTCCTATGCAGCACAGATGGTCCTAACAAATGCAGATTCAAAGTGAGCAACCACAGCTGCAAAAGTAGGCCAGGGCGCATTTCAGAGCTTCAGAGTGGCGTAAAGTACGCCAGGGCGCAAAGGCTGGCGCAAAACATGCCAACTCCCTGGAAAAGTACGCCAGGGCGCAAAGGGTGGCGCAAAAGTATGCCAGGGCGCAAAGGCTGGCGCAAAAGTATGCCAGGGCGCAAAGGCTGGCGCAAAATCCTGATGCTGCTTCTTCTCCAATTGTGCCAGGGCGAACTCTCACTTATGTTAGTCCTGTAATTGGAGTTACCATTCTAGTGCTCTAAATTGAGTTTCCAGTGCTCCACTTCACTTGCTACTCTTCACAAGAACTTGATAGAAACCGATGATCCCCGGCAACGGCGCCAAAATTTGGTACGAGGTCGCACTCGCACAAATTAATACAATTAAATATGTAGTACTAGGAAGTGACTCCTAGATCGTCTCTCTCAAGGACCATCACTCAAATTTCTATCAAGTGTAGAACAAAAGTGGGGGGGGGGGTTTGGTTGGATAGTTCAAAACAGAATTTGTCAAAACAGATTTACTAAACAAGTTCAATTGATAAAAATAGGTTAACCTCTTGATTGGATTGCAATTTACTTATCCTTGATAATAGAAAATCATGCTCAAATTACTGATGTTCTTAATCAAACCAAAATCAATCAACTAAGCGAAAATTAATTATGGTTTTCCTTATGTGAATTAAGCAAACACATACATCATTCATTCTAGTTATAACAACTTATACTTCACTTCATTAAGCATGAAACCAAGGTATAAGTTGTTACCAAATCTGGAATATTAAGCATAAACCAAATCATAAAGAACTAGCATGAATGATAAAGAACAATCAACAATTACAGCAAAACTAAGTTATACAGAATCTCAAAGCATCATTACAATCCTTAATCAAGAGATTAACCTTTTGATATTTAGCCTTCCATCTTATTTAAAAACGAAATTGCAAGCAAGAAATTGAAATTATAGCAAGTTAAGATCAAGGTGAGATGATTATAAACGAAAATTGAAAGCTAGAAAAATAGAACAAAGTGCAGATTGGAAAATGCAGAGAAAATAGATTGCATAAAAACAGATTTTCCTCCAAGAACCAAGTCTCTTCTCCAACGAAAATTACCATCTGAATTCCCAGGAAAACTCTCACTACCAATACCTAATAGCTGGACATGCCCCACACACTACATAATAAGTCAATATGACAAGAGAAGGTGGGGAGAAAAAGCCCTAAAATCAGCCCAAAGTTTCTCCCTAAAATCTGGAATGTCCCCCCACCAAGTGCTGGAATGTACCCCACCAATTGTCCAATGTGCTCCAGCTTGCCTCTCACTTTCTCTTCACTTTGGCAGCCACCTTTCACGTGTTAAAATAGAGTGTAAGGTCCAGGGCTCAAATCCTTATGTAGGCATTCAAAGTGATCAATTAAATGCATCTAAATTCAGTCCAATTTCGCTGGAATTCTGTTACTGGAACCATGGTTTACGTTCAAGGCTAAATTCACCCCAGATGCAATCCGAATTGGATCTTCATGCCTTCACAACTTTTGTAGATCTATCTCTCTTCTTTAAGAGGCAATTAATCGCTCATCAATTGGACATCTGTGGAGGGAGTTATGCCTATTTTACCGAGACTAGTCAAATCCTTAAATGCTGGAATTTTCAGAACAGTTCATATGCTGCATTCAAAGACATTTTCACACTAGATGCACTCCGACTGGGAATTTTATGTCTTCATAGAAGTTGTAGATCTTTGAGTCCTCTTTAATTTGACTTAAAATTCAGCTCAATCAGAGGTCTGTGGTGAAAGTTATGCTCAGTTTCGTAAACCTTGTCAAATCTGGATAAAAATAACGAATTAGACCAAATTTATCATTTAAAGCCAAAATGAGTATAAACTCATAAATACATTAAATCATACTAATTGACCACTAATAATGCTATTTTAGGATATAAATAATGTAGAGAAAGTAATCAAAATATTGACTTATCATATTGCATCTCCTTTAAATGAACTAGTTAAGAAAGAAATTTCATTTGCATGGGAGCCTAAACAAGAACATGCCTTTCGAACTCTCAAAGAAAAATTGACTAATGCACCTATTCTTGCTTTGCCTAATTTTGATATGTCTTTTGAATTGGAGTATGATGCTTCTAATATAGGAATTGGAGCTGTGTTGATCCAAGGAGGACATCTCGTAGCCTTCTTTAGTGAAAAGCTCAAAGGTGCACAAGTGAACTACTCAACATATGACAAAAGATGTATGCCCTAGTAAGAGCATTCCAAGTGTGGTAACACTATCTCCTTCCCAAGGAATTCATAGTGCATACGGATCATGAGGCTTTGAAGCACTTGAAAGGACAAGGAAAGTTGGGTAAGAGACATGCAAGATGGGTTGAGTATATTGAGAAATTCCCTTATGTCATTAAATACAAGAAAGGTGTAAATAATGTGGTAGCCGATGCACTTAGTAGGAGATATACTTTGATTGTCATTTTAGAAACTAAGATGCTTGGTTTTGAACATATTGAATGCTTGTATGAGAATGACATAGATTTTAGTAAAGTGTACTTGATGTGTGCGCAAGGAGCTCATAAAGAATTCTTTAGGCATGAAGGATATCTTTTTAAAGGAAAAACTTTATGTGTGCCTAAGACTTCTTTAAGAGATCTACTCATTTGTGAAGCACATGAAGGGGGCATCATGGGACACTTTGGTAATGATAAGACTCTTGCTATATTACATGAACATTTTCATTGGCCACATATGAAAAAGGATGTTAACCAGTTTGTGAATAAATGCATAACATGTCATAGAGCAAAGTCTAGAGTTCTAAATCATGGATTGTACACCCCTTTACCTATTCCTAACTCCCCTTGGATTGATATCTCTATGGATTTTGTACTTGGATTGCCTAGGACCAAGAGGGGTATGGATGCCTTGTTTGTTGTGGTGTGTAGGTTCTCTAAAATGGCTCATTTCATTGCTTGCCATAAGGTTGATGATGCCACACACATAGCAAACTTATTCTTTAAAAAAGTGGTAAGGTTGCATGGTATGCCAAAGAGTATAGTGAGTGATAGGGACTCCAAATTTCTTAGCCACTTTTGGAGGACCCTTTGGAGCAAGCTTGGCACCAAGCTCTTGTTCTCTACCACTTGTCATCCATAAACGGATGGCCAAACCGAAGTGGTTAATAGGACACTAGGTCAACTTTTGAGGTGCTTTGTTAAGGGCAATGTGAAGTCTTGGGAGGAACATTTACCTTATATAGAATTTGCATATAATAGGGTGGTAAATGCTTCTACTAATTGTTCACCGTTCGAAATTATGTATGGTTTTAACCCACTGACCCCCCTTGATCTTGTGCCTATTCCACTTGAGTTTGCTTTGGATGTAGATGGAGCAAGTAAAGCCGAGAGAGTGAAGTCTCTTCATGCCAAGATTAGAGAACAAATTCAGAAGAGGTACACCAAAGTGGCGGCTAAAGCAAACCAACACAAGAAGGATGTTCAATTCAAGGAAGGAGACTTGGTTTGGCTTCATCTAAGAAAGGAGAGATTTCCTAATCTTAAGAAATCCAAGTTAATGCCTAGAGGAGATGGACCATTCAAAATCCTCAAGAAACTTGGACCTAATGCTTACAAACTTGACCTCCCTAACACTTTCATTGGTAGTAACTCTTTCAATGTTAGTGACTTATCTCTTTGTGTTGTAGGTGAAGATGAACTAAACTTGGGGACAAGTTTGAATCAAGAAGGAGGGTTTTATGGAGGACCATCCTTGACAAGAAGAGTTACAAGAGTCACGCACAAAAGAATTCAAGAAGAAGTTGAGAGTCAACTTAAAAGTCAAAGCCAAGATTCAACTCAAGACTTCTCCTTACTTTGTAATAGGACTTGTAACCTTCTAAATATGTTGTAAAGTTGTAATTAGATTAGGAGCAATTAATTTGGGCCTTGCTTGGTGAATAAGTGCACGGCCTTATGTTTGTAATTGAACCAAAGTTTAGGAGTGTTTTGTGAGAGAGTTAGGTAATTGACTGAGGTGACCAGTTTCAGTATTCGGACCATAACTCGAGCTACACAACTCCAATTGAGGCGTTCTTGGTGGAAAATTAAAGAAGACTTCAAGGCCTACAAAAGCTATGAAGACACCAAAACCCAGTTCGGCCTCCATCAAGACGGAAAACGAGCTTGAATTTAGCGTTGAAATGTTTCCAAGATGGTAATCGACTGTCAACTGTTGGTAATCGACTACCACAAAGCCAACCTCTCATTTTCGACCTCTAAAGACCTGGTAATCGATTACCACGACCAGGTAATCGATTACCACAGAGCCACTTTCATTCCTGGACATCCAAAGACCCCGGTAATCGATTACCACGATTAAGTAATCGACTACCACTTGCATTTTCTCAGTTTTTCTAGTTTTTGGTTGTCTCTCCCTCTAAGGAAGGTGATGTATATAAAGTAGAAGCTTGGAGTGCAAGCTAGCCCCACTCCAGCTAGTATAAATACTTAACACTCTGAATTGTAAAAAAAACTTTTGGTGAAAATTGAATATAGAATTCAGAATTTGTGTGAGAGCATTTTCTCTCTAGAGTTCTTGTGAAGAACCTTGAATATTATCAATGGCTTCTTGATCCATCGTGGCGATTCCACCTTGAGCTTATTGGCACTTACCATAGCGCTTCCATTTCTCTTCTAAACCGTTTGTTTTCTTCATTTTCCGTTTAAATCCTCGTTTGCCCCAATTTTAAACCTAGAAACTCCATTGAAGCATGAAGGTCCGTTCAATTCTTGCAATTCTCTCGAGGCTTGCATCAACTTATCAATGCAATATAACCCGCAGCATTACTCTCTCAGCCCACAATAATATTTCCCCACAACAAAATATTTAACACAAATACACGAACTAAAATCAACACATTAAAAAATAAATGTAAAATAAATCTCAGGAATTTTATCGAAAAAACATAACGTAATTAAAAAAAATAATCATGATGGAGATAAATTAATTATGCTAACACAATAATTAATAAAATATCGCATCAAATACGTGACTATATAATTGAAATTGAAATATAAAACAAAGAGGTAAGGCACAAAAGAAATAATTAGCAACAAATTAACTCAATCTAAATTTAATATAAACGACATAAAACACTCAAATTACGTAAATATAAATCTTAACTCAAACTTTACATAAAAATAAAAATAAAATAAAATAAATAACAATCAAACAAATAAAACTTAATACCACATAATTTAAAAAAAAAAAATTGACGTGCATAAAATTATTATTAAATAAATAAATAATTATTCCAACTAATCATGACTTAAGCCTAAAATTATTTTTAATTCTTATTTCCTAATATTATTATTATTATCAACCTATCCATTTATTTAGGGGCAGATTTACTCCTTTATTCTATATTATTTTTCCTTTCATTATTAGCTTGTTGTGTAATGAGTCCAAACGTGTTGCCACACTACGGTTACATGATGAGTCCCTGTCCTCCCAACAAACTGGCAACGAAATGAGCATAGTTAACTCTCTCCGAATTTAATTTATTCTTATTATTATCTTCCTTATCATTTTATTTTATTTTTCTTATTCGTTCCCTTTTTTTTTGTTTGAATATTTTGGGTGAACGGGTTGTGTAACCTGGTTCGTTACTCACGGGCAATTGCTGCATACTCTCCTCTGGCATGGCTGCAACAACCACTCTTGACGGCAATCTCTCCCCCTACTCACTCTCTTCCTCCCTAGGTGACTCTCTTTCGTACCATCATGCTCACGTTGTTGTCTCGAGTCCCTCTGACCGGAAGGTCTTGATGATTTCCTTCTTCCTCCGTTACTCGAACTTCACTCCATCGTCGGCTTCCTCTGCGTCTCACTCAACCTTGTCTCACCCGTTTCCAGATGCCCCTCAAGTCACACCCCACGGCCTCAAAGGAGACCTCCAACCCACACAGCACAGATATTGCAGACTACTCAAACCATAGGGACTTACACACTTTGTGAGTAAAATAACATGAATAAAGGGTGATGGAGCAAATACACACCGAAACATTACGGGATATAGGATTTGGTTTCATACCACACAAAAGGAAAATATTATTTTATTATTATTGTTAAAGTAGGAGCACGTATTTTCCATAACACCAATTTCAAACCAGCCCCAACATCAACGATTAAAAAAAAAGCACAATAATAAGAAATGAAAGGCTGATACTAAAATAAAATATAATCCCAAATAATAGAATTAATAGATAACACCGATAGAAAATAATAGAATTAATAGATAACACCGATAGAAAAGAAAGGAAGTGCAATGTTATTATTAAAATTGAAACTACCCTGACCTGGATGTGAGCAGATCAAGCGCTACGGCAAGAGTTGAGATAAAAGGGGTGCTCCTCGTTTTTGTTCTTAGTTGGAAATTTTGATATCTTTTTAGGGTTTGCAAAACAGGAACATGAGTGATGTTTCAACGAATAGACCAAGTTTAAAAAGATTTTCTGTGAGGAGAAACTGCAACAGCCCACTAACTAGAATCTTAACTACACCCCAAGGATATTTTCTAATATTTATTTAATTATTTTATTTAATTTTTAAAAAAAATATCCAGCTGTTACAATATTATTTTATTTCATTTTAAAAAATATTCGGCTGTTACATAACCAAGTATTCCTAGCATGGCTTATGACTCTTTCTCCTGATGACACGACCTGTCAAGATCTCTTTTACTTCTTTGTCGAACGTGGCTGCTATGCCCAGTGGTGCACACTTAGACTCTCCTCGTGTTGGTTCTTCTTCATCACCATGGTAGGGCTTCAAACAGTTGACATGGAAGACTGGATGAAGTTTGAATTGAGAGGGTAAGTCTAGCTTATAAGAGACCTTGCCTATTTTCTTGATGATTGGGAATGGTCCTTCGTATCGTCGCACAATTCCCTTATGTAACTTCCTTGTGAACTTGTGTTGGCTTGGCAAGATCTTCATTAACACCAAGTCGCCTATACGATATTTTGCATGTCTCTTTTTCTGATCCGTCCACTTCTTCATCTTCTTGGTTACTTTGTCTGGTGGTTTTGTGTCGGATTCCAACTCGATTTGATAGTCCACCTCTCTCCTAGATGGAAATTTCTTGGGTAGTTCGGGAGGCATAACATCCTCATAATCTTTAAGAACTTCTTGGATCTCCTTAGGTGGAAGGGAGGAGATCTTCAATTCTTCTTCTATGGAAGCCAAGTAAGATACCTCTCTCTTTTTCCATCCTTTCTTAAATTGCATGGCGGAGAGGAGTTGAGTGGTGTTTGGCTTGGACACAGTGGGTATCATGCACGGACCACCTTCTAAGATGCACACCGAGTTGTAATGTGGAAGAGACACTACATTGAATTGTATCAAGAATTCCATCCCCAACACAATGTTGAAGTCATCCATAGGAGCAACTAAGAAGTCCACCATACCTTTCCAAGTGTCAAGTTGTAGCTCTACCCCATGAGCTATACCATCAAGGGGTTTGGCCTCAGAATTCACTGTCTTTAGCCATCCTTGACTCTTTTTGAGTTGAATGCCTAGCCGTGTTGCCTCTTCCTTCTTAATGAAGTTGTGAGAAGCTCCTGAGTCGACCATGGCGTGACTCTTTTTCCATTGATGAGTACCTCTACAAACATCAAAGATCCATCCTTAGTGGTTGGCTTTGTGCTTACTTTGAGGGAGGTAAGAAGTTGTAGACATCCCAGTTGTGACTTTTCTTGAACCTTATTTTCTTCTAACATGGCATTAAGGGCCTTCCTCTTAGGACAATCTCTCGCCCAATGTGGTCCATCACAAAGGAAACAAGTATCCTTTGGTTTATTGTCTTTGTAATGGTCTTTCTTACCTTCCTTGAACGTTGAAGGTTTATCTCCTTGGTCCTTGTATTGTGAGGTTTTGAACCCCTTTGCTCCTCCACCTTTATTGTGATTGTCCTTCGAAGACTTGGGCTTTGAAGAGTTGTTATTCTTGTGATACTCAAACTCTTCTAAGGTTTCTGCCACTGTTAAGGCGGTGGAGATGTCATTAACTCCATGACGCTTAAGTTCTTGGGCCACCCAAGACTTAAGACCATCGAAAAAGTTGAAGAGGAGATCTTCTTCACTCATGTTTGTGATTTGAAGCATATGGGTAGAAAATTCTTCAACATAATTATGGATAGAAGATGTGTGCTTCAACTCCTTCATTCTCTTTCGTGCATTGAAAGCCACATTCTCAGGATAAAATTGCTTTTTGAGTTCACTCTTGAACTCTTCTCAAGAGTTGATGGTGCAAGTACCTTTCTCTATCTCACTATGCTTATAATGCTACCAAATGCCAGCAAGATTAATAAGGTAGAGAGAGGCAGTACGTATCTTGACATGCTCATCTTGCATGTTCAAAGCTTTGAAGTAACGCTCCATGTGCCATGTGTAGTTATCTAGTTCTTTAGCATCTCGCTTGCCGTTGAACTCCTTCGGTTTGGGGATATCCAATCTTGGTGTCCCCATCATTCTGATTCCGATAGTGTCCACATTGGTCATTGCCTGCTTGCAAATGGCCAAATCCGCTTTAGTCTCCTCCAGACCGACGCGATATTCCTCCATTCTCTCTTGGAGCTTTGTTAGCTCTCCCAAGACCCGGTCTTGGAAAGCAACACTTTCAACATGTTGTGCCTCGATGGTGGGGTTGATGGTGCTCATAATGGACTCTTTGAGCGATCCGGATTGTCCTTCCAATCCCAGCTCTTCCAAACTTTGTTCCACAATGTCAAGTCGGTCCTTGACATCTGCTACTGCAACCTCCATCCTTGTCACAGAGTTGTCTAGGGTGCTCACCTCCCTATGAGATTGATCACATTCCTCAATCTTGGCCAATATCTTGCTCATGGCCTTTTCAATGCCATCGAGACAAGACTCCACAGACGAGGTTGAATCCTTCGACCTCTTGCCCCTACGTGGCTCTTGAGGATCCATGGTGATCTCACTTGGATCAGCCATCCTAACCTGCTCTGATACCAATCGTCACGGACTTAGAAATTTCTTCACGTCCCGTGCGGCCTTAGGAAGTTTGGTCTCCACTAAACTCCTAACTAAGCCTTCTAAGTATCTTAAGACAATAGAGAACAAAACTAGAGAAAGTGGAAGAGGAACTCTAGAGAAATTTGTTTGTTCTTATTGCTTGATGTCTTACACAAATGAGACTCCCTCTATTTATAGGAAACTCTTGGTATAGGGAATGGTTAGGATTGTGACACTTGTAATCAATCCAATAGTAAAGAACTTTCTATATCACTATTCTTGAATTATCTCTAAAATTCCCTAAGAAGTTCTAAACTATTCTAGAATACTCTACACATTTCTATAACATTCTACAAGACTCAAGAGTATTTTACAACATTCTACAAGACTCTAGAGTATTCTACAAAGAACTAGATTTTTCTAGAAGGTTAAAAAATTTTCTAAAAAAAAAAAAGAAATCTAGGTTGTGACACTTTGCTAAAGCTTAAAATTACCACATATTAATAATAAAGCTGATGCGGCATTTTGCCATAACCTGCTCGCAGTTCCACCTTTACACCCCGAATTTAAGCATTTTTTACTTTTACTCCTTTCAGTTCTTTTTACTCGTTAATTTGTTCCGTTTTTATTTATTAGGTATTTCTCTTTCTCTTTTAATGCTGCGCTTCACTCATAGAATTTGTTTTTATCTTCAGAATTATATACATAAAGAATTTGTTGATATTAGATATAGGATTTATTAACTAATATTTTATAATAATAATTTTATATAAATTAAATTTTAATTAATTTAATCATTTATTTAATATTCTTCTTAATTAAATTTTATGACAATTTTTAAAAGTTAGTGTGTACATGGAAGACAGTGAAAAGGTTTTATATAAAACTATAATCCTATCATTACAATATTGTTATTTTCACTTTTGAATATATATATACATATATAGTAATGATAAAAGTAATCGTAATCATTATAATTTTAAATTAATAATTTTAAAATTTAAATTGTAATAATATCGAAATCAAATCAAATTTTTTTTGTTCAGAATAATACTTAAAGGTTAAAATGATTCATTTTATAAACAACGGTTCATGTTATGATGTTGAATGATGAAGTGGTTAGTGATTAACTGATTATGATCTCTAGCGCCACTTATCCTTTGGGACCTTGTTTAGATGCTCGCTGGGTGTTGAGGGAATTTCTTGTCTGATCATTCACTCTTCACTCATGGTATTGAGATGGCTTTGAGAAATGCTTCTATTGATTACCCTCATTGTTTTATGTAGTCGTTCATATCTAAATCTAGTTTCTAATTAATATTAGTATCTGGCATGTAACACTACATCCATTTGTAAGTTCGCGTTGCAAGCCCCTGTTTCATTTTAGGTAATCTAGGATCAGGTACACAATTCTAAAATTAGCAATATTATATGCAATTAAAGATTAGGAGAAAAAAACCCCGTTCTAAAAAATACTCAAGGCTGTGATTTTGCATCATGGAAGTTCCCGTAAAACTCAACATAATCTATGCTTGAGTTAGTTTCTATGGCATAAATAATTCATCAACATCTTCGTTGTCTTTTAGTGGACACTTTATATACGTGGAATGAACCTTCTACAACTCAATCTTCTTTTTAATTTTACTTGTGCATCAAACATTTTTCTTTTCAACAATTTTAACACCAACTATGCGGTATCATTAATGATTGACTTAAGTTTTGGCAACAATCCATGGAATCTTAGAGGATTAGGTCGAAATAAATCATTATCCTTAGAGTAGGCTCGGATCATCATATCTCTTCTAATAGAGATAGTTGCTGACATAGCTTCCCAAGTAATAAGAAGACTATCTAAAATTTTCATGTTGTTCTAAGCTTTGGTGAAGGTAGTACCTAAGGCTATTAATCCATTGTGAACAATTTGGAAACATCCAAACATACTATCAATGAATTTTTCCTTCTTCATTAATAACATTTCATATTGTCTTTGAAATATGACAATTTTCTTCCGTCTGACATGCTTAGTGCCTTCGTGAGAGATCTTGAAAGTGTCCTAAAGCTTGTCAACTATCTTGTATCAGTAAAACATGTATTCAGTTTTAGATAATTAATGGATTATGGTACATATGTCTTTTTTGTTTAGCTAAAAACATGGCAAATTCTCTAGAACCTCTTTCACGCACAGGTAAGAAACATATCCCCTTCTTTAATGATCTTCCAAATATGATATTGGCTATAATTTATGTATATCTTCATATGGTCTGACTAGTCATGAATGTCATCACTAGAGAATGATGAAAGCTCATTAATGGAGAATACCTCTACTATGAACAAGGTGTTATAGCTTGTCATACTAAATCTGTTTCTCTAGCTGTCATCAAACGCACAACCTTAGAAACTGAATTTTGATATCAAATTGTAAAGATAAAAACACAAGAAAGAGAACTAATTTGTGTAGATAAGAAAATTTTGCAACCATTTTGATGAGACGAAAAAGACATCTAATCACTTAGACTCAATTTTCAAAAGTAGATTTATGAAACAAATTTCACAAAGGATTATGTTAAAAGACAATAAGCTCTTTTAGTTAGTTTAAACAGAAAGAGAAGTAGAGAGAACTCAATTACTTTATGCTGATTTTTCTTAACTCAAAGGCTACATCTAAATCCTTAGCAACTGTTAAGGTCTCATTATATTACTCAATGATATAAGTATTTTTTGGTCATAAACTTTTTAGGCTAAATACGTATTTTTCTAACTCAGCCTTTTCACCCTAATTACAACAAGTATTATTAAATCACAACTTCTGTAGTCTAACACCTAACCATTAAGGTTTAAATATTTGAAAAAGATTTGTGTCTAACTTTGAATAAAACTCTGCATAGAAAGGTATTTACAATAAGATGCATAGAATTACTTTACAAAAATTTTGAGAATTTAAAATACAAGAGTTTTAGCTTGTGCAGAGTAATCTTTACTTAAACACTTAAATATCTAGTCTTTATATAGGTGGTAAATTTGAAGTAGTCATTAGATTTAACAACTTCAAAAACATCGTTCATTCATTAGAAGTGTATAACACGTTCAAAAACATTAAATATTTGTGTTTGAATTATCTCTTCAGAGTTGACAACTTTATTCTTTATTAGTTAAAGAAAACAAAAAAAAAAGTAACTTCTTTATAAATTAAAAAAGTTTCATTTTATTTTGATTTGACTTATTGTTTTAGAAAAGGGTACAAACCTCATACTTGAGTTGAGTAAACCAAGTCAACTTATTACTAATATGATATGTAACTTAATATTCAAAATTAATAGTTAAAAAACATCGTCTTATGTACCTGATCCTTAGCATTCGTATGCATAACAAAATAAAATTCATCTAATGAATAAAAGAATTATCGTTTATAAAACATTTTTATGAAATCAATTATAATTATCAAAATTAAATATCATGATTTTTCTTTAATATTATAGGTTAAGCATTTTAGTATTAACCTATTCTATACATTACTATAGTAAAATATTAGAATTATTAATACTAGCAAAAACACATGTTTTGTACTGCCAATGTTTGCATTTTTACGTAACTAAGTTTTAATTAAAGAAACAAGATGTAGAGAAAGAAAATATATGATAATTAAAAAAACAGTAATAATAATTTAAACAATAGTGGGAAAAAGAAACATTATAATGAAAGTGAGTAATGAATGTTTGTTCAATTTAAAATAAAATTGGTAGAGATAATAAATTTGATAATTCTATTGTTTTAAATAAACTAAAAAAATCTTAACAAACTAATATTGAATTTTTAAGAATAAAATATTCCATAAAAATAGATATAAGAAATTAATTTTAAAATTTCATTAATGATATTATGAAAACAAAGATTGACAATTGATTCATAAAAAGGTAATAAATCATTTCATAAATTTAAAAAATACCAAATTATCGAACAAAAATAATAAATTAAAAAATGGAATTCCATTTAAAGAGATAAAATTTTCAATATAAAAAATATTAATTTAGAGAATTAAGAAGATAGGGAAGATCTAGTATTATTATTTCTTTCTCAATGCAACATTTATTGAATATATAAAACTATTAGTCTTTTCCGACGTGATTTTGCAATATACAATGCTTAGGGCATGGCATCTTCCTTTCACACAAAATCTGCATAGCAGAAAATAAATAATATTCGTTATGAGTCGTTGGATACTTAAACCTGTTTAATTTTTTTTATTTTTTAGTTATTTTTTAAAAATTTTAAAATAATTAAGATATAAAAAATTATGTAGATTTATTAATGATAAAATAATTTATATAGCAACAATACTAATTTCACGAAAATACATTTAAAACGTAGAAGTTTCTGAAAAGTTCGATATCAACGAGAAGTCTCTGAATTGACCCATTATAAGTGGACACTAAGGTTGAATAAAATAACTAGTTCTCTTAATTTATATATATATATATATATATATATTATATGTTATATTTAAGTAAATAAAGATTATATTTATATTTATATTATATTATATTATATTATATTATATTATATTATATTATATTATAATATAATATATTATAACCTGATTGTTTTATTTTTGATTAATAGTGAATTATGGATTATCCATAATTATATTTTAATTTAGTAACAGACTATAAATTCATAATTTATCCGTAATTCATTTTTATATTATTTAGAATTTCTAAATAAAAATTGTAAAAATTTATAATTTAATATCTAAATTACATGTGCCTGTAATTTATTTTTGGCATGTATGTTTAAATATATTATTTTTAAATTAATTATAAAAATTATTATAAAATAATAATTTATAATAATTAATTATAAATTTTTTTCTTAAAAATTCAATGAAAAATATTATATTATATAAATTTTCTTAAAAATTAAATCCTTATCAATTTTATTTATAAAATTAATTTAATTAAAAATAGATTATAATATTAAACACAAGATTAAGATATCTTCAATGAAACTACTATTTCAAAACTAATTTTGGAAAAAAAAAATTGTTTTAAAACTTGTCTAAAAAAGGAAAAAAGTTGGTTTAAAATTTTCTTTGCCAATTGTATAGCCATGATATGAAATCAGATACTTATAACAAAATAATATGTCTATTAAGAAAGAGAATAATTGGATATGTTAATTAGTTTTATAAAAAATTTAATATAAAGAATACTTTTCCCTTTTTTGTTTAAATTAATATTACAATAACCAATTATTGGTTCAAAACTAGTTTGAGAAATACAACTGATTTTAAAACTAGTTTTCAAGAAATTATTAAATATAAAACCAGTTTTAAACTAAGAGGCAGTTTTATAGTGATTTTAAAAAATCCAAATTGAATGTTGGAAAGAAAAATTAGATTTTGAATTTAAAACCCAGATCATTTAATTTGTTTTAGATTGGTATGAGAAAAAAAATCTATTTTATTTAAACTAATCCATATTCACGTTGATATGATATAATTTAAATCTAATTTATTAATTAAAGTATTTTATCTAAATCCATTTTTTATGGATTATTTAAATTTCAATATCTCTCTTCCTAAATGAATAGAATGCGATCTCCATTTTTTATGAATTATTTAAATTTTAATATCTTTTTTTCCAAATGAATAGTCATAAATATGATCCATTTTTGATATATTATTTGAACTTATATGTCCCTTTCTCTCTCTGTAAACAGTTTTAGACTTCCGTATATGTATTGTATACAGACACGACATTGTATAAAATTTTAGAACGTATTTTTATTATAATAGTTGGAAAATGTATTTTATCAGTAAATTGCTAATAAGATATAAAAATTAAATATAATAACAAATTAATTATATAATCTTATATGAAAATAATTTATTATAAAAATTAAACAAAATGGTAATAATTATTTGATAAATAATATTACTTTAATAAAATAAATATATTTTTCTATTTAAAAATATTATTTTTAAAAAGTCATTTCAGTTATAAAAAAATTATCTTTAAAAAATTATTTTTAATTCAAATAAAAATTTGTAATGTAAAACATGTTGATCTTTTAAAATTGATTTTAATCTAGAATTCGTTTTAAATTGATTTTAAAATCAATTTTAAGAAATTTATATTGATTTAAGAAAAAAATATTGAATATAAATTCTAAATCTAATTTAAAAAATGATATAGTTTGGATGGAGATTGAATTTTCAAAAATTGAATTTATACTTATCCTTAGTGGACACTGGCTGGACTTGTTTTCGAACCCAAAGTTTTGTGTGCTTCGTGCAAATGATAACCGTAGTGTGAAATACGCAATAACTTAGATTCATTTAATTTGTTGAAGTTTTAGCACTTAACACACACTCTCGCTGCCAATTTTATATATCTACGTACATTCTTTATTTTGTTTATGGATTTTATCCACACTTTAATTTTTCATATCCTTTCCATTTGTCTGATGGCTTATGCCTCATTTTCCAAACTGCGTCAGTAAACCATCCAATCTTTTGCTCGAGAATATGGGCCAAATGATCCACACCAGTTCGGCCTTGGAATAAGGTTTTTTAAAACACATTAACAGATAAGAAATATATCCATTTTCACAGTGCGTTTTACTTTCTTTTTGAAAGTCTAATTCCTTAAAAATGGTTAATATTATTATTTAACTGAAGCAACTTTTTTAGATGTCTCTTGAGAGAATGCCATCTGTCAAATGTTTCCTGTGCTCCCTTTAAATATACTAGTAATCACACCCATGTGCATGGATTGGAAATATTTTAATAATTAAATTATTAAATAAATTATGATCAAAATAACACAGAAACACTCATTAGTTTCACACGAATAGCTCGTTCTAAATTACGAATTCACAATATTAAATGAAATATATAATTTTGTTTGTCCATGCTAATAGTTGGTCGTTCCAACTTATAAAGTTACATGCATATTAAGCATTGACATTGTACGTATAATATATGTTATATTATGTGAAAGAGAACTATGAGAAAGAAATTCTATAGTAGCACACATTTTATATATAGAGCATAAAATACATGTATCCAAAGGTGAATAAGAAATGGAGCATTTCTTTAAAATAAACAACATAAGATATGTGTATATATCACTTATTAAACAACACGCGAGAATTTAAATATAGAGTAGAGAATATTAGTGCTTATTATGTATCATACTCGTAGAAGCGAAGCTGGGGAAGCTCTCTGGAAATGGAGGCAAAGGTGACACTCATGGAATTGTAGACACAGGTGGTACTGGAATTTGAGGCAAAGGTGGCAATGGAATTTGAGGCAAAGGTGGCACTGAAATTTGAGGCAAAGGTGGAAATGGAATTTGAGGCAAAGGTGGAAATGGAATTTGAGGCAAAGGTGGCACTGAAATTTGAGGCAAAGGTGGCAACTGTGTGCCTTGCAGGAGATGACGCGCTCCTAATGCCATGTCCATGCTTGAGAAGGAAATAGCAATAAGAAAAGCAAAAATGATGCAACTATGAGAGGCCATGGCTTATTGAATTGTAAGTTCAATTTCAATTAGCTATAGATATTCTGAAGTGTAGAGCAGGTATGCATATTCCCAAGACAAATGTGTGGCCTTTTATAGACATTGCGGGAAAATATTTGGTAGTAACACACGTGCAATCTAGTTATAAAATATAAATTATAAAATATGAAAAGAAATAAATAAATAAATATATATATATATATATATATTATATCTGAGAGATGATTATTAACTGTATAATAAAATTGATGATAAATATTTTAGAATTAACTAAAAAACAAAGGGGTCAAAAACACTAATTTTTAAGTTAAAAACATTTATTTGGGATTAAATAAAATTAAGGTTTAATAATATTTTTATTATTTTTTATTTTTAATCTGTTTAAGTTTTTATTTTCAATATTAGTGCCTTAATTTTGAATCATATATTTTTGTTCCTTATAAAACTTTTATTTCATTTTTCTTTCTTCTAATTTATTTATTTATATTTAATATTTATAAATTATATATTTTCATTTTTAGTATTTGTAAGAAAATAATTTACGAGAAGTAAAAATAAAAAAAAAATTATGGGGATGAAAAGTGACACAAATAATAATTATATGGTTCAAAAATGAAACAAAAATTTCAAAAGGATTAAAAATGAAAATACAATGAATTAAATTGACTGCAATTGAAAAAATAAACTCACATGAACTAAAAATATAAAACGCTAAATTAGGTGAAAAAATCAAAACTAAAATAATTAATTCTCTTAATTAATTAATATGAAATAGCTTCCTTTTTTTTCAATATTTGAGTTCCGACCAAGTACATTTGCCACTTCTTCTTCTCGGGTGATGTTCCCTTCATTAAACAGACTTTTTTCTTATTATTCTTTGTTTAACTGCTTGTGGTTGGTTTTAGTTCCGGCAGTACTAAAACTAGGATATATTAAATCCTTTGGTCTCTAACTTTCAATAATTCAACACTGTAATTTATTACTAATTATTATGGTTTGCTACTTCTTTGGTAATCCAACATTGCCCGTGACGGCTGGGAAGCAACACACACCAATAAGTCATCCCATAAGTTTAATTTATCATCAAGTAATTAATATTAATATAAATTTACGGTGTAGTTCTCCCAAACTACGTACTAGCATATCTCTCTGCAGTTCAATATTTTAGTTGGCATAATAAATTCAACAAATTTTGTTCTGATTTATTTTTATTGAATAAATTTAAGTTAAGTGGTAACCGGTGAGCGAGAACCAGTGGCAGAGTCAGAGTAGAAGGGGGAGGGGTTAAATTATTTTTTTTTAATTTTATTTTTTTTCATTTTTATTTTTATTTTATCTTTTTTTAATTTTTCTTAAAGCCGGTTGAACGCAAACCTATAAATCACCAATAAATGCTTTTTAAGAACCAGTGGCATAGTCATAGTAGAAGGGTGTGAAGGGTTAAATTATTTTTTAAATTTTAACTTATTTTCATTTTTTTATTTCAATTTTACCTTGGACATAAATCTATAAATCACCCAATAATGTTTTTTAATCTTGATATAAAAATAAATTTAGGAGTAATTAAAATTTATTATTAATATATATATATATATAAATTTATTAATATATATATATATATATAAAGAATTTGGGGGTGACGGCCCTTTAACTACTCCGCCCCCAGACTGAATTTATGTGATGTAATTAAGAAAAATAAATGAATTTGTACGTAAAACTGCCTAATTTTTAATTAGGTGTTATTAAAACTAATGTAGATTCCAATACAACAAGTCAAGAATGCCCTCGGCGACTCGTGAGGTAGGCAAAATTCACTGTAGAATGACGCAATGGGACAAGTGTCGCAGAATGTGCTTTGTGGAGACCAAGAGGACAATACCAAGATATGTTGGGGATTATAGGGACTCTTGGGAAGGGAAGTTAGACATCATTATGGGAGGGGTATTGGAGTATATTGATTGTTTAAAGGAAGATGATATTATCTTTCTAGAGAAGGTAATTGTCTCCTTTCAACCCGATCATATCTAAATCAATGATAAAGAAAATAAGTAATGATAGAATTTAGAGAAGACAATTGCAGTGAAATTAGCTGGTAAAGAAAGCCTTTGAATTAACAAATAATTGTCATAGTTGAAAACAAGGGGCCGTCGAAATATGATTGTAGGGAAGTGGTTTTATTTTTTATATCCTTTTATGATAGATTGTGTTTCTGTTTGTTTATCATGGGCTGTGATTAGTCTCCTGTGTTTTTGTTATCTTTTTAATTTTAATGATATAAAAAAAATATACTACTTAATAACATACACAATATGAAATTGTTATTTTAGCATTAAATATTTAATGGTAATTTAAATTTATTTATTTATTAACATTAACATAAATATGACATTAAATAATAATCATGGAAAAATACGGATTTACGTCATTTTTTTTTATTATTTTCGACCTTGTTACATTGTTAACATTAGTAAACGCACACGATTTGGGAATTTTTATTAAACAACTGTCACGTTGGTGGTAAGGCAAATCGACATGGAATGCCTAATTTATGCCAGTATATTTAACTGTCGTGAAAAATATTATAAATCTTGTCCTTTCACTTTTCATTATTCATTTTCGTCTGTATGTTGTACATTTCTCACTCTCTCTTCAGTTGTGCTGTCTTACCCTTTGTTTACCGCACCAATTTTATCCTAATTAATTTAATTTAATATAAGTTATTTATATCTTAATAAATTTTATAGTTGTTTTATAGAAATAATTGTTTTACGAATGATTATAACGGAGATTATGTTGATGTGAGATTTAAAGGTGATTTAAAAAAAATTAGAAATTTTTACTAGATTATTATATTTTAAAATTCTGTGCTAGAATATATTGATTGAATGATTATATATTTTATTTGATTGATTTTAAATAAGTTTTTGTTTAGGTATTGTCCATATTATAAGAAAGATTTTGTCAAATTTTGGTTAAAATTATTAAGTTATGTAAAATATCATGTGTAACTATTGTATAAATTTAAAAGATAAATGCATGTTTGAAAATGGATATTTACTTTTTGGAGTGTGTTGATGGTTGTTGAATTTGTGATGTGTTTAATGTTAGACTTGGGGTGGTTTAATGTGATATTTGAATTTCTATACCTTTGATAAGTTATGACTTATATGATATTGCCCAGTAAATTTAGCTTTTTACATGCAGATTCTTAATTAAATTGTCAATCCTTTTTTAGGTAAGAGTAATAATAGAGTTATTTCTGAAGAAGTTGTTCCTGATGCTACTTTGTTGTTTGTTAAAGGAGCAACAATTGCACTTGCCTGCAAATGTCACATATTCTTTAATTGTTAACAATGTTATATGTAATATTATTGTTTTATATGTAATATTATATGTAATATTATTAATGAATGATTAATCATTGTAGGCAACTGATATGTAATATTATATATGAATATTATCAGTTTTATATCGTTTATCCATTATTTCTCTATTTTTGGGTATAGGAAGTCTATCTATATATGAGTTTAAAGCCAACATGATTAGAATATCTACAGATGATGAATTTGATGGATGATGTTTGAATTGATGTTTTTATACATGTTATTTTATTTTGATTGTTTGTCAAGTAAAACAAATATTAAAAAAAATAATTTTTCAAGTCGATTGTAACGTAATTAATGTAAGAAGTGATTTTATTTTAATTTTTTAATTACTTTCCGCGTCAGTTCATTTACTATGTAGAAAATCCACCTATTCACGTTGATTGTTTTAACGACCGACATGTAATTCACTTTTTATGTCAATTCACAATGACGTAAAATGCCTAAATTGCACCAGTAAATACTCATTGTAAAATTTTTCCCATGTAATTTATGTGTATTTAGAATAGTCACTATTAATGATAAAATTATAAATATTTCAACCAATGTTCTTATGTATAGTGTGAGATCAAGATAGATGTGAGACACTTATTAAAAATTATATCATAATAATAAATAATTAATTATTTAATATTTGATTTTAAATAGATTATTCAACAATCAATGTAAACTTGCACATGGACAGCGTTTTTTTTTTTCATATGGTGAGTTTGTAGTGAACTAATATCATAAGAGAAATTAGTACCTAAGTGTTGTGAATCTTTAGTTTGGAAACTTTTATTACAATGTGAGCAAAAGGATGACATTAAATAGTGTTTTTCTTTATACATTAGAAGGTTTGGTACTGAAGGATGTTGTATTTGAGTGAGTGAGATAGTTGTAATTGAGCCAAAGAGGGAAATTAACAAAAGTCAACCTTTTTGGTCAAATTCAACTACCCTGCATTTCCTAGGGATGGTTTCTTTGAGGTTCGAGCATTCTTCACATTGAACCCTCCATAGGGTCCAAATTTCGGAATCATTGTCGTGAATCATGCTCAATATTAATGTGTGATTTTGTTTTAACTTACTGTATTTGATGGTGTAAAGAAGTCATGAGTTGCTATGTTAGATGAATAGTGTGTGTTGGGAGTTTATGCCTTGATGATATTGTTAAATATGTTTTTTATGAGATTCTTGGCTTAAGTTATGTTTTGTTATTATATAAGTTTGTTGTATTTATTACGGCGTAGTGGTTTGGTTTAACATGTTACAAGTCCAAGGTTGGGTGTTGGGTCATGCATTTGCGTTTTGGATTGTTTTAGGTGTTGGGCTGGTGTTTAATGTCCTATTGCACTAGTGTTTTGTTGTGCTATGAGTTGTTGTAGCAAGTGTTTCAGTGGTTCAATTGTGGTCTGTGTGCATGTGCTTAAGTTGGTTATGCTATAGTGATTCTTGGGCTGTCATGAGCGTAAGTGTTGGAGTGTGGAAATGATGTGAGGATGAGATTATGGTTTACAGCGTAAGGGTATGTTTTGGATGTTGTTAAGTTTTAGGGAGGTTTTTATGGAGAATGAGAGTTTAGATTAAGGATAGTTGGAGTTTGGGGACTTGGGTGTGGTTGGTTTGGTCTTAAGGAGTTGGTAGATGGTTATGATCTAACATACTAATGTCATTGGATTAACATATAATTGTGAAATGATTTGGGTGCATGAGATCAATCATAGAGATACCGAATCGAATTTAATACAAGTTGGTACCAAATTTCAGTTAAAAATGAAACAATCATGGTTCCATACTTGAATCACATGCAATTGGATAAGGATTTAAAAGTAAACCTCGTAAACGACGTGAGCATAATGGATTATGATAAGAGTAAGTGGTATGAGGTTTACAAGTTTGTTGCAAGAGTTGTTTCTGTGGTTGTTGCTATAATCGATTACAATTTCTAAATATGGTCTTTTTTCTTGTTGGAATAACTGATTACAATTGTTTGTAATCAATTACAATTGTCTATCATCGATTAGAACTACATCAGAAAATCTCTGTTTCTACTTTAATTGATTGCAATGAGGATGTAATCGATTACCACACCCGAATCGACCATTTTCTTTCTATTCTTTTTCAATTGTGGTTGTATAGGAGTTTTCTTTTCTTTTGATACATGAAGTATGACTTATATGAACTATTTAAATCCTAGGAGATAGGTATAAAAGTTAGATGTTGTTAAGTACACCTTTGAGTAAATTTTGATTAAATCAAAGTGTTTGATCACAAGGATTCCTAAGTGACTTTGTGAGAGATGTTGTGTATAATTGTATATATACATATATTCTTGTTTTAAACATAGGTGGACTTATGTGAGGTGTTTTTCCTTGTGGTTGATAGTATATCTTATAACTATAGAGTGACGCGAATAACTTGAGGAACATAAAAGAGGATGGGAATTTTTATAATATATCTCTAAACGGCTCAGTGACGTGTTATGAAAGAAATTTATACATGTATGGAAACTGGAGAAGCTATGTATATGACGAGATGGAATGTTGTTCGAGGCATAAATTGTGAGCCTAATGTGGATATGGTTGGAGGCTCAACATGGTCCTAATGGAAGGGGTGTGGTAGAGGAAACTTAGCCTAAAGGTTGTTAGGTAACTATGTTTATGCTACATCCGATAAATAGGAGACTATAGATTGGTGTGATAGCTTCACCTTTTCGATGGGAAACAATGATAGGAACAAAGATTCAGAAAAGCATTGTGTGTGGTATGACCACAAAATGTCACAAAATATAATTACTCAACATTTGTCCCAACTATTATCTAGTGCCACGTATATTAAGTTTCCTTGATGCAAGTTCTTAAACCCTGTGAGAAAGCGAGATGAGAGTCAGTTTCCTTCGTATTGTTTAACCACAAAGTGATACGTGGAGAGATGACAATGAGACATGTGTATCTTGAAGTGTCTTATCAAGTAGGGCGCAAGAAGCTCAAATCAAACTTGACAAACCTTGACAATGATTTCTTGTCATCATCAATTAGTGACTTTCCATTTATGTACCTATTTGGGAGAGCTCCTAATAATCAACTAAGAAACAAAGTGTAAGTCCATAAAGCAAATGGTGGATTGCAGGGGCGGAGCCAGAGCCAAAGTTAAGAGGGAGGGAGGGCAAATTTTTTTTTCATTTTTATTTAATTTTTTCTCTTTTTTTCATTTTAATTTTATTATTTATATTCTTAAAGATTTATTATACATAAACTCATTAATAACATAATAATATTTTGAATATATATTCATAAGCTTTTAAGTGTTATACATTACCAATTAAAAATTATAATTAACAAGAGTGGAGTAGGATAATTTTTTTATTATTATTTTTTTATCAAATTTTATTTCAATTTTATTTTTCTTTATTTTTCATTTTAGTTTATTTTTTTTTACATTTTTTATTTAATTTCTTTAAAATGAGATAGTGTACTTTTAAAAAGTATATCAAATTTATTTTAGTTTATTTAATTATAATTTATGTGTAAGATAATAAAAAATATATTATCAATGGTTAAAAATTGTGTTGTTATGATCAATAATTTTTTAAATAAATATATAATATGAAAGTGAAAATTTAAAATTAAAGATGAATATTAAAAGAATTTAAACTAAAAATCATTTAGATGAGAGTTTAAAATTAAAGATGAATATAAAAAAGTTTTAAACTTAGAAGTCATTTAAATAGGAAGATGAATGTTAAAAATTTTGAAACTAAAAATTATTTAAATATGAATATGAATATTAAAAATTTTAAAATTAAAAGTCATTTAAATAGGCAGATGAATATTAAAAATTTTAAAATTAAAAAATATTTAAATAAAAGTTTTAAACATGTGTGATTTTAAAATTAGATATATAATTATAAATCAAAAATTAAAAACCGTCAGAAATTAAAATTTATTATTATTATATTATTATTATTATTATAAATTATTATTTATATATATAATTAATTTTTATTTGCATATATTATAATTAATATTTAAAATAATTATTTTAGGAATATTATAATTATAATTTCATTTAAAATTATAAAACTATAATTACAATTATTTATTTAAAATAGTTTTTGTATATATATTATAATTATTATTAATATATAAATTATTATTATTTATTATTATATATATAACATAAAAAAATTTAAAATTTGGGGGGGGAGAGGGGGCCAACCGCCCTCTTAACGTTGCATGTGGCTCCGCACATGGTGGATTGTGTGGCAGCTAGCCATGAAGTTCCACAAGGTCTTGATAAGATTCACAATCTAGCTTCTTCAACAATCTTCAAGAGAAACTCCAAGGAGAGTTCCGACCAATTATGGAGGAAAGGAACAAAGTAACCAAAAGATAAAAGATGGAAGGGGATTAGAAAGGGATAAAGGCGGCATGGCATGACCAATAAGATTCAAGAAAGCTTCCTAAGGAAGACAAGAGAGAACCTATCTTCAAGCGAATTGCTTCTTCATTCAATTTTGACAAAAGTTTCTTACAGTTTTCATTTTTGGGTCCTTATACCTCTAAAACTATCTTGGCCTACATGCTAAGCTATATAATTGATGGAGAATGAAGGTGAATGAGAACCACTAATTTGTAGACTCTTGTTACATGTCACTTTTCAAGTGACATGTTGTTAGGACCAAGCGCTTACCACTACACCAAAAGCAATTGCTGTTAGTGAGGGCGCAACTTAATATACTTATAATATAGAGTTGTTTAAGGGGCTGTGCCTTTAAGCTCCATGGGTTGGGATGTTAAGCCCATCGAATCCTAAGGGTAACGTTGGATTAATTCCAACACATGTCATCAATCCTCTTGATTCTCAACCATTATATGGTTTGAGTTATCAAGGGTTGAGATTCCTTCTTGAGTGAGGGCATGGATCCTTACACTCAAGTAGGAATCTCTACTCAATTCCAATTGTATCAGATTCACAATTGAATTTCTAATTAAACTTACATTTAATTTGAAATTCACTTGTGAATTTAAGTGAACTAGTTATCTCATTTACTTTCATTCTTTCCCAGATATTTTTCTAAGCTATTCTAATTTTCAAATCTACTTCTAAGTCAAGAAGAAGCAACTTGGCCATGAGCTTTGAACTCACTACACATGGTCGTATACTTGAATAGTTACAAGAATGCTTATTCAAACAAATTTACAAGTAAGCTATACATTTATACACTAGAATTACTTTGTCTTGAAGCTTTGAACATCTTTCTTTGACTTCTTCCTCTATCTTCTTGTACATGCCTAGTAATTCTTCTAATATTGGTGGATTCTCCTACTTCATTACCTATGAGAGTGTTATAACACCCTAACTTCTCTACAACTTGAGGAGAAAGAAGCACATCATTTAGTCAAGAGAACAGGATTTCATTAAAATAAATTCGGTCTTTACAACCATTCTACACATAAAAAATATCCAACTATCCCCAAAAATCAAATGAACTAACATAAAATTCAAAACCACTAATATCTCTAACTAAGAGTAACTAATGAAAGAAAGCAAGGTAAAGAGTCGTCAACAAAAAAGGACTGTTCTAGCTCGAAAGCTCCCTACTCTAAGGTTCTTCCACCCCAACTTGTTGACCATCTGCTCGCCCATCTACGAATTCATTACAGTTGTCCAACCACAAACACATACCAAAGGGTTTGCTCACAAATTCATGATAATAATGAAAATATCAACAAGCGAATTCAAGGCAATCCACAATACTATGCAATCTAGAATGATGTATACAACTCACCACTCGCTCTCATGTCATGTGGAACCATTAAACCATACCGAGTGATGTTTATAAGTATACATCAACTTTGACATTATCACTATTATTACTAGACCGTAACAGGTAGGGTGGTCACTATTGTAGCGGGGTCACTTCTTACTCATGGAGATTGACCATAGTGAAGCTTTCCCCACCATAATAACCCTCAAGTCCAAGGTCATTACCTCAAGAATCAACTGTTCTAGTTTCATTCATCTTTACCTTTTGAAAAAAAATTTCATTCACTAAGTAATTATGATAATTTATACTATTTCCAATGCACAACTATGTTTCACCGATATATCCAAACTCGGGAAACTTGACTACCTCAGTATAGTAGGTCTATACCCCTATCCATTTTTAAAACACGATTATCATAATCCTTAGTGACTTATTTTATGCAAATATGGCTCCCTCCACATAAATAACTGCTCAACTCACTTGTTCTACTCATTCTCATTCAAAACTACATGATAAGTCACGACAACATGAAAAGGAAGCATAACAACAATCATAAAAAAGGTACACTACCCTTCAAAAGAAGGAAGTTCAAAACTAGTATATTCAAGTAGAGGAAATTGATTACTCTGTGACACATGAAACTCAAACACACTATTGTAATCGATAACGACAAAACCAAAATTCATGTCATTTATATTTTTTTGCATAATTCACTGTCCAAGCTAGAATTTTCACTATAGTTTATTTTTATGCACTCTAACATGATTAAAGACTTATTCTAAGACTAATCAAAGGTTCAATTGTGATTAAAATGACCTTGTTGGAATCCCCTGAATTTTGTCCACTACTGTTCCTATACTTATTTAGGTTGTAATAGGGTATTGAGGGACAATTAAAGGGCGGTTATATTTTAACCTTTAATACAACCAAAAGGTATCCATATCAAAAGCATGTATCATCATCATTCAGTAATCAGAATCTTTTGAACCGCCTGTAGACGTAAGTCAAATTGACTAGACTGCGTAAACTTATGTGTCCTTTTGATATCTTTTTCTTGCATCTTGTTATAATAAGTTTAATTACAAATTGAACAATCTAAACCTCCAAATTACTAATAAAAGGGTTCTAAAGTCTCAAAATTGATACCAAAGTTTTTCTAAACAAACTAATGGTTCTAACAAGTTCAAAGTGTCAAACTAATTTCTGCCAAGGGTCATTTTAGTTCGATTCTCGCTAAAACTCAAAGTTAACCTTTAAACTTAAAAAAATCAACTCTTTGTACTCATTTTTCTAGTTCTCTTCCAATTTCTTTCTCACTCTCTCTGGTTCTCCCCCATTCTTGCTTACTCCTCCACCCACTCATACCTAGAACCCCACACCCCCATTCTTGCTTACTCCTCCACCCACTCATACCTAGAACCCCACAACAGGTACTCAAATGATAGATAACCAGCAATAAGGTCATGACACTCAAAAAGTTCATCATCATACTCAATTTTTTTCATATGCTTATATATCATAAAATAGCAGCAATACAATTCAATTTCTCTAAGAGGATTATAAAACAGGACATACTCATTAACATTAAATTCGTGAAACTGCCCCAACCTGAGTCTGAGATAAACACGTGCAAGAAGAAATTTGGAAGGAATAGGATCATTGTTTCCAAACTCTAGCTAAGAAGTTTCAATCTCTTGCAGTGGCGTAGGAAAGACGAAGAATGTTCAACAATTAAATTTTTAATTCCTTAAGAGTGATTTGAATAATCGAAAGAGAAAGGGAAAACTAACCTTTTTGTGAGAATTATAAAAATACGTGAAAGAGACATAAGAGTGAAAGGGAACAAGAGAATGGAGAAAAGAAACTAATTTTTTTATAGTTGATGAAGAGAACTTGCGGAGAAGGCAACACCACTTTATAGTCGCCCATACATATGAAAGGCAACAAATTATTAAGAGTATATCTTACCATTTCAGATAAAAAAAATTATATAGATTAGTTTAGTTTTATTTAATTAAGTTTTAATTTAAAGATTATTTATTATTAACTTAAAATTTTAAATCTAACACTCAAACCTATCTAATATAAATTAAAGAGATAAATTTTCAAGGTGTTACAAGAGTTGTTAGTAACCACGTCAGTTATTTGTAAGGTGTGTGTCTTGTTTTGTGTGCTTAGATGGATATGCTGCAGATGAGAGACTTCACCCTTACTTGCTTGCTTGTTTTGCATATGCCTATTGATGGTCTTTATGAATGTGTAGTTTTAGAGTCCTCTGTTGAGAGTTTATTCTGTAGGTGGGTGACCCTCAGCCTTGTGGGATTTTTTTGTTAGAAGAGATAGTTGTTGATTTTGTGTCAACTTATTTCGTAAGTAATCAATCGATGGAGACTAACCGTAAAAAGGATATTTCTGAAGGTTCTTTCAATTATTATAATGATGATTCTACTCATTGATAGTCTTTATTTTGTCGGTCTAGTAGGAGTTGTGCTTTGTAACAAGAAAGATTTTTTAACTATGACTTGTACATTATTATTATTATTATTATTATTATTATTATTATTATTATTATTATTATTATTATTATTATTGATGTACCTTTTGATAGATAAAGTCAATAGTCTGACTTATTTTTTTATGTAACATTTTGGGTTTATGTTGAGATATCTACCAAAGTGTGTATCTCCACGTATGTAAGTTCTAACATATATGTGTTATGGAAATATTATTCCACGCAAAATGTTCATTATAAGTAATATTTTTATTGCATTAACGTCAGTAGCAAAATAAATTATTGTTGATTACGGAAACTAATAGAACCAGTTATCACGGAAGCTGATCTAGAAAGCTACAAGCCTAGAAGGGGGGAAATTGGACGCGGAGAAATTAAGTGACGAGGAAGATCCCTAACGCCAAAGCAAGCAAGTATAATTAGATATACTATATAAATCACCTGGATTCAGGTTAGATCTTTGCTACGCTGGTTGAAATTCACTGTGTCAAAGTATCCGTTCGGTAATTTATTATGATGAGGTTTAATTATAATTTTTTTCCAAATTTCAAAATCTTGTAATTTATGTCCCAATTTTTTAGCAGATTTTGGCCCAGAAATTTCATAATCTTACAATTTTTACCGCAACATAAAAAATTTGCAGCATTTAAGATATATTGTGATAATATTTCTTCTTAAACTATCATGATTAAGATAATTAATTTAATAGAAAATTTTCATTATATTAAAGTGATTTTTCTACGGGACAAGATTCACGAAATTACAAAACTATGGGAGCAAATTTTGTGGAAAAACAACTTATAGGGTAAAAATCGTGGAAGAACCGTGAAAGTTTGGGAAAAATCTAAAAATATGTTAAAGAGTAAAATACTTTTTAAATAATATTCATTTTATTTTAATTCTTAAATTTAACTGTTTATTATATTTTTTATCTTCGAACATCACCACTTATTTTATTTTACTCCCCGGATGAGAATTAAAATTCATAATTTAAGAATTAAAATAGGATAAATTGTTAGATATAAGAAACAGATATCAGCGTGCTTATAATGACATACATACCCCCTCTTTCATTTAAAAACTATACTTATTAATTTAAAAAGAAAAGTATAATGTTAGAAATAACTTATTGCAAGATAAATAAAATAAATATTAAAAATTAATTACAATCAATCAAATTTGTATTACTCATCTGTTAAAAAGTTATTAATTAATTATCTTAATTAAAACAAACACATTAGTTATTTTGATTATGTATTTTAAATGAACTAAAACATAAAATAAAAATCCTAATACATTTGTGTGAGAAAAAAATGAATGTGCATGTCTCGGAAACAAAGTAGTCTAGAGATTAAATCTTTTTTTACTGATTTCATATTTTATCTCATTATAGAAACCCGATCTATTTGTTAAACATTACAAAGAGCCCATCTATTAATGTATTTCATTAGCAGATTCATTCACGAATTTAAATTGAATAATTACTTTGGATAAGATTGTCTTTGAGAATTATTCTTCAATGAAAAGGGATTTTAATTATTTATTTCAACGAGAAGGATTTCAGAAATTTTGTTAATTTTTAATTCTTTTAATATATTATTTTTATTTTTCTTAAATTGTACTTCGATATTTTTAAAATAAATTATCTAAGTTAAAAATATTATTAAAAATCATTATAACATAATTTTTGTAATAACCTTAATATTTATTGTAAAAGTATTTTTAACTCAAACAATCTTTGTCCCCTTTGTTTAACAAATGATATTATAGTTTTTATGAAAATATTTTTTAGATTAAAAATATTTAAAATAAAAATGAGAATATTTTTTATCACTAATTTAAATTTAGTAAACTATAAAAAATATTTCAAATAAAATGAATGATAAAGATACTCCTATATTTTCACATATTTTTAAAAAATAAAAGTTACAATATTTTTATTTTCCATTACTTTTATTATTACGAAAACATAAATTTATATTTTTATATGTTTTCTATTATTTTTATATATTTATGATCATTTTATTTTAACTTTTAATATTAAATTAATTAAAAAATAAACACTTATTGAAACAATTCTCATAAAGTGATCTGTAAGTCATTTGAAATCTACGACAAGTTCGTCAGAGACAAACTAATCCAACAGAGGTTATAGAATCATTTTGCCACTTTTATTTGATAATAATATTCTCATTTTATATGATTATAAACTTGATTTAAATTTTTAATTTACACTTCGTGCTCTTATTTATATTTATTAATTTATTTTTTCTTTTGAAACTCATATATTAAGATATCACCTCCTAAAAAAAATATCTTACTGTTCAGATAAAAATAACTCATAATAAAGTATCTTTTCATATATTGAGTAAGATTATTAGATTAGTTTTCATAATTGCTTCATGATTTTCTTTTCCAACGTTACACATAATTGTGGGATCAAAGGGCCACTTAATTAGTGGGGTGACTTTCCAACTGCATGAGTTTGGATTGACAAACGTGCACGAAATCATGAATGACTTTCAATTTATTCATTATATATTTAAGCATATTATTTTTACTAAATTACTATTTTATCTTTTTAATTTATATTAATGTTTTCTCATTATTTTTTCATATGAAAAATGAGGGTTTTCAACTTCAAATAGAATAAAAGATAATTGAAATTAAATGAATGAAGGAAATAGGAAATAATAAATCACCACATCTTCATGTGGAGTACACAACACTAGTAGGTATAAAAAATTAATTGTTATTTCTTTTTATTTGTATGCTTTATTATGTTTTAGGGTTTCAAGAAGAAATCCTTGTATTTTAAAACCTATTTAATATATATGTAAGATGGGTCTGATTGAAAATAAGATGGGAAAAGGTGAAGGTTGAATGAAAGATTAATTACGTGTTCTAACACTTCGAATGAATTACACTAATTCTTACACGTTAATGGACGTTAGTCTTGCCTACTTCGTGAGGAGCATTTTTTTGTCGTAATGTATGTTAGTCAATAGTACCTAACAATTTACTAGTACAACATGTTAAATAATTACCGTGTTAGAATTATTCATCCCTAGTCAAAGCTAGGATAATTAGATCCAGATATCCACGAGAAGACAACATTTCATTAATAACGACGATAAAATTTGATTTTAAGATTTTTTTATATTAATTAGTAATTATTCAATACTAGATTAGTTTTAATAGTTGGAAGTATAAGAAATTGACCATGTATAATATTGTCGTTTGAATGTTATGTTTTTTAACATGTACGTCCAAAAGTAACAAAATGTAAAATTGGCCTAGAATTCCGTTGGCTTCTCACGAATAATCGAAAGTTACTTAAAGCAAAATTACAAGTTTTTTTTTTTTTTTTAAAGATTATAATACTTTAATTCACTCGATGAAAGGGAACAAAAGTTTGAGTTCAATTTTAACAATTGGTTTTCAACTTCTTTTAGAATGCTTATAATTAATTCTTATCTTTTTCCTTTGACTTAGATGGGCTTCCATAATTTTTGTTAGTATTTCTATAATATATTATTTTTATAATTATTCAATTATTTCTTAAATTCTTTTGTTTTACCTTTAATATTTTTTATTGTATATTTTTGAAATTTAAATAGTATGTTAGCATTTTTTTTAATATACATATTTAACACACAACTTATTAAATTTTGAGTATTTATATTGTAAAATTTTGTGCAGTAAAAATTTATCAAATGCAATTTTAATTGAACTATATTTACAAATATATAACACAAATGACTTAATGACAGGATTTATATCAGTTTTATTAACATCTAATTAAAAGTTAGGCATGCAAATTTATAGTATTTTGCTTGCCAGCAGTCACGGGCAATGTTGGATTGCCAAAGTGGTAGCAAAGAGTAATAATAAATAATAAATTACAGTGTACGTCGAATTATTGAAAGAGAGAGCTACGGGGTTTGATATCCTAATTTTAATTAGAACTTCTCGAACTAAAACCAACCACAGCCAATTACAGAGAGACCAAAAGATAAGTAAATACTTTCTACGAACTTAAATATTAAAACAAGTGATTTCATATTAATCAATTAAGAGAGTTAATTATATTAGGTTTTAATTTTTTTTCCATCATTTAGTGTTTTTTTATTTTTAGCTCATGTAAGTTTTTTTTCCCAATTTTAGGCAATTTAATTCAGTAAATTTTCATTTTAATCCTTTTCAAATTTTTGTTTCATTTTTGGACCATATAATTGTTATTTGTGTCATTTTTCATTCTAGAAGTATTGTTTTTATTTTTAAATCTTGTAAATAATTTTTTACTAGGACTAAAAAAAAAAAAAAAAATATAATTTATAAATATTAAATAAAAATAAATAAGTTACAGGAGATAAAATAAAATAAAGCTTTATAAAGACCAAAAAAAATGAAAAGGTTTTAAATTACGGAGACTAAAATTAAGAAGAAAAACAACTTAAACAGACTAAAAGAAAATAATAAATTACATGAATAAAAAACATAATTAAACCTTTAATTTTATATACTTTACTAATATCAATTAAAAAAAATTCTTAAACTTTTCTTCATAAATAAAAAAATCATTAAAAACTTGTAATTATATTTCAATTAAAATAATTAGTGTTTTTTATTTTTATCTCATGGAAATTTATAATCCAATTTTAGTCAATTCAGTTTAGTTAATTTTAATTTTAATTCTTTTCAAATTTTGTTTCATTTGTGGAGCATATAATTATTATTTGTGTCTTTTTTAATTCTATAACTGTTATTTTTATTTTTAAACATTGTAAATTATTTTTAAAAGTAACAAAAATAAAAAAATCAAATTATAAATATTAAATAAAAAATAAATAATTTACAAGAGATAAAATAAAATAAATCTTTATAAAAACAAAAAATGAAAAGGTTCTGACTAAAATTAAGGAGGAAAAAACTTAAATAGAAAAATAAAAATATTAAATTACATGAATAAAAAACATACTTAAACCTTAATTTTATTTAATTTAGTGATTTTTATTTTTAGCTCATGTAATTTTTTTTCCAATTTTAGTCAATCAAATTTAGTAAATTTTAATTTTAGTCCTTTTCAAATTTTTGTTTCGTTTTTTTAGCATTTAATTATTATTTGTGTCATATTTCATTCTATAATTATTGTTTTTATTTTTAAACCTTATAAATTATTTTTTACAAAAAAATTATATATAAAAGTTTAAAATATTAAATAAAAATAAATAATTTGCAGGAGATAAAATGAAACAAAGCTTTATAAAGATAAACAAATGAAAAGGTTCTAAATTACGTACGGGGACTAAAATTAAGAATAAAAAATTTAAACAGACTAAAAGAGAATACAAAAATTACATGAACAAAAAATATACTTAAATCTTAATTTTAATTCATTTACTAATATCAATTAAAAGAATAATTTTTCTTAAACTTTTCTACATAAATAAAAAATTCATTAAAAATTGTAATTATATTTCCTTATGCTTGAATTTATTATTTTCCTTAATTTAGTGATTTATATTTTTAGCTCATGTAAGTTTTTTTTTCCAATTTTAGTCAATTTAATTTAGTAAATTTTATTTTAATCCTTTTCAAATTTTTGTTTCATTTTTGAACCATATAATTATTATTTGTGTCGTTTTTCATTCTATAACTATTGTTTTTATTTTTAAATCTTTTGAATTGTTTTTTACAAGGACTAAAAATTATTTTTAAACCTTGAAAATAAAAAATAATTTTTCTTAAACTATTCTTCATAAATAAAAAAATTCATTAAAAATTTATTTCCTTACACTCGAATTTATTATCATAAAATTTTAGTAAAACATATTCTTAATTCTTAAAATTATTCAATATTCTAATTTTAATATCTGAACAAAATTTGGTCGATATCAGTCCTTAAACTTTATCCATGTCCCATTTTTTATCCTACAAATATTTCAATAAATTTTAGTCCTTATATTTAATAGGTTGATGTGTTTTTGTCCTTATAGTAATAAATAACCGAGGATCATAAACACCAATATCACACTATAGGGATTAAATGACGAGAAAAGAAATATTTGATGTACAAGATAAATAAGTAAGTAGTTATAAAATGTGAAAAGAATATAAAGTAAAGTTATATAATAAATATTCAAATGTTAATTTAGGTTAAATTTATTTTTAAAAAATAAAAAAAAAATATCACAATTAAGGACGGTGAAAATTTTCATTACAGAAATGAAAACGAATAGTGAATATTAAGAAAAAATAATATATATAAAATGAATATTTTCTTGAATTAATTCAAAAGTATGTATGATTGTCTATAAAAGGGCAGCCATTTGTGTTGGGAGAAGGCACACCTGCTCTTAATCCATAACTAATTGAAATTGAAGGTAGAGTTCAAGTATCCATGGCTTCTCACACTTGCATCATTTTTGCTGTTTTGATTGCTCTTTCCTTCTCAAGCATGGACATGGCCTTAGCAGCACGCCATCTCCTGCAAGACAAACAGCAGTTGCCTCTACCTATGCCACAAATCTTTAGGCTACCACCACTGTTTCCACCACTTCCACCACTTCCACCACTGTTTCCACCATTTCCATTTCCACCACGGATTCCACGATGTCCACCACCACCACCGGGGTCACCAATTCCACCACCACCGGGGTCACCAACTCCAACACCACCGGGGTCACCAACTCCACCACCACCGGGGTCACCAACTCCACCACCACCGGGGTCACCAACTCCACCACCACCGGGGTCACCAACTCCACCGTCCTAAGGAGCTCCCCCGCATCGACTTCTACGACAATGATACATAATAAGCAATAAGAATATCTCTACTATAGATTCGGATTCTCGGTTCTTTTCATCATTCTCTACGTATCCGTGTTGTTTAATAAGTGATATATATTCACATACATTAATGTGTTAATTACTTAAACATGTTTATTTTCTGCATTACTTCATGTGTACCTCTCTCTACCTGGAGTGGAGACCACCATTCCTATATACATATAACTACTATTTAACCCGTACGTGGTGCTACGCTCGGCTGTCATTAATTTTTATTATATTTATATTAATCGATATTTCTTTTAAAAAATTCAAAGTTAATTAGTTATATTTAAATAATAATTGAACATATTTACTCATATATTTAATTTTATGATAACAAAATAATACCGGCAACAGTAGTTACAAGTTAACAGCTTGATGGATAAATTCATATTCATATACTCTTTTTATTTTCCTGCTGAAGTTAAATTTGACAAAAACAAAAAAAAAAGAAAGAAAAGTAGGATAGTTCTATTATGTAATTGAGGATCTATTTTAGTAATTTTTTAAAATGCAATTATGATTAATTTTAGTAAAATACATTCTGTACTGGGCTGAGGATGAGCACTGAGCACCGAGCTCATCCTCAATGATGCTGGGCTCATCTCACCTCACTCCAACATAAACAGAACAAATCTGGACAATATTTCTTCCCTGATATTTTGGGATTCTTGGGTCTGAAGCAACCTTCCCTAAGAAATCTACGAATATGGAACCCTAATTATGATCCCTATAAATACTGATAGAGGACTAAAAACTGACACACGAAATAAAACCTAAATTACTCATATAAATCAACGAGGGTTCTAACCCCTCACGCCGCTGGATTTCTCTGGGCCGAGTTGAGCTCGGGCCACCTCAGAATCCAGCAAGAACATTTGGCGCCCACCGTGGGGCAAGATAATTCTTAATCCCACAACCACCTGATAATTCTTAATCCCATAACCACCTGACAATTCCTGATCCCGTAATAATCCCAGATAGTTCTCACTCGCAGTCACTCTAATGTCGTGGTGGATCCCGCCATAGCGGAACTCATACAATCGCGAATGGACGCGGCGTTAGCAGAGGCTCAAGAACGGATGGACGCTCGCGTGGAAGCTTTGCGAGCCCATAATCGAGAAACTGAGAGAGTCTTGCAGACCACGCAGGCGAACTTGGACGCCGTCCAGCGACAGCATGAAATCGATCTTCTGGAATTACAGGTCTTGCGACAAAGGAACCAAGAAGTTCTGGGTAGGACCCCTCTCATTCCCAACCGGGATGACGAACCAAGGCCTGGAGAGGAGGCCAGGTCCAATTCGCGCGTTGGTCCCAACAACCCACGCACTACGGGGGAGGATATGCATGTCGCAACCTCCGCGCCCCGGCATGATCTCTCCCAGAATTCGGCCGGCCCCTCCCGGTTTCAGCCGTTCGCGGACCTCGGACCTCCTCCTCGGACACATGGACTTGGTAAAGTTTGGAACCTCCACCCATTCATCTCGGCCATCCTCTCTGTCCGGGTTCCCGAGTCTTGGAGGTGGTCGTCCCAGGACAAATACGATGGAACTACGGACCCAGTTACTCATGTGAGGGCCTTCCTAACTCAAGCTGCTATGACCGTAGAAGATGACTATGTACTCTGTCGAATGTTCCCCTCAACCCTAGAAGGGAGAACCCTTAATTGGTATTACTCACTCCCCCCGTTGTCGATAGACTCTTTAGATTCCCTGTTCGAACACTTCCAAGCCCGGTTCGCAAACGGCAAACCGACACCAACCACATCGATATCGCTTCATCATGTGGTGCAGGGAGACAAAGAGTCCCTCAAGGACTATATGGCCCGCTTCGCGTTGGCCTGCCAAACTATACCCAATCTCCACCCCGCTGTCGCGCTACACGCCATATAGGCCGGGCTCAACTCCGGTCCCTTCTCGGACTCTCTTTTTGCGGAACCTCCTATCAATATGAACGACCTTCATTCCCGAGCTGCCCGCTTCATGAACATAGAAGAAAACACTGAGGCTAAGCGCCGAGCTCGAGAGCACGGTCATCCATCCAAGCAAAAGGAGCCCTCCTCCCGTCGGACGGAGTCGAATAGAGATCGTCGATCCAACTCGTACAGCTCATACACCCCCTGAATGCGTCCAGGGACAGGATCTTTAGGGAAGCGTGCGCGTTAGACTTAGTTCGCCGTCTTAAAGCTTCACAATCTCCCGCGGACGCCGACCTGACCAAGCAATGCGCTTACCACCAGAATACTAGGCACGCCACCGAAGACTGTCGCCAAGTACGAGACCTCATAGAATGACTCATAAGATCAGGCGAGCTACGAAGATTCGTGCAAGAAGAACAGAAAGACCCGGAGAGGTATACCGGGCCGAGCTCCAAGACCCGACCCCAGGACTTAGATCGGGATACCCGGGATGGCCAGAATAAACGCAGGGACAGAGACTGGGGTAAGGAAACTAACCAGAATCCTGATAAGGTAAAAGGGACTATCAATACCATTGCAGAGGCTTCGTTGGGGGGAGCTACATCTTCGGCCCGAAAACGATAAGTGTCAATCACATAGGATCGCCCAAGAAGAGAACTTTGCCCTCTATCACGTTCTCTGATGCTGACTTCAGCATAGAGGATCCCGACCAGACCAACCCCATGGTCATCTCGTGTACCATAGCCAACTGGCGAGTTCGCAAAGTGCTGGTCGACCAAGGGAGCTCGGCCGATGTACTATATTGGGCCGTCTTCAAGTAGTTGGAGCTACCCGAGTCCATCATCAAGCCATACCCCGAGCCACTGCTCGGATTTGCCGGAGAGAGAGTTCATTCCAGGGGCTATATTGATCTCCTCACTACCTTCGGCGGAAGCGAGGCTTACAAAACGGTGGAGGTCAGGTACATTTTGATCGACGCCGACACCTCTTACAACGTCATCATCGACAAAAGAACACTGAACTAGTTTGGAGCCATTGTGTCCACACCACACATGACCATGAAGTTCCTAGAGGAAGGGGGAAAAATAGTCACCGTCAAGGCCGACCCGAGGACGGCTCGGGTATGTTACACCCGGAGTCTGAAGGTCGTACCCTACTCCATCAAGAAAGAAGATAGGAGACCTACCTCAAACATATGCTCTGTCCACAACAGTGCTAATGAACAGCTGGATATTGATCCCCGGGCTGAGTTCGAGGAGGAACGTCCTACGTTTGCTGAGCCCCTTGAGCTCCCTGCGGCTCGGCCCGAAACGAGACAAGTAACCAAGGTCGGCACCTCCATGCCGGCCTCCTCCCTCCAAGATGTTATATCAACCCTGCATGAAAACGCGGACCTGTTCGCATGGAAACCGTCCGACATGCCTGGTATCGATCTTAATCTCATGTGCCACAAATTATCCCTACTTCCTCATGCTCGGCCAGTGGCGCAACGCAAAAGAAAGTTAGGCGAAGAACGCCGTCTGGTAGTTCAGAAAGAGGTGGGTAAGCTTCTGGAGGCTCGCTTCATTCGAGAAATAATATACACCACCTGGCTGGCCAATGTAGTGATGGTCAAAAAGGCGAACGGGAGATGGAGGATGTGCACGGACTACACCGACCTGAACAAAGCCTGTCCCAAGGACACCTACCCCTTACCTAGCATCGACCGGTTGGTGGACAGTACAGCGGGATATGAGGCATTCAGCTTCTTGGACGCCTACTCGGGTTACAATCAGATACCGATGTATCCCCCTGATGAACCGAAGACTGCGTTCATGTCGGCCACAACCAACTACTGCTACCAAGTTATGCCCTTCGGCCTCAAGAACGCGGGGGCCACCTACCAACGACTAATGAACAAGGTCTTTAGTGCCCAGATCGGACGTAATATGGAGGTCTATGTTGATGACATGGTGGTGAAGTCGAAAACCCATGCTCAACACGTTGTCGATCTAAGAGAAATCTTTGCAGAAATACGCTGACATCAAATCCGGCTGAATTCGGAAAAGTGTGCCTTCGGCGTAGGAGGGGGTAAATTCCTCGGCTTTATGATCTCCCAGAGAGGAATTGAGGCCAACCCGAACAAGTGTAAGACCATCTCTAACATGCCCAACCCGACCTGCCCTGAAGGACTTGCAAAAATTAATGGACGCTTGGCCGCCCTATCTCAGTTTCTGCCCAAGCTGGCTGAACAAAGCAAACCCCTGTTCACATTATTGAAACGCTCAACCCATTTTGAATGTATCGATGAATGTGCCTCCGCCTTCGACAAGCTGAAAACACAGATAGCCTCCTTACCAACCCTGACCAGCCCTTCTCCTGAGCTGCCCCTGTATGTTTACTTAGTAGTTTCTGAGGTCGCCATCAGCTCGGTCCTGGTCAAGGAAATTAACAAAGTCCAGACGCCGGTGTACTTTGTGAGTCGGACACTCCAACCTGCTGAGACCAGGTATCAAACCATAGAAAGGCTAGTGCTCACCCTTGTCTTCACTGCTCGCCGACTACGGCACTACTTTCGTAGTCACGACATAATCGTAAGGTCGGACTATCCGATCAGACAAATATTGCAGCGACCTGACCTTGATGGTCGCATGACAGCCTGAGCTGTAGAGTTATCCGTGTTCGGGCTTTAATTTGAACCTCGAGGTCCTATGAAGGCACAGTTCCTGGCCGAGTTCCTCACAGAGTTGCCCGAGTTCGGCGATCGCGAGCTAGGCTGGACGTTAAGAGTTGATGGCTCTTCTAACAAGAAAGGGAGCGGAGCAGGGGTTATATTGGAAGGACCAGACGATCTCGTGTTGGAGCAAGCTATATGTTTCTCCTTTGCAGCCTCAAACAATCAGGCCGAGTACGAGGCCCTGCTGGCCGGCCTCCGGTTAGCCCGGGACATGGGTGTCTAACGCTTGAAGTGTCTAAGTGATTCCCAGTTGGTTACTTCTCAGGTTAGAGATGAATTCCAAGCCAAGGAGCCCCTCCTACAGTAGTACTATCATAGAGTGAAGAACATGCTTTCTCACTTTGCTAAGTTTGAGATCATCCATGTCCCTCGCAAACAAAACGATAGAGCTGACATCCTGTCTAAACTGGCGAGTTCCCGCAAAGGGGGACAACACCATTCAATCATTCAGGAAGTACTCATCTCCCCGAGTTGGGACAAGGATGAGGTCTACTCTGTCAATACAGAACCGAGCTCGTGGATGACCCCCTCATATCATATTTGCAAGACAACGTCTTGCCCGACGACAAGAATAAGGCCCAAAAGGTGCGTCGTCAAGCCCCCTACTACGTACTACGGGATCAAGAACTGTTCCGAAGAGGCTTTTCTGCTCCTTTACTGAAATGTTTGACCAAAGAACAAGCCAAGTACGTGATGGACGAGCTCCACACCGACATCTGCAGCATGCACTTAGGGGCCAAAAACATGGCGGCCCGATTAGTCCGAGCTGGGTACTACTGGCCCACAATGAAGAAGGATGCCAAAGACTATGTTAGGAGCTGTAAAAAATGTCAGGAACACGGTTCGCTGCCAGTTGCACCGTCATCCGAGCTCCAGCTCATCTCGTCACCTTGGCCCTTCGCCTTGTGGGGGATGGACATCCTCGGCCCATTCCCACCAGCGCAGAGGCAAACTAAATTCTTGCTTGTGGCCATCGACTACTTTACCAAATGGATCGAGGCCGAACCGGTAGCAATGATATCGGCCAAATAGGTTCAAAAATTCGTTTGGAGACATATCGTTTGCCGACATGGCATACCTCACGGCCTGATCACCGATAATGGGCGACAGTTCACAGATGCTACATTTTGCGCATTCTTGTCCCAGCTCGGCATTTAACACAGGACATCATCGGTGGAGTACCCCCAAACAAATGGACAAGCTGAAGCAGCCAATAAGGTTATCCTCAATGAGTTGAAGAAGAAGCTCGACCAAGTAAAAGGAGATTGGGCTGAGGAAATGTCAAGCGTGTTATGGGGATACCACTGCACCCCTCAATCCTCAACCAACAAAACAACGTTTCGCCTTACTTATGGGTTCGACGCCATGATACCAGTTGAGGTCGGCGAACCCTCATGGAAGAGATTGACGTACACATCCTCAAGCAACGAGACTGCCCTCAGGGAGGAGCTCGACCTTATTAAAGAAGTCCGAGAAGAAGCTAGAGTAAGGGAGTTAGCCACAAAGCTGCGAGCAGCGCGTCGTTATAATTCCTGAGTCCGGGAACGGTCTTTCATCCCAGGTGACCTCGTTTGGAGAAAGACCGGGGAGGCTAGGCGAGACCGAGCTCATGGCAAGCTCGCCGCCAACTGGGACGACCCCTTCCGCATCCTCGAGAACCATCAGAATGGATCTTACAAGTTACAGGAAATGGGAGGACGACTCATTCCTAGAACTTGGAACGCCAATCATCTGAAGCCCTACTTTAGCTAGCGTATTCCCATTTTTACTTAGTGTCTAATTCGGTAAAGTTTAAGTAATTTGTTATGTTTTTAATTTATCATAGAGGTGTACTCTTTTTCCTAAGCCCGGGTTTTTCCCTAAGGAGGGTTTTTCCGGGAAAGGTTTTAACGAGGCACCACATTAGTATTCAATAAAGGAGAAATTCTACCATCACACTTATGTTTTTACCGAGCTAAAGGAGACATCGCGTCCCTTTACAAGTCCTTTACCGTGCTCGGCGGCTACCGAGTTAAAGGAGACATTGCGTCCCTTCACAAGTCTCTACCGAACTCGGCGGCTACCGAGTTAAAGGAGACATCGCGTCCCTTTACAAGCCTTCTACCGAGCTCGGCGGCTACCGAGTTAAAAGAGACATCGCGTCTCTTTATAAGTCTTTACCGTACTCGGCGGCTACCGAGTTAAAGGAGACATTGCGTCCCTTTACAAGCCTTCTACCGAGCTCGGCGACTACCGAGTTGAATGAGACATCGCGTCCCTTTACGAGCCCATTACCGTGCTCGTCGGTTGCCGAACTAAGGGGGGCGCTCTCGACCGGGCTCGACCAGCACCGGACTAAGACCTCAGACCCGAGACCGTTGGAGGTCGGTCGAGCGAATGACAAGCAAACATTCAAGTAAGACAAGTGCAGCATAAAGCAACAAGGAGAAGAGTAAAGCGAGAATACTGAAGCAGATGAACAGAGATGAAGACAAAACGATGATATAAAGGCAAGAAACAATAAACATTGTGCGACAAAAACGACCTTAGTTACAAACCAAAGCCGACCTTAAAGGCCGGCAACAAAGGAAAATGCAAAAAAAAGAGAGAGAGAGGAAAATTCAGTCGGTGCGATCCACCCACTCTCCATCCACGACGTCCTTGACGTAGTCAAAGGACTCGGGATCCAGCGTCGGAGCTAGGTAGCAGGCTTGCCGGACTGCCCCGTCAAAGCCCGAACAAAAGCTGGACACAGCGGCCCCCTCCATCTGTTCCATCTTAGCTTTCTGACCCGAGATGATCTACTCGGCGGCCTCGAGCTGCAACCTCAGCCCTAGCACCTTGGCCTCTGCATTCACAGCCCGGTCGCCAGCCGAGGCCAACTTGCCCTGAAGCTCCTCTTCTTCAGCCTTGGCGGTGACAAGTTCCCGCTCCACCTCTTTCTTAGTCAATCTCAGCTTGGTGGCCTCTATCTCCCAGGTAGCCACCCGGGCCGCAAACTCTTGTTCTCGGCGTAGTGAGGCAGCCTCCAATTCGGCTACCCGGGCTTCCATCTGAGACGCCCGCCTCTTGCTGTGCTGAGTTATCGCGGTCAGGCGGCTCAGTAAAACCTCGGCACCATCTAGGTTGTCCACCACCCCACCGCGTCAAGAAGTAGATTATCATAGGAGCTGGGGAAGGGTTGACCGATCTGAATATGCTCTCCTCGGAGAGAGGAGTCCCACAGAGATTGGCCAGGCAGGACGTCGGATGCCATTTGCTCTATGCGGGGCTTGGCGCCTTCTTTGCCGAGCCAGGAGGCACCCGAAGGTAGCTTGGCCGAAGTCTTCACCGAAGTAGGTGGCACACCTCCGCCCTCGGACACCGGGTTTGACATATCCACCTCTGCCCGGGGAGTAAGGGGTAGGAGAGGCTGAGGCAGTGTGATCCTCTTCAAGGGAAACACCAGCCCCCTCGACCCTTGGCCTCTTAGCGGGGCTAGGGGCAACTTCAGAAAGGGGAGGCCGGGTAGCTGGACTTGGTCCTCGGGAAAGGGGTCCACGCCCTTTTTGTCCAGAGACTGGCCTGCGGGTCTTCAAGGCAACCACTAGACTGGAAGTTATCGACATTAGATTTGCAAACAAAGGCGCAGGTTAGTAACATATTCAACAATTCAAGATAAAAGACACAAAAATTATTACCTAGGAAGTGCTGGTAAGGGTCCTCCTCCCGGGCAGAGTGTATCAGAGCCCTGCTACTTATAGGCAGAGGGAGACCGTGAAGGACTTGGATAACGTTTTTGTCACCCGGGGTCAACAAATCCTCAGGAAACTTGGTGTACTTCTGGGGAAGGCACCAATGTAGAGGGTACCTCAGCTCCAGGTCATCCTTCAGAAAAAGGGCCTTAACGGTCCTATTATTGATGTGGGACAGCTTGAAGTAACGCTCCTTAAATTTCTTATATGATTGTGCATAGGGGATGAGTAGGCCCCCCAGCCCGGGCACTACTAAGGGAAGCCCAACCCACCTTAGGCCTGTGCTTGTGCTGGTAATGATAGAGGAAAACATGAGAGCCCGGCCTAACACCGAGCATCTTACATAGGATTTGAAAGGCGTGGAGGAAGCCCCAACTATTGGGGTGGAGTTGACTAGGAGCCACATTGAGAAAGGCCAGGACTTCGGTCTCACAGAGACTCAAAGGGAAAACTAGGTCGTACTCTTTGAACATATATTCGTACACGGTTATGGCGTACCGACCGGATACGAGGGTACGAGCATGTACCCTCTGATTATGCCTACAAGTACGGAATCTAACCACATCATCATACCCCTCCCTCAAGACCTCGTACCTATCAAGGAGGGCTTGAACTCTCTCTACATTGTCGTAAGAGGAAACTCGGCTTGATACCTCTCTTAGGAGCCACGAGAAGTCGGGCTCCTCAGCGGGGACGGGGACATGGAGGTTGGCCTCCTCAGGCTCCCTCGCTATCCCCTCCTCGGCCTAGCCAGGAAGGGCATCCCCGCCGCCGGATGCCTCCACGGCCACGTCAACATACCTTACCTCGGCCCCAACTGGGGAAACCTCGATAGCACCTCCGCCGCCGGGTGCCTCCACGGCACCTTCAACAGAGCTGACCTCGGCCCCAGGGGAGACCTCGGTCACAGTAGAGGCGGGTCCAGTCCCAGGATCGGGCTCCACTGTAGACACTTCAAGGGAGGGGGAAGAAGCCTCCATTGATTCGGGCTCAGAGCCCAAAACAGAAGGGGGAACCAAACTCTCTACACTATGGGTAGCAGAGGAATGCGAAGAAGACATACCTAAAATGAGAGAACGGAAGACAACGAGCGAGCGAGAACGACGAGCAGAGACAGCGAAAGGACAATGTTTCGCCCAAGCCAAGCACTGGACAACAAATGACGGACGAGAGAGAGGCGAGAGTGGACTCTGAGAACGAGAGAAGAAACCCTGAGAAGAAAGGAAACGACAGCAAGAAGAGGATGAAGGAGCAAATGAGAAGGTAAAGTGAAAAAATGAAAGGGGATACGCACATATATATTGAAAACCAAAAAAGAGCCGTTATGGGGCAGTCAACAAAAGTGGTAATCGCAAAGCCCCTTAACGGCTCATTAATCGCATTTAACATAAAAGTTAAATGGAAAATTAAAAAAAATAATAAATTGTGAAATGCCAACCGTTGCGACGGTTTCTCGCCATTTGACATCAAGGACCGAGCTCACGACTTAAAATCACGCCAATTAGTCGCTTGGCCTGAGCTTGGGGGGCTGATGTACCAGGCTGAGGATGAGCACCGAGCTCATCCTCAATGATGCTGGGCTCACCTCACCTCACCCCAACATAAACAGAACAAATCAGGACAATATCTCTTCCTTGATATTTCAGGATTCTTGGGCCTGAAGCAACCTTCCCCACGAAATCCACGAATTTGGAACCCTAATTATGATCCCTATAAATACTGATATAGGACTAAAAACTAACACACGAAATAAAACCTAAATTACTTATACAAATCAACGAGAGTTCCAACCCATCACGCCGCCGGATTTCTCTAGGCCGAACTAAGCTCGGGCCACCTCAGAATCCAGCAAGAACACATTCTACTTGGGAGATTTGCTTGGATAAAAACAGTTGTAAGAAATTAGCGGGTGAGTGGTTGACTATCCCGAAAGAGGAAGTTCATAAAGTAATTAAGAGAAACATAACACTGATAAATCACATATCTAGTTCAATCATTAATAAGTGAGACATTTTACCAAATTTAACTTATAATATAATGTCATATTTTTGTGTGGTTTTTTTTAAATATAATAGATACTTTTACGTGTAACATGTGAAACTATGTATGTAATTTAATATATTTTATTTTTATAATTAAATAGTAATTTTGTGTAATAAATCAAAATAGTTGTAATTGATAAGTTAAATTTAAAATATAAAATTTGCAAAAAAAATTAAGATTATTACAAATGAAGTTATAAAATTATAAAATTAATATGATAAAAGAAATCATTTGAGACCCTCCCAGCTACTTTGGAAGAAATAAAATATGGGAACGAAGTCGTGCGAGACGGCCAATTTTTCGAATAAATAAGGGGGACTTAAGAAAAATTGCGTCACATTCGCGACTTTCCAAATGAGCCAAAGTGGCACAAAATTCGCGACTCATGCTTGCGAATAATCAACAAGGGTGCAAGAAAGAAAAATATGGGTAATAATGTATTTTTTTATTTAATTAAAAAGAAAATTCAAAAAATTGAAGAAAAAAATTAATATAAAGAAAAAAAATTACAATTTTTCTTTCCTTATATATTTTTTTTTTTCAATTCAAATTTTAATTTTTTTTCTTTCTATTTTTTTTTTTTCAATTCAAATTTTAATTTTTTCTCTATTTCCCTGCTTCGTTTCCCCAATCCAAACAAACCATAAGTTGTAAGAGGTGACAAGTATGCATGCATGCATTAACCGTGTAAGTCGCATACCAACCTAATAAATTACATGAATTTTTCTTTACTTTGTATCAAACACAGAAATTGTTTATATATAATTTTTATTATCGTATATTTACAAACTTTTAAAATAATTTAAATATTTAAACATGAAAGAATAAAGATAATTTTGGGTAACAGTTATGAAAATGTCAAAATATTAAAGAGAAAATAAATAATTATTTTCTAAAGAATTAGTTGAGAAACTAATTTTTTTATTGAAAAGATGATAGTAATTACTATTTTTTAATTTAATTCTGTTTATGTAATTAAATATCATATCAATTAGACAAAAGAAGTTAAATTTGACTCAAGCATTTCGCATAAATTTATAAATAAAACTAGAATAAGTCATAAATTCCACTTATTTGTAATTCGTAGTATTTAAGAAATTTGGTCGTCACTGTAAATATTGTAAACAAAACTATAATTATATTTATTAAATTTAAATAATTACTTTGATTATGATAGTAATTATAATTTAAAATTAATCATTAATAGTTATAATTTATAAGTAATTAATATTTTTTGTAAATCAAAGTTGTGGAAGCAAACATTGGAAGATAAATATTGTAAGGCAAATCGCGCGTCAGAAATGCGACAATGTTAAATCGCCCAGTAATGCGACTATTGAAAGGCAAACTAATTTAAAGCAAAGTAGCAGGCAAATGTGACTATTGTGTGCAACTCTGTTAGAAGTATTTAATTTTATTCAAAATTATTATGAGGTACCTGGTTAAAACAGTTAAAGGTAGCAAATATCCTCATTCAATTTTTAATTAATATATCCAACGGTTTTATTGTTTGCTTTTAATTTGTAATTTTGTTTTTTTTTTCACTATTTCATGTAAATTCATCCTACTCATCACTTTACTTAAAAACTATATATTTTATAATATAGGGTAAAATTCGTTGAATTTACTCCAATCAAAATTTTGACGGCAGACATGGTAGTACATAGTTTGGGAAAACTAAATATAGGACCAAACAACTATTAATTAAACTTGTAGGATACTTATTAATGTATATGTTGGCTTGCCAGCCACCACGGGCAACGTTGGGTTGCGAAAAAGGTAGTAAACCATGCATAATAATAATAAAGAAGGGAAAAATATGATTTTAATTCTTTCAAAATATTTCATCTTGTTCTGTGTAATTTTAAAAAATATTTTTTTTCTTAAAAATATTTGATTAACACTTTATGATTATAATAAAAGCATTATCTAATCTAAATTAAGACTAAAATAAGATAATTTTTTTTTAAAAAAAAGATTAAAAACAAATTTTTAGAATTATAGAGAAAAAACATATTTTACCCTAATAAATAATAAATTACTTTGTTGAATTATTGAAAATAAAGCTATTTAGATATTTTATATCTTAATTTTTTAAAAATAAGAATATTTTCTGGGAGACTAATATTTCTTTATAATTTAAAATTTTCGTAGTAGTAATGTAATATGAAATTTTAGTAAAGTCTATCATTATAAATTAGATTGTGTAAAATATTTAATAATTTTATTATTAAAGTTAATAATATTGATTATATAAAACACTTTGCACTAGTAATGTATATAATTTTTTTTAAAAGATAGTTATCCAATTAAGTTTTATTTCTTTTAAAAAAAATTTAAGATTTAGAAATTGAATTCCTTGAAATATATTATAAAAACTCAGTTATCTATTAATTGTTCAAGATTTTGTTGGTATATCCTAATTTTAATACTAGTGGCAACCAACCAACCACTCCCAACAACGCAGTAGACCTAATTTTAGTACCGTGCATGACATGTTTAATGAAGGGAAGGGAAGGGAAGGGCAGCTTAGAAGAAGAAATGTCAACAAATGGGTACTTCTCATTGTCTATAAAAGGCCACGCACTGAATACACACTTGCTCTTCACTTCAGGATAACTATAGCTAATTGAAATTGAACTTACAATTCAACCAGCCATGGCCACTCACAGTTCCATCATTTTTGCTGTTTTCATCACTATTTCCTTGTCAAGCATGGACATGGCATTTGCTACACGCCATCTCCTACAAACAACATTTCAACCTTTGCCTACACGCCCACGAGTGCCAGCTTTCCCTTCGAGCCCAAATGTGCCACTTCCAAGAACACCTTTACCTACAGGCCCGAGAGTATCTTTCCCAAGAGTGCCACCTTTGCCTACAGGCCCAAGAGTGCCATCTATAGGCCTAGGAGTGCCTTTACCAAGAGTGCCACCTTTGCCTATAGGCCCAGGAGTGCCTTTACCAAGAGTGCCACCTATAGGATTAGGAGTGCCTTTACCCAGAGTGTCACCTTTGCCTATAGGCCCAGGAGTGCCTTTACCAAGAGTGCCACCTATAGGACTAGGAGTGCCTTTACCTAGAGTGCCACCTTTGCCTATAGGCCCTGGAGTGCCTCTCTCAAGAGTGCCACCTTTGCCCACAGGCCCTGGAGTGTCTCTACCAAGAGTGTCATCTTTGCCTACAGGCCCAGGAGGCCTTTTTGCAAGAGTGTCACCTTTACCTACAGGCTCAAGAGTCCCTTTTCCAAGAGTGCCAGGTTTCCCTACACTCCCAGTAGCTCCATCTCTCCCATAGCCAGCTTTGGTCTCTCTTCTTAACATGCCAGTCCCACCAATTGAACTCCCCTGGAACTCTAATACTTCGATTTCTACCAGTATGATACATAATAAACACTAATATCTATGTTTCCGTGTGGTTTAATAAGTGATATATACACATACATTATGTTGTTTATTTTCAATAATAATGTTCCGTTTCTTATTCACCTTTGGATACATGTATTTTCGTTGCATTTCTGTCTTACTTCATGTTCAGTACCTATCTGCAGACTGCAGAGTGGAGATCCCATTCCTATATATAAAATGCGCTGTATCATAAATGTTTCTTTCTTATAGTCCCCTTTCACATAATCTAATATATATTATACAATGCTAGTGCTAGTGCTAATATTGTCAATTCTAAGTTGGAACCTGCTATTCTTAGTGAAATTCTAAAGGCAAATTTATTACATTGTGAAATTAATATTTATAAATAAAAATACTAACTATAAGTAAGTTTTTATAGTTATTCTCTGTAATCACCTGTCAAACACAACGTTAAAATGGAATATATTGGTCACTTAATTGAAATAATTTTGATTTCACCAAATATATATTTAATTTGTCAAACAAATATATAAACTAAAAAAAATTAAAAAAAAATTTGGCCCCTTTAGTTACATTACTACTTTATAACGCCCCTTATGAAATGTCAATACTTTAATTATTTTTATTATATAAACTTTTTTTTGTTACATAGTACGTAACTTTAATTTTTTTAATTTTATTGTGAAATAATGATGATTTTTTTCAAAGGCAGCTGAATACATTAATGAAGTTGGGTAGAAGAAATACTCAGCAATCTTTAATATACATATTACTAATTGTCATATTTGACAAAAAAGAAAAAAATTGCTATTTATCAAGTGGAGTGATTAAGGAGGGTAATATTATGTGAACAACTTAAATACGAGGTTAACTTGTACATTTATTTTCTATTTTTAAAATAAAAAAATTAAAATACAGATGAAGATCGAAAATAAATATATTTTGAAATTCCGTTACTTATCATAGTTCATGTGACATTATTCTTTTAACAAAGTCAAGTCGTGTGAAGGGACAATAGTGACACGTTGGGACAATAGTGACACGTTTAGACAACAGAATTCAGAATTTTTGCTGTATTTTGTTATCTTCCATGGATAATACTACTATTTACGTAAAATAATATTTTATTATGTAAATAATGGATATACAAAATGTTAGAATGTAGATAGACATTTCAATAAAATTACCACTTCTACCTATTTCTAGCATTTATAAAACACTCAAATGTTATTGAAAACGTGAAAATACATAAATAAACAGAGCGGAGTTTAAACGGAATCCATGGCCATTTTTACGACACTCAAATTTATTTATTTATTTAACAGAAGTTAAACATTTAAGAAATGATTGTATCCTAAGAATTAGTTATTAATACATTGGGAATTTAGCCCGCTTAAAAACATAATATAAAGGAGAAAGAAAAGAACACACAAAAAGATTAATTGTGATTCGATGTCTTAAGATCTAGTCCACGATCTCATTGAGATAAAATTTATTATTTATAATTTTTAAATAGAAAAATTACAAATTCTCGCAACAGTGTGATTTTTTAACAGAAAAGAAAACCACAAACCATCACCACAATGTTATTTTTGAACCGAAGAAAAATCACAAACCCTCGCCACAATGTGATTTTTGAACGGAAGAAAAATCACAAACCCTCGCCACAATGTGATTTTTGAACGGAAGAAAAATCACAAACCTTCGCCACAATGTGATCTTTGAACGGAAGAAAAATCACTAACCTTCGCCACAATATAGTTTTTGGACGGAAGAAAAACTACAAACTCTCGCCACATTTTGACACACACTACCTGATGGAGGACCATCCTCAACACCACCATTGGAAGCTCAAGGAAGAAGGATTACAAGGTCTATAGTCAAGAAGATTCAAGAGTAAATTCAAGAAGAGTTGACTAGAGGTCAAAGTCAACTGTTGACCACCAGTAAAAGTCAACAGTTAACTCTTGAAGACTTTACTCTTAATTTTAAACCTTGTAATTTTCTTCAAATTTTGTAATTATTTAGTAGACTTTGTAAGTAAGATTGGACCATGATTTGGAGCATGTAGCTCACAGCCCTTAGCTATGTTTGACCGAAAATGGCAAGGCAATTGGGAGAGAGAGTGACGCACACTCTCCTTGGGAGAGAGTTGGATGCAAAAGTTAGTGGAAATTTCACTAACTCTAATTCAAGCTTAACCATTTGATTTTATCCAAATCAAGTGGCTAAGCAAGCTTGCATTCAAGGTGGCATGATCCATGTTTCTAAGAGCAATTCGTAGCTCTTGATTTAATTTGCTTCAAAGGATTGACACTCACACTTGAGTCACATGTTTCTCACCACTCAAAGGTGAAGTCTTGACCCATGATTGAAATTTAATCAAGAGGATGAAATTGAGTCTCAAGACACATGAATCATGCTTACTCTAGCTAGCACCGTGGCCCGTGATTGCTTTGCTCATCCAATGGCCAATGCTTGAACCGTGTGAGGTGCCTTAAGTGAAGGCTTTCCATACGTTGATCAAGCATTGATCCAATGGATAGCATGCCATCCGATTTACCTTAGGAGCCTTTAGTATATGAAGGTGCATTTTCAATGTGTAAGGGATCTTTGGATCATTTATGAAATGAGTATAGCTTGAGCTATCTTTGAGAGAGTTCTCTCTTAGGTTTCTTCTTAGAACCTTGAATCTTATCAATGGATGCTTATCCTTGTGGCGATTCTTCCTCTTGACTTATTGCTTAGGCATGGCGTCACCATCTCCTATTCTTCTTCCATTTTCTCTTTTCTTCTAAGTCATTGAGTCATTGAGTCTTGTGTTGCTTCCACCTCTCATCATCTAACCGTGGAGATCCAATTGGAGAATGAAGATTGGGCCAATTTCAAGCTTCCTTCCAAGCAAGCTTGTATCACTACCTAAAATCTAAAACACCCATTATAAATTCTAGGAAGTGGTGCAAGTGAATAAAACCTAATACTCTACCTTATATAGGTTTTTCACTCATATCCCTTTCTAATACTCTCCGATGTGGGACTTTGAATTAACAAGACTCAACAAATCTCCCTTTAATTTAAAATCTTACACTTCTACAATAATCATTCTTTACATCAAAACTAACAAAACTCTTCTAGAGTGATCTTCTCTTGCAATAAAATCTTCTAACTTCTGGTGCAATCCTCCCTTGCAGCAGAATCTTTTGACTTCTGGAGTAATCCTCCCTTGCAGCAAAATCTTCTAACTGGCAAAGTTCTTCTTCTCCTTTAAGCTTTGCATCTTTTGATGTGGGACTTTGATTGTATCCCAACAATCCTCCCTTCAAACAAAGGACCATTATACTTTCTCCCTCCCCGCAGCGGAAGACTTTCAATAAAGGAAATCATCTTAAGATAGGTTCATCTGCCCTTCATGGATCCACCTTCATGGATTCATCTCTCGTCAAGTCGAACCATAAACTCTGATATAACTGTTGGGAATTCAGTCTACTTAAAAACATAATATAATGGAGAAAGAAAAGAACACACAAAAAGATTAACGTGGTTCGGTGCCTTAAGACCTAGTCCACGATCCCATTAGGATAAAATTCACTATTTGTAATTTTTGAACGGAAAAATTACAAATCCTCGCAACAATGTGATTTTTGAACGGAAAAAAAATCACAAACCCTCGCCACAATGTGATTTTTGAACGGAAGAAAAATCACAAACCCTCGCCACAATGTGATTTTTGAACGGAAGAAAAATCACAAATCCTCGTCACATTGTGATTTTTGAATGGAAGAAAAATCACAAACCCTCGCCACAATGTGATTTTTGAACGGAAGAGAAAAATCACAGACACTCGCCACAATGTGATTTTTGGACGGAAGAAAAACTACAAACCCTCGCCACATTTTGACACACGATACCTAAAATTTAAAACACTCATTATAAATTCTAAGATGTGGTGTAAGTGAATAAAACCTAATACTCTACCTTATTTTTCACTCATATTTCTTTTTAATATTCTCTTATATGTGACTTTGAATTAATAAGACTCAATATTATAACTAGTCACGAAATATTATAATATAAAAAAATAAACAGAAAATAGAGTTATTGATTAGACAGATGAATTTGAGTAACCCTTTAAACTTAAGTACCATCTGTTATTGAATTGGTCTATTCACTATTGAATAGTTGTTTTACTCGTAAATTATATTAGATTAATCTTAACTATGGTGGTCGCCGTAACAGTCATCGTTGTTCTAGTTGTCGTTGTCATTCGATATGAAGAAATTTATATCATTTCATTGAGAATTAAAGATTCAATATAAATAGGAATCAAAGAAAAAATTTGATGAATAGACAATTTCAATACTATAGCAATGAGCAATCTAACCTGTCTTTTAGAAAAACCAATTACATGGTTGTGAAGTAAAGCTAAAGTTCTTTACACTCTCAGATTATGGAACCAAGCTCAGTAGCATTTGAGGTTTCTGAATTGATGTTGTCAGCCACATGTTTGCAATCTTTCTCTAGGATACATCTTGATATCTTGATAGTTTTGAGCCTGCAGCCTTTTAAGAGCTGCCAGCAACCCCAAAGCTACTGCCCCATACACTGATAAAGTACCTTGATGAGTGATTGTTTGAGCTTCTAAAAAGTTTCCGGTTGAATATCTCAAACATACGCCAATGCCAAAGGAACTAGTGTTGTTGAAAAAAGCATCATCAATATTACATCTTAGGAATCCAAGGGGTGGCTTCTTCCATACAAAATCACATGTATAATTTATTAATATAATGCAACTCCTTCGTTTTTTTAATTTTGTCATTTAAATCGTGACTTAGGACTTAATTTAAGGTTGATTCATTTTAAATTATACAATAAACAGACACCAGTAGGTGACCCTAAAAATATAATGAAGGCCCATAAAAACAACTGGCAAAAGTCCATAGGAGTGACACATTTCATAGCAGTGACACAATTTCTACGAGAAAACACATTCTTGAAGAGTTCCTCTTGGCCTTGGTTGTTTTCGGATCATCTCCATCTTTATTTCACATCCATCTTCAGTGCGCATCCAACTTCAATACTTAGTTAATCAATAACTCATTTACAAGATTTTTTTTCATATTTTATAATTAGTGTTAGGTGTACTGTAATTTTCTACTTTATATTTCTCCATTGCATATCTGTAAATAGTTCAATCAATTCCAAGCACGGCCAATCGTGCTGTTACCGTTTTGGAGAGGAGACAATTTCGTATATCAGATAGTCAATAAATTAAATCTCTAATTGTTTCAATTACTTGTCGAATTATTTATATCGTTATTAAAATCAGACTGAATTGGCCTATTCAATAGTTTGTTCGGCATGGTTAGTTCTCAAAACTATAATTTGAGATTAAATTAGTCATCGAATTGGTTAAACCCGCCATGAACTAGTAAAATCAGTGAAAATGGCAAGTAGTTAATTTGAAGTCAAGAATTTTTTTCATTTCCTTATTTTATATGGTGAAATAATTTAACTAATTAAATAAAGAAATGAATACATTTTATTTATTTACTTGTATGCTTTCTCTATTAATTGTATATATTTTGTCACCAAAAATTTGTTTCTCATCGCTAACACATCTATTTTTCGTCACAATTGACTTTTTTTTTTTTTATTTTAAATGTAACATGTTTTTTTTTTAACTGGTGTTATTTTCAAAAATTTATTTATTATCTTCAGTGACTTTCTTTACCTTATTAATGAATTTTTTTCTGTTACAAAATTACTGTCTCTACATTAGTGTATATAGTTAAGTTTTCTTTAATTATTTTTTTAATATAACTTTATATATTATTATTCAAATAAAAACAATATTACTTTCTTAAAACCGGTTCAACCATAGTTCAATCATAATTGAACCACTAAACTAATATTTTCAGTGATTCGATGGCCAATCCAATTTTAAAAATATTGATTTATTCTATAAACCCAATAAAATCATTGATAATTTAATTGCACTATATTAATTATATAAATATTTTCGGATATACATATTTGCCATATATTCTTTTTTATAATAATTATTTTATTATAATTTATATTTTTAAAAAAATATATTTATTATTTATTAATAATTTTTATCACAAATAATCTCTAAAATTTATGATAATTTATGTTAGAAATTTCATTATTATAATTATTATAAATTTTAGTTTTTTAAATATAAACTACTTCAATTATAACTTACACAAACTTTTTAATATGGACTATCATATAAATTATCAACCTAACCGAATTTCATAACCTTTGATTTTTATTACTTAAATACAATTGTCATTTAAACTAAGCCCACATATATATATATATATATATATATATATATATAAATAAATAAATAAACGTATATACTGTGCGTGGATTTTATATGTCTAATATTAAAAGTTAGCGATTTTTCTAGTGAATCATTCAAGTTTTAGTACATTTAAATTGTATCATTTAACTTTGCTTTATATAGGATTCGAAGGGGACATGAGCGTATTAAAAGGTCATGCGACTAGTATTTGATCTGTACTTTATGTATAGGCTAAGATATAAAATCTAAACACACTTTTATTCTTGCAATTCAATTTTTCAAATTATTATTTTTGTGTTTTTCTTCTCTTCTCTGTTTTGCTCAACTAAGGTTTGAAATTCCATTTCATTTTCTTCTCTTTTCTTTACATTTTAAGTTTCAATTATGCAATTTTAATTATTGCATCCATTCAATTGTAATTATGAGTAGTTAATTTCATTAATCAATTCGATCTCAATAGGTTCTTTAGTTTCTTTAAGTTCTCTGTTTTTAATTGCATGAACACTTCATTTTAGTTTCTGAATTTTCTGTTTAGTTTAATCGATTGATGAATTGGATTGAATTTTTGTTTATTTTGGCGTTGTTGATCAATAACGAATATAGATAACTAATTGAATGATTTGAAATCAAGTTGTGTATTCTTATGCGATTGTGTGAGCTTAAAGGCCACAAAGTGTTCAATGATAACATTTTAAGATTTCAGAGCACTAGTTCAGTGTTGAAACACAGAGATTCTGGTTTCAATACACTACATAAACGATTGTTTTCAGTTTATTGAACTAGTGAGGGAAATTAGGAACCGACAGAAATTGGATTGATACCTGTTTGATTGACTGTTCAATACATATACAGGTTTTCTAACTTGTTTTAGATCGTAGTAGCATATTTCTCCCTAAAAACATCCCTTAACACTAGATCTTTATCTTCTAGATACAAGATCAAATTATTGAAGGCCTCATCAAAATTCTCTTTCTTTTCCCTTGTTGACATTATTGCAGTAACCTCTTTTCTCCTTCAAAAGCCTGCTTTATTCCATGATGAACCAACAACGCTCTCATCTTCATCTTCCATATCTCAAAATCATTTTTTTATTGAACTTCTTATTATCAAACTTTGCTTACCTCATTTCTTATAAAATAAAGAACCTCCCAAAAAATCATAATCCAACCTTGAACTCTAATATCAATGTTATAGGAAATGAGAGAAAAGTTTATCTTTATTATATAGAAAAATATTTGGTAAATAATTATAATATATAAACAATTAAATAATTAGTTATAAAATTTGAAGAAAATATATATATATATATATATAATATGAATGAATTAACTAATAATTGATTAATTGCGTATTATATACAGTTAGTTATTAAATAAAATTATATTTTATATATATAAAAAAATTATATTTTATATATATGAAAAAGGTGTATACACAAGCCTTGTACAGGCTACTGCATCCCCCACTAATTACATATACAATTCTGATACGAGAATAAATAATAAACTACCTCTCCTATCCGTGCACGTATAAAAAGACAAAATAGAAATACTAACTCAAGATTAAAATCAATATTGACAGGAAGGAGATGGATAAGACCAATCACTCGTAATGAGATGCTTTTCATGAAAATTAGTATCAAACATTAGAGCGGTTAATTAATTCATGATAAATTCAGCTTTTTGGTAGATCTATCTGTGATCAAAGGGTGACACGTACTGTGGTGACATCCCATTTCAGCTGCCACGGCCCCAAGTGCAAGGTTGGATTACCAAACACAGTAAATAAAATCATAAAAAGTGCAATAAATTAGTCCCTTGAAATTATTCAAAGAGACAAGGGACAAGTCATATATCCTAGTTATGAATCTCTGTAAATATGTACTGTTGTTACTAACCAACCAATCACTACCAATAACACGTGAGTCCAAACTCCAAAACCATATACAATAACAATCATAAATGGCAAAAGGGTCTATTTTTTCTCTATAAAAGGCCAGTCACTCATCAGTCTTACATGCACATTTCCTCCTCACTTGTCTTCAAATTACATATCTACAGCTAACTGAAATTGAAGTTACAATTCAAGTATTCAATGGCCTCTCACAGTTGCATCATCATGGCTTTTCTCATTGTTATGTCCTTCTCAAGCATTGACGTGGCAACAGGAGCACGCAATCTGTTGCAATTTCCATCTTTAACAACAGTTCCATCAATGTCTGGTGGAAATGTTCCTTATTTTCCTACAACTACACCATCTCTGCCACAACCATCTTTTCCCTCTATTCCTAACATCCCCTACATTCCAACTTTTCCACTATTCCCATCTGCCACGTCACTGCCCTCATTCCCCTCCATTCCAACCAGTTTTCCCTCCATTCCCTTCTTCTCTCCACCACCTTCAACCATCACACCCTGAACCTCCCCTGCTTCACTTGGACACAATCATCATAAGCACTAATCTCTACAGTGGATTCTGGATTCCTGTGTAATGTTTAAGCGATATATATACCCAGATCTATGTTACTTGTATGTTGTTCATCTTTTGTTGGAGAAAACTCTGTTTTTTCAAATGTTCTACTTGTTTGTCTTTGGTTGGAGATGAACTTTTTTTTTTTTTTTTTTGCCAGTGTTCTTCTTGTTCTTATTTTTGAATAAGTCTACTTTTACGTTACTACATGTACTTGGAGAGTCATTGCTATAGATGTATTATTGTATGACATATTATTAATCTTTTCTTGTTCACTATGCTGCCAGTGAATGTTATAACGCCAGTTACCAACAAAATAATAAAAAAAAAACAGATTGTGGACCAACAAAATTATAATGTATTTTATTTCGTCAAATTATTTCACCATAACAAAAACTAAAATTGGATATAAATACAGAATTCGTTGAACGAGTGAGAGGGGAGATATAGTGTTCATATATAACAATACCTGTACGCATTATACTAAATTCGAGTTGGACACTAATCTACCAAAAAAAAAAATTGATATAGTTTTAATGAGATTAGTTGTCTAGTAAACTTCGTAACTTTCAATATTTAGAGATTATTTACACAATAACTTTTTTTTTAAGATTAAAGTAAATTTTGGAGAGATTAAAATTTATTATTAATATATATAAATTTATTATTAGTATAAATAAATTTATATATATATATATATATATATAAAGTTATCATTAATATATATATATATATATAAATTTATTATTATTAATATATATATATATATTTATTAAAAAATTACATATATACATATTAATATTAAATTTATTATTAATATATATATATATAAAATTACATATATACATATTAATATTAAATTTATTATTAATATATATATATATATATATATATATATATATATTAAAAAGAAAAGTTTTGAGGGTAGTTGCCCCGTGGCTCGACCCTTGCATCCAGGAGAAGTCAAATGATTTAATAAGTAACAATTTTATTTTATAATTAACTCCAGTATGTATATAAGTTAACTCACCCATATACCAGGACAATTATATATAAATATATAATATTTTTATTAATTTTTTTTTAATATTTTGAAATTAATTGTCTGTTTAATTTAATTGTTTATCAAATAGTTATGTGTGTTATGGTTGTCTATTAAATACTATAAGATATTTTTCTTAGAATAATCAGGTAACTCCAGCTAAAAAGAATCTCATTCAAAGAGTTAATTTTAGTGTTTTTAGATATTTTGTAGAATCAATTCTAACTTCTAAAACTATGATGATCCAAAAATAAAAAGTTTGACATAATTATTTGTTGTTTTGGTTTTTAAACGTGATTATAAAATGGATTTTGATAAAACTGAAAGTTAATATAAAAACACATAATTAATTAAGTCAATAAGTTAAAAACAAAAGAATAAAACTTTCAGTGATTGCTTAATGGAACAGATTGAGAAAAAGAAAAGTATAAAAATTTAATTAAATTACAATGATGGTTAGAAGTAAAATAGTTGATAACTTGCTTACAAATAACATCAAATTAATTAATCAGACATAACTAAGTAATAAAATAATGGAACATAAATAGATGTCTTTTTTTATAGAATAAATAGATGCATAGTAAATTCTATGTGTCTGAACATCTACTCAAACATATTGAGCACGCACAGCATTCAACAAATTGATGCTGTCAAAAATAAATAAATAGGATTTAACATATTTTCGTGACCATGTGGTTGTCGAACCTACATGTCTTCTGCCGTTAGTAATAACCACTTTGGTCGTCACATGATACCCAAAAGTATTTTAATTGTCAAATTAATCTTATTTCCATTTCAAGTTGAATACGTGTCAGTTTCTATAGAATGAATGAAAAACGACACAAATGAAAATAACGATACGGTAGTTTTTTTTAGAGTGAATATTGGTTGTTAGATTATTAAATTTTTTATTATTATTAGCTGGATGATTTGAATCAAGATCTTTTTCTCTTTTCTTCTATACATCAATCTTATTATTTCATGGAAATATGGTAGTAGTTTAAATATTATTGGTTATTCATAAATATGCAAGCTGTAAAGTGCTGATAGGGTTTAATACTTATTTTAAATAAATAGTACTGGTGTATCATACACGGCTAGCTGTATACAAATTACTGGACTATACTTTTGCAACTTCATATTTCTTTACATTAAAACTCAGAAAAGATTCTTCTATCATTAAATTTAAATTTAACTACTATTTTATTTTTTTTATTCAATATCTTATCATTATTAATATTTGTATTTATTTAGTTCCTAATTTTTTAAATTAATTTATTATAATTTGATGGTTAAGATTTATTAAAATTTGTATCTATCTTGATTTTAAGTTTTATAGAATTATTTTTCAATAAAATTATATTAAAAAAATCTAAATGTTTATGTAATTTTAATTATAAAATTTAATGAGGTTTCCTTCAATTAGAAAGAACAGACCACGCTGTCTCAATTTTATAAACTTGGGACTTATTTAAAGCGTAAATAATAATAAAATAAAATAAAATAAATAATGAAATCGAGCAATTATTTAAGCTTTAAATTTAACTTTAAGAATACGTTAATTATGTTTAAACGGTAGTGGATCTGGGAGGAAAAAATTGGAGGGGTCAAAAGTCACTGAAATTACAGTAAGTGAATTATTTATAGTTAATAATAATTTTAAGTTGATAATATTATTTTAATATTAATATTTTAGTTGTGATTATAAGAATAATATTTTTTCTTCATTTAAAATTATGAAAAACAAATTTTTCTACTTTTTGAATATGCATCTTTTTTTTTTTAATTTCTATACATTCGATCATTTGCTTTTAAATTAAAAAAAGTTGAAACATTTCTTTTTTATTATTATGCAATATGAATTTATTATACAAAAAAAAATTGTATAAAAATATTAAAAAATAATATTAATAATATCTTCTTAATATATAATCACATTTTTATTAAAATTATATTAAAATAATTCATTTTTAACAATAATAATGTATTACTTTCTTTATAGCTTTTTAATGTATGAGAATTTACAAATTAAAATTATTTTCTTTCAATGACCTAAATTTATTAATAATTAAAAAATATGTAATTCTGAAAACATTTGAATATATTATAAAAAAATTATTATTAATGACAAAAAATTAAATTTTTTCATTTAGGGATTTAGTGATTTATACTTAAGGATCAAATAGATTTAATAAGACCTATGATCTACCCATCCAAAGTCTGTTCTAACCTGACTCTATAATAAAAGGATTAAAATTTAGGTTTTGAAAAAACTATTTAATTACATTGGTCATTAAGTGTATAAAAAAATCTATTAAACATGATAAGTTAATATATATATTATTTGAATACTATAAATAATTAATCTTAAATTTTCAAATACAATTGCTGACATTCTTATTGTGAACGGATTTAATATTTATAATTTTGATTAATAGTTAATTATACTATTTAACTTAATGTATATGTTTGAGATAATGATAAGATGTTACTCAAACTATTATTATAGTTAAATATTTATTAGGTTACTTTCACTGTTAATGAGCTTTTTTAAGTCCGTTTCTCTGATTAAAACATAATATCTAAAGCTCATTTTTACCACCGCCAGCAATCGCTCGCCTCCGTTGAAAAAAAAATTTTAGCTTGTTTTTATTTTTATTATTTTTTTATGTTTTTCCAATACTAACATCATTCCACCAATATTTGGCTTGCCCTGCTAACACGTAGGCATCACAACTCATCCTTTATTCCTCAAAACGCTCCATCAATAACTAGGTGACTTCACGGTGATTTCCTTCTGGCATCACCAACTACTTCCACATTAAGGTCATTTAACAAGGTAAAGAAATTAACTCTCTAATCATAGAAAAACTTGTGATACATCGTGTGTAGCTTAGAGTGCACAATAACAATCCCACACCAACAACCTTCTTGCCATACCCAATATCAACGTGTATCTTCAATGTGTACTCTGATCATTCTTATTTATTCTTACTCTCCAAAGGTCACTTAAGCAAAACACTTTTCTTAGAGTTTCTAACTCTAAAAATTCTTCGAGAGCTTCTCAATATCTACACTTAAACTTATCCTTCTCTCAACAAGGAAAGATTTTAGCAATCTCTGCTCCATTGAGTAGATTGCTAGGTCTTCACTACTCTAACAATGCCATAGCTGTTTCTATTTCCCTGTAACCAACATACTAGAGCCAACATGGTCTTTTAGGAGCATCATCACTCCCTTTGGTCATCAATTTTTGAGTACCTCAAAAAGTAAAAATTGAAAAGCTATCCATATATACATCCAGACACACTTTCCTGTATAATTTATTTTTTAGTTTATCTTAATAACTATTATTCCTTCCATCCTCCTATAATGGTTGTATAGACATTTTTAAATAGACCAAGAAAATAAAATAAATAAATGAGAGAAAATGACAATTTTACGAAATTAATCTTATTATTTTAAGAAAATTAATTTTTATTGAAAATGATACATGATTTAAGATCTAAATAAAAAAGAATAATTAATATTGTAGTAAAAATTTAAAATGATATTTATTTTACGATTAACTTTCCTTATATAACAATTATAATAGACTAAAGAGAATGATCTACATCTCTAGTAATCTCTCACAAATTATGAAATCCTCAAAATATTTCAACTTGAGATAGGCAATATAAAAATAATGTGACTTGTAACCCATCTTAATAAATAATATCTTATATGTTTGGTATATAATGCTTATATCAATACGCTGTTAATGCATGTGTGCATGATGTTAGTTATCACCTATACGGCGATACCAAGTATAAAGCAATAGAGTTTTAGAGCACACAAAAAGGAGGAAAAAAAGGCTACAGAAAAAGGCACCGAGGCTGATAAAGATAAAACTTCTAGACAGTGAGGCGGTTGGGGGAAAGGAACAGTGGAAACAGTGGGAAATTGCTGTTGTGGAACTTCTGTAAATGAAGGGATACAATGAGGGGTACTGTATGTACTAGGCTGAATACTCTATTTGGTACTCACGGCCGTGGTGAATCTATGGATCTAACGAATGGGAAAATTGCAAAGGCAGAGCTTTGCAAAGGTAGGCCGTGATGAAAGTGATACCTTTGTCATCATTTTCAGACTAAGGATCTTAATAGACTTTGTTACTTTCTATCAATAGAGGTGGCACAATCCAAAAGTAACATAAGAAGTATGTCATGGATATTTTAGAGAAAACAAAGTCAATAACATTCAAGTAAATAGAACTTCGACACCAAATTATTTCCAAGTCAAGGGAGTCCTTTTCAGACCCTAACAGGTATAGAGACCGATTTTTTATAATTATTTTATACTTATTTTTTTATCTAAGTCAATTTCTTAACTTTTCTTACGAAGAACATTGTGATGTTATTCAAATTTTAAAATACATTAAAAAAACTTCAAGAAAAAGTTTCTAATATGAACACAAAAGTCATATCATGATGGAGTGCTATCTTCAATAATGAGAATTATAAGAGTTGCACAAAAAAAAATTCAAGTTTAAGTTGAAGAAGTGCTGACTAAAAGTTAAAGTCAAGGGTCAACAAGTCAATAGTCAACTTTTTAAGTTACAAGACTTTAACTAATTAAGCATTGTAATTTTCTTATTAATTTGTAATTAGTTTAAGACTTGTCTAAGAAGTCTTGGACCTATTTAGGGACTATGTGAGTTTCGGCCATGACATTTAAATTTGACCAAATTTGATTATGATTCAAGTTAAGAAAGTGAGTTACACTCTCTTAAAAGAGAGTGGAAGAGGATCAGAGAGAAAGTAGTGTTCTCTCCACTAACTTGGTTTGAATTTTCACCACTTGATTTATTCTAAATTGATGGAGCAAATTTAAATCAGTCCTTTTAAGATTTAAACACTATTTAAGATTAAATTCTAGCCATAAGATTACTTTTAATCCAAGACATAGAATTCCATCTTAATCACAAGACTCTCACTTCTTCACTTGAATCATAAACCGTGTGATTATGAAATTCTAGACCTTTCTTTGTTTCATCAACCGTGGAAGGTGCTACACTCCATGTGATGAACAATCAAAGCATCCAATGGCCAAGATTGCTCATGGTTAGGACATAGCAATTAGTCTTAGTTTTTATAATGGTCAACACTTTCATTTGTAGACACTTTTAGTCAATTTTGAATGAAATAGAGAATTTCTCTTTGAAATGAGTGAGTGCTCTCCTAGGGTTTCCTTTAGACCTTCAATCTTATCCAAAGACCTTGATCCCTAGTGGTGGTTCATCACTTAAGAACTTATTGATTTAATCATTGCGCTTTCCATCTTCTTTTCTTTCCATTTTTGCATTTCTTCTTCACCTTTGGTTCTTCTTTGACCGCGAGTTTCTTGGGTATTACCGTGAGTTCCTTGTGCTTATGAGTTGATGAGTATTTGGTGAATGAAGATTGGGGCATCTCATTACATGACCGTGGAGGATTCCTTGCAATTCACCATAGACTTGTATCAATTTGGTATTAGAGCTTGTTCTTCACCAATTCCTCATCAACGTTGGTTTGTGCCTTTTGTTCTTAAGTTTATATTTCAATTTTTTCTTCAATTGAAATGTTAATTGGTGGATAATTGAGTTTCCTTTGGCTGTCCACAAAATTATGCATGTTACATATATGTTATATGTCACTCTAATAGGCTACCATGCATTCTAGCCTATATACTCCACATGTTTGATGTATTTCCCCTATGTGTGATGTGTAATACCTTTGTTAAGTCAAAATGACTTAGAATCTTAATTTTGATAATTACATGACAAACGGATGTATCAACAGACGCAAAGGAAAGAATGATCAGACAGATCATTATTAGCATAGACGAAAGATGCACCTTCATATAAGAAGACACAAAAGAGGAAGTGTCCAAGTCATCATGTTTCAAGGCAACCACATCAGATGAAAGAACCTTCAAGGATCAGACAGAGAGTTCGTCCCAACTTCAAGTCATGCGCTCAAGAGTGAAGATATGAAGACTAATGTTGAAGACGAAGAAAGAAGACAGACGAATGAATTCAACTCACAACTCATCTATTTGTTCATTCGTCTATCAAGTTAATGAAGTTCAGACGTTGAGTAACACATGCATTCATTCAAATCAAGCCTGTTACTCGAAGCTTCTAAAGGTGGAAAGAGATTTTGAAGTAAACCTCTACAACACAAAAAGCAGTTGCACGTTACTGTGAAATCTCTGAGCAAATCAGTCAAAACCCGATCTCACGTTGACATCTGCTGACTTTACATTAAATGCTCTAATTGCACACTCTACCAGATGTGGAAATACCCAAGACAAAGGACTAGCATTCAAATCTTCAGTCTAATGAATACTTCAAGAAGACATCTCTAAAGAGACTTCATCACAACAAGTTAAAGTTGGCAAACTACACTGCAAAGAATATATTCAATCTCGCTCAAAACTCTCATGTTAAAGTTCACACGCCTTGAACTTAGTATCGAACTAACATTGTAAAATCTTTCTCTACGTAAAGGATAATTTTTATTAGTCTTAATTGTAAATCACTGTTGTGGTAATTTGTAGACTGAGGAGACTAATTGTTTAAAGAATACCTTGAGTTTTAGCCTGAGGAGGATAAGGTACAAAAGAATACCTATTTTAGATTAAGAAGGTTAAGTGTTCAAAAAATACCTTTGGTTAGCCTGGAGGAGGTGGGTTCAAAGAATATCTGGGTTTAGCCTACGGAGGCTGGGGTCAAAGAATACCGATTTAGCCTGAGAAGGCTATGTTCAAAGAATATATGTAATTAGCCAGGAGTGGCTGAATACTCATAGTGGAACCTGAGCAAGTTGTTGGGTAACTGAACGTAGTCTTGAATAGACGAACCAATATAAAATTATTATTTTTTTGATTATTTTTATTTGCTTACTAACCGGAGCTAATAACTTAAACTAAATCTTTAATTAAAATTAATCATTAAAAGAGAAATTTGAGATTGTGTCTGATCAAACATTTCCTATACAGACGCAAAACACATCGTCTTAAAAAGTTTTAATTAATAAACACAATTCAACTCCCTTTCTTGTGTATTTGTATTTTACAACCTTGCTGGAAATTGTGTGCCATGTTATATGCTTGGTTTAATTGGTGCTTATATGACTCATTATCATGTGCATTGCTCATTATAAGTTCAAGTTACTATCACCATGCATTATCATATTTATTAGCAAATTTTGACTTAATTGTTTGAGTTTGAAGCCATCAATTAGACTGTCCAACAAAATGTGAGTCAAAATAAAATTAAAAAAAGTCAGAGAAAAGAAAAAAAATCAAGACAAAAAATATTCAAAAGAAGAAGCAAAAGAAAATTCAAAAAAGGTAAACTAGAAGAAAATTGAGTATCAATTTGAATACCACGTGTTTAGTGAATTTTTTAGCAATTTTATAAGTGCAATACCTTAGCTGGAATGACCATTAAACACTCATAAGATTAGTGTTCAAGTTCATTGTGGTTTTAAATTTATTTAGAATTAATTATTGTCATTATAATTGTAGTTAATTTTATTAATGGCTTAATTATTGAACTTATGGTGTATTTTGTATGTGCCTAAATATAAATTTTGTTTTTATCCTGTATTTGAACCCCTATTCTGTAACTGCCCTACAACTAAATTGATCCTAATTTTTACCTTAATTTCATTGCAAAGTGCCTCCAAAATTTCGTTTTAACCATAGCCTAAATTTGTTAAAAATTTATATTTTTAATGGCGATTCCTCAATTAGATCTTATTAATTTAATCATGGTACTCTCCATCTTCTTATTTTTTATTTCTTTTCTCATCATTTTTGTGTTGAACGTGAATTATCATGATTTTATTTTGAATATATTATTTTTATATCTAATTGTTATTACCTTTTTTATAAAATAAGTTATTAAATTATAATTAAAATTTCCTTAAAAATACACTTTATACTCATTTTAAAAGATTTTAAAAACAATAAAGCCTAAGTTGACAAATATTTATAGATTTTATTAATTTTCACTAAAATAAAAGAAATAATGTAGCAAAATTATAATTATGATTTTTTAAAATACATATAAAATAAAAATTATTAAATTACTATTTTAAAAAATAAATAAATTTAATTAATAAACTCTTTTAAGATATATAATTTCATCACCATGCCCCCGTCCAAGGGCGGAGGTACCTTTAGCTAAAGGGGACGGTAGCCCTCAACATTTTTTTAAAATTTCTTTTTTCATATATATATATATATATATATATATATATATAATAATTATAATATATATAAATAATAATAACTATATATATAAATAATTTTTTATAATAATAATAATAAATTTTAATTTTTAATAATTTTTCTTTTTTAATTTATAATTTTATATCTATTTTTATAAAAATACATATATTTAAGACTATAATTTTTAATTTTAAAATTTTTTATATTCATCCTAATTTTAAACTCCCATCTAAATGATTTTTAATTTTAAAAATGTTAATATTCATATTTAATTTAAAATTTTACTGTCATAATATATATTTATTTAAGAAATTCTTAATCATAACAATTTTTAATCATTATATTGTTTATTACCTTACATAAAAATTATAATTAAAAAATTAAAATAACTTTAACTTATTAAAAGTTCACTGTTTCATCTAAAAGAAATTAAATAAAAAATATAAAAAAATAAAAATTAAAAAAATCTAACCCCTCTCAACTCTAAATCTTCAATGCCCCGTGCCCCCAGACAATCATCCGCCACCGTGTTTAAAGATGCATAAAAGGACATAAAACCTAAAAACTCAGCCAAGTAATTTCAAATTAAGTAAAATGCTTCAACTTTTTTATCTACACACATTTCCGCTTCAATTTATTTGAAACCATTTGGAAAAAAGTACGAAATAATATACAAATTTAAACTTTCATAATAAAACAGTAGATTAAAGGAAGTCATACAATGCCACACCAAAACAGAGAAAACATATAATGCTAACAGAGGTGAACTCAATCACATAACCAACTCTCAGATATTCCTTCATTTCCATGTACTCTTATTCTTCTGAGCTACCAAATCCTGAAATAAATTAACAAATAAACACAATCATATTTTATACTTGTTACTCTTAGTCACATACAAAAAGAATGAGTTGGTCAACCCACAGTTCAATGTTATGACCACAAAATATATTTTCTTTTTTCAAACTAAGGGCGTTGAACTAACTAACTAAAGATTGCAAAAGCTCTGGTGGTTGTCCAAAGCATAGCACCTTTCAAATGTGTCATGCTCTATATAAGACCAAGCACTATCTACACTTCTCATACAATCTCAAAGCAATTAAACTCCCTCTAAAAATACACTCACAATTCTCCTTAACTATTGCAATTCATCAACCATGGCCTCAGGAAAATCCTTCATGGCTGCATTTTTTCTTGTTGTGGCCCTATCAAGCATGAGTTTGAACCTAGAAGCTCGTCACTTTTTACAGACAACCACACAACCAAATTTGCCAGGCACTCCCACTTTGCCTAACCCAACACTGCTGCCACCTTTGCCTTCAAATCCAACACTTCCATCTTTGCCTCCAATTCCAACACAGCCTCAGGGCAATGTTCCCCCATTGCCCACAATGCCTACTCTGCCATCACTTCCTTCCCTCAACTTTCCTCCTTTGCCAAGCACTTCATTTCCCAAAATTCCCTCAAATATCCCAACCACTATCCCCTCCCTCCCTTTCTTCTCTCCACCACCTTCAACCTCTAGCCCTTAAACATGTTCACTTCTTCTCACCTCTTTGCCCCAGCATTTGCTACCTACTCGTTATCTTTGCTAAGTTGCATTATGTGCTTAACACATTGCATGCAAATGGACAATATTGCACCATATCTTTGGTGTATGTGAGAGACTTATATAAGGTAAAGATTGCTTCTATGTTGTTTAGTGCTTTTTATTTTTATTTTTTTACTTTTTACCTCTTATGCTTTTAAGTTTGGCGGTATTGCTTGTACTTTTTTATATTATGGTCTTGTGGATACTGGATTACACATTTATGCATGATTATGATATTTTCTTTCTCCTGTTAAACTTTTGTACACATTTAAGTTCATATGTTTGAGCATTTGGGTTCTCAACCTAGTTTCCTAATTAATGAGCAATTGTGCATCGATTTTTTTTAATTAATAAGTAGAGAAAAGAAGTGAATACTAAAATTCAAAAAGACTACCATGAACTGCTCTCAAACGCAATATTTTCAGCAGTTCCACTGACATTTCAATCACTTACTATCCCAACTCAAAAGAAGTTACTAAATATGTTTTCTTACACTCTACAATATACACAAACCAATGTGTTTATTTGGCCCTCCATTCTTGAATTCAATTTTTCTTACATGGTGACACTGAAATACAGTTAGAAGGAGTTGATACAAGAAGTCATCAATACTCGTTCTAGTAATAATAGTGTGATAAGCTATTGGCAGTAAAGGGAAAGTTTTTAATGGAGTTGCATCAACTCTAAAGCTGCAATGAAATTTCAATTATAAAACCAAAACCAACAACAAATCTATCATTAAATTAATTTGGACATGTATTTTAATGGCTTTCAGCAATTCAAAATTAAATTTATCAAAATCAACTCTATCTAGCTTCGAGACAAACTACCCTGCATATCTTGCCTGTCTATGTTTCTCATAATCTTGAAATCTCAAAGAGGTCTAGTCATGTTTGTTGGAACGGCATTTCCAAATTATTGTTCCTTTTTGCAATTCATTCAGTCATGGCCTGTCATGAATTTCCTTCATTTGATCATGGCTTTATTAAGATCTGACCACTTTTATGTTTTTTTTTTTGTTTAAATAAGGATATTTCAATCAAATCATTAGTCAGAAATTAATTTCTATCAAAAACATATTACCCAAATAATTTTTATTTCAATAAATTCAACAATATCATTCTTAAGCAGATTATCGCATTAATTAATTAATTAATTATTGATAATTATATATAATTTTTTATATTATAAAAAATCTTAAAATTAAAAAAATATAACTTAAAAAATCAAAATGGAACCATGCTGCTAAATAAGGAATAATATCATAGCAAATATCCTATTGCTGGCGGTGGTAAAAAGTGGCCGATGACAACCGGAGGAAACCGAACAACACGACAGTAGAAGAGGCACAACTATGACAATACTTAAGTTTTCCACATTATGTTTTAATTTGAGAAATGGGCTTAAAAGCCCACAAACATTAAAAGGAACCTAGTAAATATTTTGACAGTAATAATATCAAATGAAATTACATTGTGAACATAAAAAATCATATACATTAATTTAAATTGTATAATTAATTATTAATTAATATTACACATATTAAATTTTTTTTGCACTGGAGATGTCAATAATGGTATCTTTAAAAAAAAAATAGGCTGATGTGTATATTAATTATTTATAATATTTAAATAATAGACATATTAACTTATCATGTTTTATAGAACTTATCTTATACACTTTAAGATGGGTTACGTAAGTCACGTTATATTGATATTGTCTATCTCAAGTTGAAGTATTTTACGGACTTCTTAATTTTGTGAGAGATTACTAGAGACGTTCTCTCTAGTCTATTATAATTGTTATATAAGAAAAATATTAATCGTAAAGTAAATATCATTTTAAAATTTTAATATAATATTAACTATTTTTTTATTTAGATCTTAAATATTATATCATTTCAATAAAAACTAATTTTCTTAAAAATAATAAGATTAATTTTATAAAATTTTTATTTTCTCTTATTTATTTATTTTATTTTCCTCACCTATGTAAAAATGTCAAATACAATAATTACAGAAGGATGGAAGGAATAATAGTTATTAAGATAAACTACAAAAATAAATTATACGGTGTGTCTAGACACATGTATGGATATTTTTTCACTTTTTGAGGTACTCAAAAATTGATGAATGAAGGGAGTGATTATAAGAGTGATTAATAATGATAAAGATCTAATGTAGAATATAAAATATAATAAGGAATTGAATTGTGTTAATTAATAAAAAAAAATTAGATAACATGTTTTTGTGTTTGTGATTTTGAAGCTAAGGACATATATAAATGATTTTCTTTTCAAAGGTTGATTTTAATGAATTCTCGGTTAAATTATTTATCTCGTACTAGTCAATAAAAGAGCAGATAGATGACAATATTTTTATATTGATTCACCTATGAAAACTACGTCAATTTTCTTAGAAACTTGTTAAGTTTTCACTAATAAGTATTATTTGAACCCAATTACTTCTAGCTAATTACAGATATTTTTTGGATACAGCTTTCTCAGACTAAATAAGGTATTCTTTGAACCGCAGCCCCCTCAGGTTAAATAAGGTATTCTTTGGACCTCAGCCTCCTCAAGTTAAACATGTATTCTTTGGACCTCAACATCCTCAGGATAAGTAGGTATTATTTCAACACTTAGCCTCCTCATGCTAAAACACCACAATAGTGGATTTACAAAGATTTATCAAAGAAAGATAATCCTCTACGCAAAAAGGGATATCCAATGAAAGTTCAAAGCGAAGGATTTAAGCTTGTGAGTGAAACTTTGAATGATAACTATTCCAGCGTAAGTTCGCCAACTTCAAAGATTTATCAAAGAAAGATAATCCTCTATGCAAAGAGGGATATCCAATGAAAGTTCAGAGCGAACGATTTAAGCTTGTGAGCAAAACTTTGAATGATAACTATTCCAACGTAAGTTCGCCAACTTCAAACCGTTGGAGTGAAGTCTTTTTATAGGCAGCTTCTTGAAGTATCTGTTAGACTAATGAATTTAAACGTTGTCCCTTTTCTTGGGTACTTCAACATCTGACAGAGTGAGCAATTAGAACATTTAATGTTGCAGCAACAGATGTTAGTGCGAGATCAGACTTTAACTGATATGCTCAGAGATTTCACCAAAAAGTACTGTTTACTTTTTGTGTTGCAGAGGTTAAATCTAAATCTCTTTCTACCTTTAGAAGCTTCTAAGCAACGACATGATTTGAGAAGATACACGTGTTACTCTTTGTCTGATAGGACTCACTTAAGCTCATATTGTTGTCATTCGTCTATCTTCTTCTTCAACTTCAATCTTCATAACTTCAACTGAAGCTTGTATTAGATCAAAGCGACTTAAAGTTGAGTTATAAGTACTTCGTCTTGATCTTTTATGAAGGTTCTTCATCTGATTAAGAGTGCTTTGAAGCTTGATGACTTGAGCACTTCGTCTTGAGCTTGTGTGTCTATGCTTGATGGTGCATTCTTCGTTTGTACTCACTAATGCTTCGTCTAATCACCACTCCGTCTGCGTCTGCTGATTATTCCGTCTGTTCTGTAATTATCAAAACTTAAGATGCTAAGTCATTTTGACTTAATACCTAGAGGAGCGGAGATTGCTAAAATATTTCCTTGTTGAGAGAAAGATAAGTTTCAGTGTAGATGTGGAGAAACTCTCGAAGAATTCTTAGAGTTTGAAACTCTAAGACAAGTGTTTTGCTTAAGTGACCTTTGGAGAATGAAAATAAGTAAGAATGATCAGAGTATGCATCAAAGCTACACATTGATGTTGGGTGTGGCAATAAGGTTGTTGTTGTGGGATTGATGTTGTGCACCTTAAAGGTAGAAGGCTAAGCTACACACAACGTAACACGATTTTTCCAATACACACTACATGAAGAAGCCAAAATCTGGTTGCAGTCACAACCTATAGGTAAGTTCACAAATTGACATGATTTAGAGACTCACTTTTTATACAGGTTTGCGAACGAAAGTAGGAGAAACAGTCAGTACGTGCCTCATAAGCCTTCAAGATGGAGGATAATGAGAATTTTGCACAGGCATGACATAGATTCAAAACACTTCAAGTAAGATGTCTCACACATGACATGGAATTACATGTTCTGGCACAACTATTTCTCCAGGGCTTAGGAGTTGAGGAACTGAAAAATCTTAACAAGCAGCTAAATGAAACTTGGCAGAACTCAAAACACCATAATAATGTGTTGAGATGTTCGAGGTGATGGCTCGTTCTCCAGTATTAGGGAGGCATCCACTCAAAGAGGAGTACATGAGGTATCCATCGATACATCTCTTCTGGCTAAGTTGGTAGTCATGGCCATCAATCAACAACGCTTGGAGAAACAAATGACAGAAATTACAACCCGAACAACACCTACAACCAGAACTTTGTTTTATATGTGGAGGTAACAATCTAAATTGTGTTTGTTTTAATGCTAATGAATCTACCAATTTTGTAAGTCAACAACAACAGAGGTACATTCACAACAACAACTTTGGGAATCCATACTTTAGGAACCAACCCGGTTTCTCACATTCCCAAGGACCAATATATCAACTTCCTCAATAATAGAAGTCTGAATTAGACATCTTGGTTAAACAACTTGTTGAAAGTCAAAAGACCATGACCGACACACAAAAGACTATGGCTGAATCTCACAAGGCCCTATCTCTCACCAATCATTCATGGAGGAGGTGAGAAACAAGTTCAATCACACTGATGCTCTAATGAGAAATCAAGAAGTTGTTATCCACAATATGGAGCATAAACTAGGCAAACTTTCCCGACAGCTCTTAAACCGTGACCAAGGAATACTTTCGGGGAGTACTACTCCTAACCCTAGGGAGCAAATCAAAGTAATTACCTTGATAACTAGGAAAAAATTCTTGGACCTCCCATTGAAATTACAAAATCAAATCAAGAGGAAGAATAGGAAGAGAACTCTACAAAGAAGGTTGAAAGCTACACCATACCTATTAGATCAAGATGATTAACACTCTTTGTTTTGATAATTACAAGACAGACGATACTTACAGACGAAGTGAGCTCAAACGATAGATGAAAGCTCAGATGATAGATGACACCTCAGACGAAAGATGACCCCTCAATGTTTAATTCCTTATTACATCTTTCATCTTATAAGGGTTATGTCTCAAAGATCAGACGATACAAGAAAGATGGTAGATGACATTATCTTCGGACTTCACTTACAGAATATCGTTTTGAAGACTCTGTCTTTTTCAAGACTCATCGTTTACTAAAGGGTGTTGAAGACAGACGATGTAACCTGTGCACATTTCAAATCTAGTCATTACTCGTGGAAGTTTCAAAAAGTAGTTAGATACTGTGCAAAACCTCTACAACACGAAAAGCAAATCATGCTTTTGTTATCCAAATTGATCAAGTCAGAAAAAGGCACTGAATATGCGCTGACTCCACTGCTCAAGCATTTAATTATTCTGATTGATCTCTGCTACTGATGTGAAAGCTTCAAGGAAAGGACAACATTCAAGATTTGAGTCTAACGGATCTTTCTAAGACTGTTGCCTATATAAAGGTCTTCTCTCCTCAGATTCAAGTTGGCGAAAATGCTGCATAAGCTTATTCTTATCTTTGCTCTTGAATCAGAGAAATTCATTCTTCATTGTAAAAACCCTCTCTGCGTAGAGGAATCTTAAAGTTTTCTTAAACTATTTATAAATCCACTTGTGTGGTATTTTAGCCTAAGGAGGCTGTGTGTGCAAAGAATACCTTTCTTTAGCCTGAAGAGGCTGTGTTTCAAAGATTACTTGGTTGGTTATCCTGGGAAGGATTTGTTTAAAGAATATCCTGTATTAGCCAGAAGTGGCTGGGTTCAAACAATACTTGTAACCTTTTTCACGGTTGATAGTGAAAACTCAGTGTTTGCTGGGTAACTGGACGTAGTCTTGTATAGACGAACCAGTATAAAAATAATTGTGTTTACGTTATTTAATCTTGTGACTAACAGGGATAATTAAAGTATAACTTCATTTGTTAAAATTAATCGTTCAAGATAAATTTCACATCGTCTAAACCAGTTTGAAATCAACAGACGATAGGAGAAAAAAATTTTAATAACACAATTCAACCCCCGTTCTTGTGTTTTATTCTTTACAGTTTGGTATCAGAGCTCAACCTTTAAGGGTTGAGCGTTTTATAGCTGCTAGAGGAAAAGATCCAGATGGAGTCACAAGGGCCAACGTTTCTTTCAGGAAGTTCCTCCATGAACAAGCCGCCAGCCTTCTCAGAGGATGATTATCCTTACTGGGCGACAGAATGGAGATGTACATTATGTCTACTCAATATAGACTTTGGAAAATCATCACTCAGGGAGATATTCCCATTGTCAAACCTAAGACATAATGGGGTAATGAAGAATATTCCCTCATGGAGCTCAACAACAAGGCAAGATATGCACTCACATGTGCTCTCTCAAGGATAGAATACAATAGATTCTATGCCTACAAGACTGCCAAGGAACTCTGGGACGCCCTAAAAATATCCTACGAAGGAACTGAGGACGTCAGAATGAGAAAAACTGCCACACTTCAAAGAGAATATGAGATGTTCTCTATGAAGAAGGGTGAATCCATTGATATGATGTTTGAAAGATTCCAGACAATATTAAATCGTCTCACTTCACTGGGAATGACATTCACAAAGGCTCAGAATAACATGAAGATTCTGGACAACCTTCCTACTCCATGGAAAGTTATGTCCACCGCCATCTTTGTGGGACGTGACATGAAAACATTAACTCTTGATGAGTTAATGATGGTCCTTAAGAGTGAATCTAGAGGGGGGGTGAATAGATTCTAGTTCACTTTGGCCTATTTTTCTTGAGTTACTAATTCCTTTTAATTCAAACAGAGTATATTCAAGTTTATGCAGTAGAAATATCAAAGGAATAATCAATAACAAGTTTGCAATCAATTTTCAGTTTATACAGTACGTGTATCTACCCTTTCTAGTTCTTAGTTAATTACCAAGTTAATTACTGAGTTAATTACCAAGTCTGTTACCAAACAAATTGCAGCAAATAATTAGTTATAACAGCAATGGTAATGAGTGTAAGGAAGAAGAAGAGTGCACAGTAATTTATACTGGTTCAGCCAACTGCCTACATCCAGTCCCAATCCAACAACTGTTGCAATTGGTTTTCCACTATCAAATGATCCCTTTTGTGTTCTTTTACATTGACTCTATAACAAGCAACACAAAAACGAAATCAAAACACCCAAACCAGTTCTTTAACCCAAAGAACTGTCCTTCACTGATTTTGGCACACCCAAAATCAAACCTTTGAGAAAACACTTCTCAAACTCTTACTCTATCCAAAGAGACCTCTCTCCTTGAGTAATAACTCAACAATCAAATGAATAAACAAAGTAGATCAGTTTAGAAAACACCTGAAGTGTAGATTCTGATCACAATCAATAAAACAGTGAATACTACCCAATCAGCAGAATGAATATAGTTGCCTTTTCACAAAACTTTCTTCAAGAACTCTTGAAGTTCTTTCTCTTGAAGAAAGATGATAAACTCTTTTAGACAGGATTTGAAAGTGTAAGCCTTTTCTGAAAGTGTATTTCAAATTTATCAAGAGTATATGCAAAAATCTGTTCTTTTTAAAAAACTTATTTTCTGGTTTTTCAAAGTAGCCCATTTATAGAATCAGATGAGCCACAATTGTTGACATTTGGAACCCAAATTTCAAACAATTGGAGCCTATGTTTTCTGAACGTTGGGGCATTTAATTTCAGGACGTTGGAGCCTCAAAAATTGACTTTATGAAGTTTAAAATGGATTGAAATGAGTGGGGAATCAAGTGGGATGTTAGAAAACTCATTTCTGGCAACTTTTAATCATTCCCTGCGGTGGTAATCGATTACAGCTCGTGGTAATCGATTACCACAGAGAGAATTGCATTTCCAGGTATTTTCTCAGCATGGTAATCGATTACAGCATATTGGTAATCGATTACTACCTTATGGTAATCGATTACCAGCGAGCCAAATGGCTTTCTAGACTTTGTTTTCCCTCTGTTACTGTTGGTAATCTATTACCATTTGTTGGTAATCGATTACTTCAGTTAAATAACAGTTTTTCAAAGCATTTTCAAGGAGGGAACTCAAACCATTTGAACATATGAGAAATCACACAAGTTTGCTAAACTCTCTAGGGTATTCAAGCATGGAACAACACATATATCCTTAATCTAAAACAATCAATACATATGAAAACTCCTAGATACATTTCATCTAAGAAAACCAAAATTACATAGACATCAAAATCAAAAACACCAAGAGAAACTATCCAAAGTTTCATCAAGCTTTAGTTCCAACAATCTCCCCCTTTTTGGTTTTGATGTACCAAATAACAACCAATGGTTTTCATAGGAGTTTTATGGTATGTGTTGGTCTTCTTGGAATCCTGCACTTTATATAGATATCCAAATATACAGAATATTGCAGATTCACCATACATAGTATTATATTTCAGAGTAAATATCATATTGAATCATTCATTCAGAGGAAATAAAGCATGATTCAATTTCACAATCATAGATAAACTTCATTGCAGATTTAAACCATATTCTTAAATTAAAACCAGAATTCAAATTGTTTATAACATAACAATCCTTCCTCTGAGGTAAATGACTCTTCTATCTTATCATCTTCATCTGAGTCTAAATCAGAATCAGAAGAAATATCATATGATACCCTTTTAGCAAACTCTCATTTTATTGATGAGCAATACAAAGTATGCAAAGCAAAGTTAAAACAAACTTTGGAAGAAAATGCTACTTTGAAATCTAAAAAAGAGTTGCTTAAAAAGGAAGTATCAGATGAAATATCATCTGAGTCTGAAAAGAACATTTTAATTCTTGAAATCGAAAGATTAAAGAAAGAAAATGATTCTTTACTCAAAGACTTAACTAAGTTCACAAAAGGATCCTCCATGCTTGAAAATATTTTAAAATATGTGAGAGCTCCTTCTGATAAAAGTGGATTAGGTTATGTTGAGCAGACGAATGAGAAAAAGACAAAATTTGTTTCATCTACTCAAAAGAAGAAGAACAAAAGTTACAACAAGGTTCCAAATGATTATAAGAAAATTACAAAAACTTTAAACAAAAAGAAATCTTCTTCTACTAACAAAGGAGGACCCAAAAGAATTTAGGTACCAAAGTCACTCATTATTCTTGTTGCAGATATCCTTAATAGGAAAAGAGAAGACTTCAAGCTGGTACCTAGACAGTGGATGCTCACGACACATGACGGAAGACCTGTCTATGTTCCAAGATCTAAGACCAAGTAAAGGGTCTGTGTCTTATGGTTCAGGAAAAGGTAAAATCCTAGGGATTGGGACTGTTGGTAAGACACCCAACCCTCTCATCCAAAATGTGTCTTATGTTAAAGGTCTGAACTTCAATCTACTTAGCATAAGTCAATTTTGTGACAGTGGATATGAAGTAGCTTTTAACGTTGATGAATGTATAGTTAAGAATAAAGATAAATCCATTCTATTTCTAGAGAAAAGAAAAAATAACCTCTATGAGGTTTGTCTTTCTAACCTTAGTGATCAGAATGTAACATGTTTAATTTCAGCAGACGATGAACAAGATATTTGGCACAAAAAGCTTAGACACTTAAGTCTTAAGTATATTTCAAAAATTTCTAAAAAGGATCTTGTAAAAGGTTTGCCAAAAATATCTTGGAAGTTCAATCGTCTGTGTGAATCTTGTCAGCATGGGAAACAACTTAAAACTTCTTTTAAATAAAAAAAAATGTTGTTTCCACGACAAGACCTTTAGAGCTGTTACATATTGATCTCTTTGAACCCACTCAGACTGAAAGTCTTGGAGGAAAGAGATATGGATTTGTCATTATAGACGACTATACTAGATTTACTTGGGTATACTTCCTAGCCCATAAACACGAGTCTTTCAATGTCTTTGAAATATTCTGTAAACGTATTCAAAAAGAAAAGGGAATATGTATTGCGTCTGTGAGAAGCAATCATGGAACAGAGTTTGAAAACTCTGAGTTCAAAGCCTTTTGTTTTGAAAATGGTATCTTTCACAATTTTTCATCTCCAAGAACTCCCCAACAAAATGGAGTTGTGGAAAGGAAAAATCGTACTCTACAAGAAATGGCTAGAACAATGTTACATAAATATTGATAAGACCTGTATTAAACAAGACCCCTTATGAACTATGGAAAGGAAGAAGACCCAACATATCCTACTTTCATCCCTTTGGATGTGATTGTTTTATCCTAAACACCTGATGGAGGACCATCTCCAAAAGCCCAACCAAACTCTCCAACCTTACTTTTCAATTTTGGGCTTCTAATAAAATTCGCTGCTGATTTTTACTGTCTGACCTGTTTCAGTATTTCGATCATAACTCGAGCTACACAAATCCAATTGAGGTGATCTTGGTGCCAAATTAAATAAGACTTCAAGGGCTACAAAAGCTATGAAGACACCAAAACCCAGTTCGAACTGCAACTAGTTGGAAAATGAGCTTGAAGTTAGCGTTGGAATGCTTCCAGGAATTTTCAGCGAAATGTTTTAATGTTTAGGCTTATTAGTAGTTTTCTTTCAATTATGTAATTGTTTTAAGGATTTAATTTGGGCCTAAACTTGTAATAAACAAATAATTAGTGACCCTTAGATAGGATTCTAATCCAAGGGTTAAGCTTAGAAGCTTGGAGTGTAAGCTTGGCACCATGACCATTAGATGAGGATACTAATCCAAGGATTAAGCTTAGAAGCTTGGAGTGCAAGCTTGATGCCATAACCGTTGGATAAGGATCTACATCCAAGGGTGGAGGATTGATCCTTGTCCTCCAAGCTAATCAAGCTTCCACCACAAGCTTCCCTTCATAGCCATTAGATTAGAATCTAATCCAAGGGTGGACATTAGTTCCTTCCATAGCAAGCTAAGCACCATACCTTAGTAGTATAAATAGGATTTCCTTTGTAATTCATACACTTTTGATTAATTGAGAATTGAATTCAGAAAATTGAGAGTGTTTTCTCTCTTGTGTTCTTGTGAAGAACCTTGAATCTCATCAATGGCTTCCTTGCTCCATTGTGGCGGTTCCACCTCAAGCTTATTGGCACTTGCCATGGCGCTTCCATTTCTCTTCTAATCCGTTTTCTCCATTTCTTTTTTCCTTGAGGCGCAAGCTTCTTCTTCCTAAACACCTAAGTCTCCATTGAAGCGTGAAGATCCGTGACTTCTATGTTATTCTCCTTGAGGATTGCATCAACACCAGAGATCAACTTGGAAAGTTTGATTCAAAGGTGATTAAAGGATTCTTACTTGGATACTCCAATACGTCTAAGGCCTATAGAGTATTTAACTTTAAGACGCAAGTTGTAGAGGAATCTATTCATGTAAAATTTCAAGATAACTCAAAGGCTAATAAAGAAATATCAGACCTAGAAAATTTGTTTGATAATTTACAGATCAACCCCTCTGGTCAAAAATTAAGTTTAAATGGTCAACCTGGTACAGACGCAAGAACAGACGAAAGAAGTATAGACGAACCCTCTTTGTTTGATGTTCAACAATTTGATACTCAAGCTCCAGTCAGAACTTAGAGGTTTGCCTCAAACCATACAGAAGATCTTATAATTGGAGATAGACATCAAGGAGTTCAAACAAGGTCAAATTTTAGAGAATCATCTGGCTTTGCTCTTGTGTCAAACATAGAGCCCAAAAACATTGAGGAAGCTCTACAAGAGAATGATTGGATTTTAGCTATGGAAGAAGAGCTAAACCAGTTTACTAGAAATGATGTTTGGACTTTAGTAGAGAGACCAAGGAACAAAAGCATCATTGGAACAAGATGGGTGTTTAGAAATAAACTTGATGAAGCGGGAAAAGGGGTAAGAAACAAAGCAAGGTTGGTAGCCCAAGGTTATAACTAACAGGAAGGTATTAACTTCACTGAAACTTTTGCTCCTATAGTTAGGTTAGAAGCTACTAGAATTTTACTTGTTTTTGCTACTCAAAAAAATATCGTCTTATATCAAATGGATATAAAAAGTGCTTCTCTAAACGACTTTATTGAAGAAGAAGTATATGTGAAACAACCTTCTGGCTTTGAGAGTTCATCTCAACCAGATCATGTTTTCAAACTGAAGAAAGCGTTTTATGGTCTTAAATAAGCTCCTAAAGCTTGGTATGAGAGACTAAGTTCTTTTCTTCTCAAAAATAGTTTTTCAAGAGAAAAAATTGACACTACTCTCTTCAAGAAAAGTGTTTCAAAAGACTTTATTATTGTTCAAATATATGTAGACGATATAGTCTTTGGAGCCACTAACGAATCCTTGTGTAAGGATTTTTTTAAGTTAATGCAGGATGAGTTTGAAATGAGTATGATAGGAGAACTAAAGTTCTTCCTAGGACTTCAAATCAAACAAACGAAAGAAGGAATCTACATCCATCAACAAAAGTACACAAAAGAATTTCTCAAGAAGTTCAAGATGGACAACGCAAAGCCAATGAAGACACACATGCATTCGTCTGGCGCTAGTCTCAACAAAGACGAGTCAGGTAAGACAGATGATCAGATGGTATACCGAGGTATGATTGGCTCACTACTTTATCTACCCGCTAGTAGACCAGACATTATGTTTAGCGTCTGTCTATGTGCACTTTTCAGTCTGACCCTAGAGAATATCATTTACAAGCTGTAAAACGCATTCTTAGATATCTTATTGGAACCACTAATCACTCTTTATTTTATAACAAAAATAGTGATTTCAGTTTGAGTGACTATTATGATGCTGACAATGCTAGAGACAAAGTGGAGAGAAAAAGCACAAGTGGTGGATGTCAATTTCTAGGCACATCACTCATCTCTTGGTCAAGTAAGAAGCAAAACTCCATAGCACTCTCTACCACAGAAGCAGAATATATTGTTGTTGCTGGATGTTGTTCACAACTTCTATGGGTAAAACATCAACTTGAAGACTACTCCAGGTTTGAAACTTAAATCCCAGTTTTCTATGACAACACAAGTGCCATCAATCTCAGCCAAAAACCCTATTCAGCATTCAAAAACTAAACATATTGAAACAAAATTTCATTTTATAAGAGATTATGTTCAAAAGGGTATTTTCGATATACAGTTTGTCCAAACCGATTTTCAATGGACAGATATCTTTACAAAGGTTCTAGACAAAGCACGCTTTAATTTCATTAAAGAAAATTTGGGAATTATTTCTTTAAAAGATTAAGTTATTTCAACTGTGTTTATCGTCTGATTATTTCGCGTTAAGATGAAACCTTGCATCTGATCAAGTTGAATTAGTGAAAAACCATTCAACAGACGCAATGTTATTATTTAATTAATTTAAATTTGAGTGTGCAGGAAGACACAATAAATGCAGCATTAAATATGTCTGACATTTATTACTCTATTCTAGGAAGTTCAAAAGCATGCGTCGCAACTGACAGAAGTCAAATCAATTATTGGAAGGGCAATCATGCGAGAAAACATCATATCAGGGACGGTTTCTATTCTATCGTCTGATAAAATATAACCGTTTCACTCAATTGACTATAAAAGTGTCAAAGTTCTTTCTTTTATTCTTTACACTGCTAAATAATCAAAATTTACTCTCTCTCTCTCAGAACACTCACTCTCTAATCTTCTTATTTTTCAAACTCAGAAAATGGCCGCCAAGAACACACAACAATCATCTGTCGAAGATGAAAGCTTTTTCGCGCAAGATTTATTCTTGCCTAGCAAGTGGGTGAAGAGGATCACTCTTGCCAATCTCTCTAGGCACTCATGCGACATTCTGGAGAAAACGGGATGGATGAAGTTCGCTTCATGGGAAGGCCCATGGATAATGGAGCCTTACGTTGAGTTTTGGTCTGAGGCCAAAATTGTTGATGATAATATTGTTGGAACCATTGGTGATAAGGAATACCTTATCAATGTTGAAGCTATTGTTGCTATAGGGAAGTTCAAGATTGAAGGTGTCGTCTACACCTCCAACTGGAATGAAGGTATTGATGAAGTCCTCATCGATTAAATGCTCTATGCCAAACCCAGAACGTTTGACCTGACCAAATTTCTAAGGGCTGGGAACTTGACTGCTGAAGGAAGAGTTTTGCACAACCTCCTTTTCAACATCTTCACTCCCAGGATTGGGTCTCGCGACAATGTGAGCAACCGAGATCGATTCTGTCTCTCCTATCTTCTTTAAAAGGAGAAGATAAGTCTTCCCCATGTGATTATGGATCACTGGGTTGCTGCCTTAAAAGGAAGGGACTTGAGAAGAAAATCAAGTGTTCCCTATCCTGCTGTCTTCGCAAAGATCATCCAGAATCAAGAATTTGATATCAAGGGATGTCAATGGTATGCCAGTGGTCATGAGATCAAGCAAGCCACCTTCTCAAGAATGCGTCTAGACCTTGGAGCATGGACGCTGAATGAAATGCATGAGAAGTATTGTTGGACTTGAAACATGAAGAAGTCGAACCCTTTTGATTTTGTTTTTGATATACTTGTAATCTTGAAACTTAAATAGTTTGTAAATAGGATCTCAAGTGTATTGATTGTTTAGAATAGGCTTTAAGTATGTGCTTTAATTTTTTATGCTTCATAGAGAGTTTGAATCTGCTCTAGGATTCAAGCTAAGTGATTTTGGGAACCCACATTTTGTTTTGGAAAAGAGAAAAACCAAGCTTAAGTGGTAAAACACATAGTTTGATAGTTTTTAAATTGTTTTAATTGAAGTAATCGATTACCATTTTAAAGTAATCGACTACCAACAGTGACTGAAAATTAGGAAACCAAAATCTCTCTGGAGTAATCGATTATCCCATATCCATAATCGATTACCTCGTGCTTGAGAAACAGAGAAAGCTTAAAACTCTCTGGAGTAATCGATTACCTCTCCATAGTAATCGATTACCCACACCAGAATTCATCTCAAATGCTTTTTCAAAATGTTTTATATAAATATCTTCTTAGATCTTTTCAAGAGAGAGCAATCTTTGATTTTACAAGAAAAAAAAAAGGAGAGCAAAAAACAAGTTTTAGAAGAACATTGTGTTCTTAATTCTCTTCTCCAAGAATTCAAAAGATTTTTTCTCAAGAGATGAATTGTGTGTGAAGGCATGAAGGATTGGACTACAAGTTGATCAGTTCTTGTACAACAAGTGTACTCATTTCTGATCTTTAATTTTCTTTTTGAATTGGAATTGTTCAAACTCTTAGAGAAAGGTATTCTCTGGAAAAAAAGTTTTTAGGAACTTAAGAAAGGATTCTCAAGGATGATTATTGAAGGTCTCAAGAATTAGGGAGAAAGGTTCTTGGGTAAAGAACAATTTGTATTGGTTGATCGTTTTGTGTTTGTGCAATGTGATTGTAATTGACACAAGGGATCAAAATTGTTGATAGTGGAATACCAATCACATCAGTTGATGTATTGAGACTGGATGTAGGTCGAACGCCAAACCAGTATAATTCTCTATGCAAATCTCTTTTTACCTTGAACTCTTTTATTTTTGTTGAATCATATTTTTAATACAATTCTTGTTTGTGCTGATTCAAAAGAGTTTGAGAAAGAAAAGTTCATTTACTTCCTATAATTCCGCTGTTATTACTCTGAATTAATATTGATTGTTAAAGTTGTAAAATCGACAAACTTAGGATCGATAGTAAATAGGAAGGGAAGTGAATTAGACGATAAACCATAAAAGGGAACCAAAATTCATTCACCCCTCCTCTTGATTCTGCATAGGGACCAACAGAAGTCTCTTAATCCAAAGTCTTCTCAATCGCAACCCCCTCAACCACAACCACAAACCTCACAACCACAATCATCTCCTCAACAAACTCGCCCCAAACAAAAACCTCTCATCAAAAAACCAAGAAACGCACCCATTCCACCACAAACACAAGCACAAACACAAGCCCAAACACAAAACCCTCCTCCATATAAACCTAGAACATCGTCTAAACCACTTGTACAAGTTACAGAGGTTCCTTTTGAGACGACAGAAGATGTGCCTCTCGTTAGACGAAAAACAAAGTCTATCAAGTTGAGAATGCCAATAATGGATTTGTCTACTCAAGATAATCCATCTGCTAAAGAAGCATCTGAGGATGTTGAGTCTGCTAGTAGGCGAGCAGACGTTCACAAAAAGGCAAAAGTAGACGAAGTCCAAGGCTTAGAGGATGCTTTAAGAAAAGCATATATGAAGGGAATGAGAAAAGGTATAGTTGAGACTACAACCATTCTCAGTGAGAAGGAAGAATTGAAAAAGGCTAAGAAAGCCTCCATTCTCTTAGAAGATGAAAGGGAGCATATGTTCCGAGAAAGCACAAAGGGGATTGGATCGTCTGAAGCTTCTCATGCTCAGACCACATTAGAGGGCATGGACAATGAAGAAACTGCCCAGATCCAAAAAGACAATGCAATCCTCGCTGACCAACTATCTACAATGCTTAGTGAAGATTTGGCCCCTATGGAGTTTGGATCTTCTACTCCATTAGAAGAATCAAGAGAAGATGATACAATCTTGCTTTCGTCTCTCATTCATGTCATACCTCTTCAAACGGTAAGGGTAGAGTCTGAAGAAAGATGCTCTCAAGCAACACAACTTTCATCTATCATCTATGAAGTAGAATCTGGTTCATCAGATGAAGAAGAGTGTCTTGTCACAAGACATGTGGCACCTTATGGAAAAGCTCCAGCTGAGGTCTTAAATGAAGAAGACCTTCCACCCAAGCGCAAAATGGACTATACCTTTCTCAACGATCTTGTTATGCAAAGGTACAATGTTATTGGGTGTGTTGAAAGGCCAGAGAGGCCTGAGTGGATCATCACAGATCATGCTGAGGAAGCCTCTGATCTCTCTGAATCTGATGGATCTGAGTTTGGCAATGATGGTTATTGCGTAGACGATGAAGATTCTTTTGTGGAAGAATCTCCATTCATTGAATTGGACAACCCTTATAGGTATAGAGGGAAGAAAGGGTTCCAATTGGGAAGTTTTGTAAATCCTATCAACCATTACCAGCCATTGAAGCCTTCTGACTTTGACATGTCAAGAACATATGATAGTGCTGAACAGAAGGAATGGTTGAAGCGTTTGCCTTGGGATGCTCTTGCTGAATTGAAGATTAAGGGCTTAGAAGGTATAGACGACTACAAGCGTCATCTTGATGGTCTGTTGATTGAAGGATGATAATCACTGTCGAATGATTATTAAAAGCTAGATTTATCCCCAATTAGATTTGTAATATAGAGGAATCAACCTAGGTCATCTCTCAGAAGACATACATCTATTTAATTCAGAATTATTCACAGTTGAGAGAGGGATTTTCATGAAGTAGTGCAGTAAACTAAACTGAATTGAAATTACAAGGGAGATGAAGAACTAAAAATAGGAACAGAGATTGAAACAGAACAGTGAGGTGTAAATTCAGCACGAACGATAAATGCAGAGAATGAACAATGCACATGTAACATAAATCGTGAAGAAAGTTAGGAATCGGAAATAGAACGGCAAAATGTAAATTGAAACAACAACTAAGCTCAAGAGAAGAAACAGCATGGAAATAACATGCAAGAAGAATTAGAATTAGAAAACATAACAAGAACATGTAAAGTGTAACGGTGAAGTGAACAGTACGCAATTACAGAAATGCAATAACGAGCAATGGTACGAATCTTGAGATGAAAACCTAACTAACTATGAACAAAGAAATAACGAGTGAACGGAAATGGAACCAGAGATAAAGAGGAATCAAAATCAAGGAATTGGATTCAATTGTTGCAGTAGCTACCGTTGCAAGTAGAGATCGAGTACATGTAAATCAAGAATCATGAAGAAAAGAGAGAAGAGAAGAGAGGAACGAGAGAAGAGAGTTGCACAATCGCACAACTCTGAGGTGTACAGAGGAAGCTAAAACAGTTGGGAAAACAGAAAATTGAAAAAGCCCCCTCAATTTCGTGCCCTGGGTTATTTATAACTGATGAATTGCGCCCCCACTAAAGCAGAACGCGCTGCAGCGCGCCATGAAACAAGAGAAGCACCAGAGAAGCAAATCGCGCCACCCTTGGATTTCAGTTTGCGTCACGGCGCCATTTGAAACAGCATCAGCATGTGGAGCGCGCCCTTGAACGCGCTGCGGCGCGAATTGGCCGCAACTCACCCTCAACGCGCCCCCCTTGGTTCCTAAAACGCGCCGCGACGTGAATTCTGGCTGCTAGGGAGAGGCTTTGCACCATGGGTCACTCTGGTTCTTGAATTGGGTTCATCCTTGCTGCTTATCTCTTCTTCAATCCTCAGAGCTTTAGATGTACTGTACAAGAATCCATATAAAAGTATAAGAACTTGTGGAATTATAAGTATTATTACTACTAGTACCACAATATGCTTCTATCACAAATCTAAGATAAACTATCAAGGTATGACACATATAAGAGCTAATTGACCCAAAAACAAGGTGAAGAACATGTATATAAAATGGATAATCAAATACCCCCACACTTATTCTTTTGCACTCCGGGGCAAAACATACTAAAAGAAGAATTAATGCTATATGAACTGAACCACTTCCAATTGAATCACAGATGTATAGAAAAAGAAAGGGACAAAATTCAGAGTATCAAGATCAACAACAATCCATGAATCTATTGTACATCCAAAACAAACAAATTGACAAGTGAATTAAAGAATGAATTCAAAGTGATAGACTTCACAAGTCAGTGTTTCCTCTTGACTCTCAAGTGTTTAGGCTCGTAATTACACTCAAACACATCATGCAAGCTAGCACTACCAGATTTTTACAAGCCTCTAATTCCAATAACTTGAAACACATGCAATTAGAGATCAAAAGGACTTTATTAAGCTTGTAATGTGGCCAAGGAGCAGGTGGGATAGAAGAGGGATTCTTTAGGCTAATAACCAAGAGAAAAGAGGAGCAATGGGGAATAAATCCAATAAGCATGAAGATCACCCTCCTAGCATTTACCTCTTTTTGGCTTCCTACTTATTTCCATCTTGGATTTTCATTTTCTTCTTTTTCTCTTTTCTTTCTTTTGCTTTCTCATTTTTTTTTTTTTTTTTTCTTTTCTAGATTTCCTTCTTTGCAGCTTTTGGTGTTTTATTCTTTGTATCATTTTCTATATATACATATACATTTCTCTGTGTAGTTGTTTTCTTTTGCATAACCAATGCCAATCCATTCGTCAACTCACATATCAGATTTGTCCTAAAGGGTTATACCCCCACACTTATTTAAAACCCATTCCCAAAACAATTCCAAAGCTCCTTTAGTCCCTAAGGTTAGGGGACATCATTGTTTTTCATTTTTCGGCTTGTAATGAGCTTAAAATTGAAGAAAGGGGTATACAGGCTCAAAGGGAAATAACAAGGGAAAGATATGTAAGGTAGGCTCATTTGGCTAGTAGCTTAAGAAGAAATCTGCCTAAATCATATCAATAATGCATGTGATCAAGAGATATCAACAAGAGTCAAGGAACAATCCAGAGCAACTAACAAGATGAGTGTATTCACACAAGAAAGAAATTTGAAGGAAAGAATAGTTCCTCCATATAAGGCTCAAACTCTCACAAGGTTTATTTTTCTATCACTAATTATCCAAACTTTAGCTTCAAGTCAATTGCAATTCAAAGATGCACACATAGGTTATAAGAAGATTGAAGAATCTATCAACTAAAAATGTTTGTAACTTCCACAGTTTATACACCTGTAACTTCAAAGAAAAGGTATGTTTCACATTTACTTTTATTTTCCTTTCAACACTCAAACAACAAAAAGAACAAAGAATTAAAGAAAACAGAACAGAAAACATAACATTCAAACAGAACAAAGAATTAAAGAAAACAGAACAGAAAACATAACAGCAAAATATTCACACAATTCCCCCCCCCCACACTTAAAATTTGCATTGTCCTCAATGTAACATAAAGTGCATCAATGAAGTCAGCTGCAATTCAAGACAGAGGAGAAATAGAAAACTCCCTAATTACTTCTTATTACTTACTTCCTAATTATAGAAGATGGATAGACAGGAAATGAATGAAAATAGAACGGAAAAGAGTAGAGGGAGAAAAGAAAACTCCTCATTTGCTCAAATGACAAGTCTTTGTGGACTTCTCAATGATGCTCTCGTGACAGTGCTGCCCTTGTGTCTGATAAGAAACAAACATCCACCTGGATCAAATATCGTCCAATCATCTACAATAATATGTAAATCATTATTTATGAGTGCAGATGATTTAAGGTGCATGCGTGTTCTATAATCAATGCAAGTGCACGGTGGTAGAAATAAATTGAATGCCATAATCAATATCTTCCATTTATTCATTTTAATATTGGCATTTAATTTGAAATTGTAGTGAGAAAGAGTGTCAAGAGATAAAGAAATCTTCTCTAGTGATGACTCTGAATTCTTGGATACTTCATTTTTTTCATGGTGTTTGCTCCAAGGAAACTCTATGGACAATTCTCCACTAGGCATCAAGACATGAGGATTTTTGTAAGTAAGAGAGTCTGAAACAACTGCACCTTGTGCTTTTAGTTTTCCTACATCACCTGTCAAAGGGAGATCAGCATAAACAATTAAATCATCACATGATTCCTTCTCTTGCTTATCTGTTACTCTCCCTTCTTCCATGTCTTGCTCTCTCAAATGTTGTTCTCTAAATTCTTTCTCTTTAATCACAACCTCCATGGAACTTGTCTTTTCTGGTTGTGCAGTAGGTTCCACCTCTAAGCTTGGCGGCTGCACAATGGAAGGTGACAATGGCTTGTTCACTGCAATGTCAGTAGATGCAAGAACCTGTAGACCAAAATCTGCAGTCTGCAAATTAAGATCTGCACCTGCAATGGCAGTATTCATCTCTCGCACATATGGTACAAACAAGTGGCATCATCATTATAGAACACTAGCCAAATCATTATTGAAATTAGAAAAATTAGTCAATTCAGATTCAAATTCAGAGTTAAAATATGTACAATTATCTACAAAATTATCAACTAAATCTAAAGAGGAAGCAAAATGCTCTTCAGTAGGTAGTTTCATGCTTATGAGGGATGCTTGAGGTTGGTTCTGACTAATTGCATTTGATAACTGCTCAATCTGAGTTTGAATACTCTGAAGGTCAACCTCAAACATCTGCTGAAATTGTAAGTTGTTGGTGGCCATCTGATTGATTAATTCTTCCAAGGAAGGACTACCTTGTGGTTGAGCTAGTGGTGGTGGTGGTGCAACATGCTGAAACGATGGTGGTATATAATGGTTGGACTGTTGCTGCCAATCTTGTGTTGGATGGGAATAGTCATGTGAATGCTGATAGCTCTGATCTCCCCATCCAAGACTGTAGGAGCTAGGATAAGGATCGTATTGCTGCTGAGGCATGGTATGAAAAATTTTTGCCTCTTCAAAAGCTGACTCATTGAAATCCTGCTGCAATAGTTCCCTAATAGTCCTATTAGCCATGGTAGCCTAAAGGAATGTAAATCAACACCTCTCTAGTTCATCAGATTCAACAATAGCCACCAAAAACACCAATATACAACACAAATTAGCATGAACAACACTGACTAACAGCACTCAGCAAAATATCATTTAAGCACTAACTAACTAGCATCAATGATATCTACAAAGAATTAAAACCTATGCAAAAAGTCAACAAAATAGTCAGTACCTACACTAGAAACAACAACTGTTATATGGATCTATGGTTAGTCTATACAAATGTAATATTCACAAACAGTTTATATACATGAAAAGTGATAATTCCAAACTGAATGACGCATGTCCCCGGCAACGGCGCCATTTTGATAATCACTGTCGAATGATTATCAAAAGCTAGATTTATCCCCAATTAGATTTGTAATATAGAGGAATCAACCTAGGTCATCTCGGAAGACATACATCTATTTAATTCAGAATTATTCACAAGTTGAGAGGGGATTTTCATGAAGTAGTGCAGTAAACTAAACTGAATTGAAATTACAAGGGAGATGAAGAACTAAAAATAGGAACAGAGATTGAAACAGAACAGTGAGGTGTAAATTCAGCACGAACGATAAATGCAGAGAATGAACAATGCACATGTAACATAAATCGTGAAGAAAGTTAGGAATCGGAAATAGAACGGCAAAATGTAAATTGAAACAACAACTAAGCTCAAGAGAAGAAAACAGATGGAAATAACATGCAAGAAGAATTAGAATTAGAAAACATAACAAGAACATGTAAAGTGTAACGGTGAAGTGAACAGTACGCAATTACAGAAATGCAATAACGAGCAATGGTACGAATCTTGAGATGAAAACCTAATTAACTATGAACAAAGAAATAACGAGTGAACGGAAATGGAACCAGAGATAAAGAGGAATCAAAATCAAGGAATTGGATTCAATTGTTGCAGTAGCTACCGTTGCAAGTAGAGATCGAGTACATGTAAATCAAGAATCATGAAGAAAAGAGAGAAGAGAAGAGAGGAACGAGAGAAGAGAGTTGCATAATCGCACAACTCTGAGGTGTACAGAGGAAGCTAAAACAGTTGGGAAAACAGAAAATTGAAAAAAGCCCCCTCAATTTCGTGCCCTGGGTTATTTATAACTGATGAATTGCGCCCCCACTAAAGCAGAACGCGCTGCAGCGCGCCATGAAACAAGAGAAGCACCAGAGAAGCAAATCGCGCCACCCTTGGATTTCAGTTTGCGTCACGGCGCCATTTGAAACAGCATCAGCATGTGGAGCGCGCCCTTGAACGCGCTGCGGCGCGAATTGGCCGCAACTCACCCTCAACGCGCCCCCCTTGGTTCCTAAAACGCGCCGCGACGTGAATTCTGGCTGCTAGGGAGAGGCTTTGCACCATGGGTCACTCTGGTTCTTGAATTGGGTTCATCCTTGCTGCTTATCTCTTCTTCAATCCTCAGAGCTTTAGATGTACTGTACAAGAATCCATATAAAAGTATAAGAACTTGTGGAATTATAAGTATTATTACTACTAGTACCACAATATGCTTCTATCACAAATCTAAGATAAACTATCAAGGTATGACACATATAAGAGCTAATTGACCCAAAAACAAGGTGAAGAACATGTATATAAAATGGATCATCAAATACCCCCACACTTATTCTTTTGCACTCCGGGGCAAAACATACTAAAAGAAGAATTAATGCTATATGAACTGAACCACTTCCAATTGAATCACAGATGTATAGAAAAAGAAAGGGACAAAATTCAGAGTATCAAGATCAACAACAATCCATGAATCTATTGTACATCCAAAACAAACAAATTGACAAGTGAATTAAAGAATGAATTCAAAGTGATAGACTTCACAAGTCAGTGTTTCCTCTTGACTCTCAAGTGTTTAGGCTCGTAATTACACTCAAACACATCATGCAAGCTAGCACTACCAGATTTTTACAAGCCTCTAATTCCAATAACTTGAAACACATGCAATTAGAGATCAAAAGGACTTTATTAAGCTTGTAATGTGGCCAAGGAGCAGGTGGGATAGAAGAGGGATTCTTTAGGCTAATAACCAAGAGAAAAGAGGAGCAATGGGGAATAAATCCAATAAGCATGAAGATCACCCTCCTAGCATTTACCTCTTTTGGCTTCCTACTTATTTCCATCTTGGATTTTCATTTTCTTCTTTTTCTCTTTTCTTTCTTTTGCTTTCTCATTTTTTTTTTTTTCTTTTCTAGATTTCCTTCTTTGCAGCTTTTGGTGTTTTATTCTTTGTATCTTTTTCTATATATACATATACATTTCTCTGTGTAGTTGTTTTCTTTTGCATAACCAATGCCAATCCATTCGTCAACTCACATATCAGAACTGTCCTAAAGGGTTATACCCCCACACTTATTTAAAACCCATTCCCAAAACAATTCCAAAGCTCCTTTAGTCCCTAAGGTTAGGGGACATCATTGTTTTTCATTTTTCGGCTTGTAATGAGCTTAAAATTGAAGAAAGGGGTATACAGGCTCAAAGGGAAATAACAAGGGAAAGATATGTAAGGTAGGCTCATTTGGCTAGTAGCTTAAGAAGAAATCTGCCTAAATCATATCAATAATGCATGTGATCAAGAGATATCAACAAGAGTCAAGGAACAATCCAGAGCAACTAACAAGATGAGTGTATTCACACAAGAAAGAAATTTGAAGGAAAGAATAGTTCCTCCATATAAGGCTCAAACTCTCACAAGGTTTATTTTTCTATCACTAATTATCCAAACTTTAGCTTCAAGTCAATTGCAATTCAAAGATGCACACATAGGTTATAAGAAGATTGAAGAATCTATCAACTAAAAATGTTTGTAACTTCCACAGTTTATACACCTGTAACTTCAAAGAAAAGGTATGTTTCACATTTACTTTTATTTTCCTTTCAACACTCAAACAGAACAAAAACAGAACAAAGAATTAAAGAAAACAGAACAGAAAACATAACACTCAAACAGAACAAAGAATTAAAGAAAACATAACAGAAAACATAACAGCAAAATATTCACACAATTCCCCCCCCCCCACACTTAAAATTTGCATTGTCCTCAATGTAACATAAAGTGCATCAATGAAGTCAGCTGCAATTCAAGACAGAGGAGAAATAGAAAACTCCCTAATTACTTCCTAATTACTTCTTATTACTTACTTCCTAATTACAGAAGATGGATAGACAGGAAATGAATGAAAATAGAACGGAAAAGAGTAGAGGGAGAAAAGAAAACTCCTCGATTGCTTTCATAACAGTCTTTGTGGACTTCTCAATGATGCTCTCGTGATCTGTTGCCCTTGTGTCCGATAAGAAACAAACATCCACCTGGATCAAATATCGTCCAATCATCTACAATAATATGTAAATCATTATTTATGAGTGCAGATGATTTAAGGTGCATGCGTGTTCTATAATCAATGCAAGTGCACGGTGGTAGAAATAAATTGAATGCCATAATCAATATCTTCCATTTATTCATTTTAATATTGGCATTTAATTTGAAATTGTAGTGAGAAAGAGTGTCAAGAGATAAAGAAATCTTCTCTAGTGGTGACTCTGAATTCTTGGATACTTCATTTTTTTCATGGTGTTTGCTCCAAGGAAACTCTATGGACAATTCTCCACTAGGCATCAAGACATGAGGATTTTTGTAAGTAAGAGAGTCGAAACAACCGCACCTTGTGCTTTTAGTTTTCCTACATCACCTGTCAAAGGGAGATCAAGCATAAACAATTAAATCATCACATGATTCCTTCTCTTGCTTATCTGTTACTACTCTCCCTTCTTCCATGTCTTGCTCTCTCAAATGTTGTTCTCTAAATTCTTTCTCTTTAATCACAACCTCCATGGAACTTGTCTTTTCTCGTTGTGCAAAGAGGTTCCACCTCTAAGCTTGGCCTGCACAATGGAAGGTGACAATGGCTTGTTCACCGCAATGTCGGTAGATGCAAGAACTCAGTAGACCAAAATCTGCGATCCGCAAATTAAGATCCGCACCTGCAATGGCAAAAAGTATTCATCTCTCGCACATATGGTACAAACAAGTGGCATCATCATTACAAAGAACAGCTAGCCAAATCATTATTGAAATTAGAAAAATTAGTCAATTGATTCAAATTCGAGTTAAAATATGTACAATTATCTACAAAATTATCAACTAAATCTAAAGAGGAAGCAAAATGCTCTTCAAGAGGTAGTTTCATGCTTATGAGGGATGCTTGAGGTTGGTTCGACTAATTGCATTTGATAACCGCTCAATCGAGTTTGAATATACTCGAAGGTCAACCTCAAACATCTGCTGAAATTGTAAGTTGTTGGTGGCCATCTGATTGATTAATTCTTCCAAGGAAGGACTACCTTGTGGTTGAGCTAGTGGTGGTGGTGGTGCAACATGCTGAAACGATGGTGGTATATAATGGTTGGACTGTTGCTGCCAATCTTGTGTTGGATGGGAATAGTCATGTGAATCTTTCGATAGCTCGATCTCCCCATCCAAGACTGTAGGAGCTAGGATAAGGATCGTATTGCTGCTGAGGCATGGTATGAAAAATTTTTGCCTCTTCAAAAGCTGACTCATTGAAATCCTGCTGCAATAGTTCCCTAATAGTCCTATTAGCCATGGTAGCCTAAAGGAATGTAAATCAACACCTCTCTAGTTCATCAGATTCAACAATAGCCACCAAAAACACCAATATACAACACAAATTAGCATGAACAACACTGACTAACAGCACTCAGCAAAATATCATTTAAGCACTAACTAACTAGCATCAATGATATCTACAAAGAATTAAAACCTATGCAAAAAGTCAACAAAATAGTCAGTACCTACACTAGAAACAACAACTGTTATATGGATCTATGGTTAGTCTATACAAATGTAATATTCACAAACAGTTTATATACATGAAAAGTGATAATTCCAAACTGAATGACGCATGTCCCCGGCAACGGCGCCATTTTGATAATCACTGTCGAATGATTATCAAAAGCTAGATTTATCCCCAATTAGATTTGTAATATAGAGGAATCAACCTAGGTCATCTCTCAGAAGACATACATCTATTTAATTCAGAATTATTCACAGTTGAGAGGGGGATTTTCATGAAGTAGTGCAGTAAACTAAACTGAATTGAAATTACAAGGGAGATGAAGAACTAAAAATAGGAACAGAGATTGAAACAGAACAGTGAGGTGTAAATTCAGCACGAACAATAAATGCAGAGAATGAACAATGCACATGTAACATAAATCGTGAAGAAAGTTAGGAATCGGAAATAGAACGGCAAAATGTAAATTGAAACAACAACTAAGCTCAAGAGAAGAAACAGCATGGAAATAACATGCAAGAAGAATTAGAATTAGAAAACATAACAAGAACATGTAAAGTGTAACGGTGAAGTGAACAGTACGCAATTACAGAAATGCAATAACGAGCAATGGTACGAATCTTGAGATGAAAACCTAATTAACTATGAACAAAGAAATAACGAGTGAACGGAAATGGAACCAGAGATAAAGAGGAATCAAAATCAAGGAATTGGATTCAATTGTTGCAGTAGCTACCGTTGCAAGTAGAGATCGAGTACATGTAAATCAAGAATCATGAAGAAAAGAGAGAAGAGAAGAGAGGAACGAGAGAAGAGAGTTGCACAATCGCACAACTCTGAGGTGTACAGAGGAAGCTAAAACAGTTGGGAAAACAGAAAATTGAAAAAAGCCCCCTCAATTTCGTGCCCTGGGTTATTTATAACTGATGAATTGCGCCCCCACTAAAGCGAGAACGGCATAGCCGCGCCATGAAACAAGAGAAGCACTGAGAAGCAAATCGCGCCACCCTTGGATTTTCAGTTTGCGTCACGGCGCCATTTGAAACAAGATCAAGACATGTGGAGCGCCTTTGAACGCGCCAGCGGTTTAATTGGTCGCAACTCACCCTCAACGCGCCCCCCTTGGTTCCTAAAACGCGTCGCGGCGTGAATTCTGGCTGCTAGGGAGAGGCTTTGCACCATGGGTCACTCTGGTTCTTGAATTGGGTTCATCCTTGCTGCTTATCTCTTCTTCAATCCTCAGAGCTTTAGATGTACTGTACATGAATCCATATAAAAGTATAAGAACTTGTGGAATTATAAGTATTATTACTACTAGTACCACAATATGCTTCTATCACAAATCTAAGATAAACTATCAAGGTATGACACATATAAGAGCTAATTGACCCAAAAACAAGGTGAAGAACATGTATATAAAATGGATCATCAAAGGACCAGCATTGGGGTATGGAACAAACATCGTCTCTAGAGTTTCATCTACATGGACCATTCGTCATTATCTTATGAGAGCACCAGTTCATCATCACTATGTATTTGGTGACTTTATGTCTCAAACCTCTGTCCCTGCATGCTTCTCTCATTGGCACCTAGACGCTATGGATAAACATGACCCCCAGCCATTCACCATTCCAATGAATAAGACGAAATTCATTGGATTAGACTACACTCTTGGCCTAACTCTACCTTGGCTCAGGCCTCATTGCTCTGGTGTTCATCCAACTTATTTTCTCAACTTCCAAGAGTATGATACACCTAAAGAATGCTATCATTGTCTGCCAATTTATTATGATGCGGCATACACTTTGATGGCAAGAGCTTATAGATATGAGATCAAGGATAGACTTCAATCCTTCCGTTTGATTCAGAACAGAGTAGAGAAAGAGAGACGCTTCCTACCTTTTCTCATGGGATCTCAATTTTCTGCACTTGCTTCAAATGAGACCAAATTCTTTGTGAGGATGGATCGTCCGAGACCATGCCTTATAAGGATGCTTGCAAAAGGCAAGGAGAAGAAGGAACACTCTTCCCCTAAGGAGTTCAAGTTTGCAAGACATATTGTCAAGCCTCGCCCCACTGGTTATGCTCATCTAAAGATTGTTCAGACTCAATCTTCAAGACCTATCAATCCTAAGATTCAAAGGATGATAGAAGAACATGAAGCTACATCAGCTTTCTACTCAGAGACTTCTTTTAATGAAGAGTCTATCACATGTGGCAGAGTCTACCCTGAAAGAGCTTATGCTTATACTCTTCCACCTCATATGCCTCAATACTTCTAACTCACAACCTTCAACAAATCATATTGTTGGCAATGGGAAGAAAACTTCAACTCTGGTATGGATCTCCCATTGTTCACTCTACATTTGAAGGCGACTGAAGTTGAACCTATTGTAGTAGAGGTAGAATCTGATGAAGAGATTGTTTTGCCTACGTCTGAACCTCGACCGTCTCTTATGCTTGAGTCTAGGCCTCAACTGTTTGTACCACAATCACCTCAATCATCGACGATTCCTGCTGATAAGTATAATGCTTTGAAGCGAAAGTATGATGCTCTAAAGGATAATTGTGAATACTTGAAGAAGAAGAACAAGGAACTTGAAGAATCTCAACATGCTACAAATGCCAAGCTGGAACATCTTCAAAATCTTGTGTTCTCTTTGATGAAGCAACAGCCTCCGCCACAATAGTCTTTTTGATGGATTTCAGCCCAAGGGGGAGAAGATTTGGGAAGAAGAAGAGAGTATCTGCACAGGGGGAGCATCTGAAGAAGAACGTCTGATGAGAGCTTAGGGGGAGAGTCTATGTACATTGGATATCAGACTCAGGGGGAGAGTCTTGTAATTTATTTTCTTAGATTTAGCTATGATAAGTTCTTTCTCTTGTCGTCTGAACTTTGTAAATCTTATAACTTGATTACATTTTTTTGATGTAACAACTCTATAAATGAGGTATTATCAGAAGACATCGTCTTAATATAAATCTGGCATAACTGTTATAACTTTTACTAACCTTTGTCTTATGCAGATTGTAACACCCCCTTGTAACATCCCCTCTTATTTATTTACTTATCTTAATTAGTAATTTAAAGTGGTTAATGATATAGTAGATAAAAGAGAGATTTAGAAAACAACACTTTTATTACATAAGTTTTAAAGTTCATTACAACCAGATTACATAACTTTGTCCTATTATTATTTTACATAACTACCTTTCTACTACCTTAGAACATTTACTCAACACTTCTACACGCAAAACATAACAAGCATTTTCACAACAAGATAGTAGCAACAACCAGTGTAAAACAGTGACAACTTCTCAATCCTGCAAATCTGTAAAAATAGAATTGCAAGGGTGAGCTTTCCTTAACCATAATTATAAGAAATTGATTGTAGTTCAAGGAAAACCTTTTCTTTTATAAATTTAGAAATTTCATCGAAATTATCATTTTTAGAATAATACTTTCATACATATCCATGATCATCAAAATATCAATCACATAGTAAGGCAATCAACACCCATAAACTAAATCAAACAAACCATCAATCACAATCAATGATTCAGGCATGAATTCCATTCAATCAAACATACAATCACTAATGTATGCTCCTGAGACTACATGATGCATGCACCTTTACCATGCATTTTCACTCTTCACTCGAAATGCAATGTGGCGCCTCCATCGAAAATAAATTTGGGGCATCCGATTCTCCCACTCAATCGACCCACCAGAGGTAGACACTCCGTAATTGTCGAGTTCCCTCGGTGTCCGCAGACCTCCCCGCAACATGTGATCATCATGAGAGGTGGCAATTTCCCCACCAAGAGAACCCCTCTAGTCCACGGTATTCCACTCACACGACGGGAACTGTAACTTACTGACTTGGTCTACTACTATCCAGTCATCATGCAACATGCTCTAGACCTTGAATTGTATAATGACCTTCATCATATCTCAAATATCGACCTTTCCACCAGGTCATCTTTATCTCACCTCATTCTAAGCATTGCTCATTCACCAAGCAATCTTAGAATGTTGCCTCTCCACTAGGCATTTCAAATCGGTCATTAAGCAATTCAAGTCCATCATCAATTTCATGCAACCATGCATGTCACCACTTATTCATATCCAACTCAAAACCAAACATATTTCGATATGAAATCAACACCAAGAAACACCAATAAACACCAATAAATCAAGAAACCAAGAAATAAGAAACACCAAGAATTATCAAGGAAACATCAAGAACCAATAAACAAGATCACACTTTTCCTCGTAACAAGAATAATTTCGTTTTCGATGTGGAAGATCGGACAAAACCGCAACCACGTGAGAGCATACTAAGAATTATCTTCACACCTTAGTATCCGAAAAATTAAAGAAATATAATGAAAGTAACAACAAAACAAAGAATAGAAGAGTAGGATAAGGACAAATTTCTCCCTTACTTGGTTTTCTCGCCTTCCTATACTCTTCCTCTACTTGCTTGCTCCTCTTCTAGAAATATTTCTTCCTAAGAGAGCTTGAGAGAATATAGAAATGTTTTTGGTTTGCTTTTTCATCCAAACCCCAGCCTCTATTTATAGAATTAAAAGTACTTATTTCTTCTGAGATGTATATTCTACGTAATATTCTATATTCTAATATTCCACGTAATGTTCTACGTAATATTCCACGAGAATATTCCACGAGAATATTCCACGTAATATTCCACGAATATTCTACTACGATAATTTTACTATTTACCTTAGTGATTTTACTATTTACCTCGATGATTTTATTATTTACTACAGTAATTTTACTATTTACCACAGTAATTTTATCACAGTAAATTTACTATTTACCATAGTAATTTTACTATTTACCACAGTAATTTTATTATTTACCACAGTAATTTACTATTTGTACAGTAATTTTACTATTTGCACAGTAATTTACTATTTACACAGTAATTTACTATTTACACAGTAATTTACTATATACACAGTAATTTACTATTTACACAGTAATTTACTATTTACTACAGTATTTTTCAAAAATTCATAATTTTTTATATTTTCTCCTGTTATAAGAACCTCTCTTAAACTATATTTAAATTTTTGGGATGTTACAATACTCCCCTCCTTTTTAAAAATTTCGTCCTCGAAATTTCCATTCTTGTTACATATCTTATTCTTCTATTCTACTTTCCCAAAGTTTCTTTACTTTCAACTACTTCCTCTTATAATTTTACCTTATGTTTTGAAATCTAATTGTTACCCTCAACCTTGCTATCCTTATATGCGAGACTATGATTTCCTCTTTTCCCTCTTATAAATCTTCCTAATTTGTTTTCATTAATATTTTTCTTTTCTTAATTCTTAAGAATAGGATCCATTTCTTGTTTTTGTCTTATTTCATTCATAAATTCATTAGTTATTCTTAAGGCTCCTAACTTAATACTAACAGGAGTAAACTCACATGCAAGGTTGAAGTTCCTAAATTGATCTATTAAATCCATCTCTTTAACCATTAAACTTGATATGGCTATGGTCTTCCTACTTAAGGTGCCAACCACTACATTTTCTTTGCACTTAAGATTGAAACCATGATCTCTTAGAAATGTTTTCCACCTTCCTTGCCTCATTTGGCTAAATAATCACTTAAAGACTATTGTGGTTACTAAATACCTCAAATCTTGTTCCAAGATAGGGTCATCATATTTTAAGCGCAAATACTACTGCAGCTAGTTCTAGGTCATGGGTTAGGTAGTTCCTTTCATGGTTTTTCAATTGTCTTGATGCATAGGCTACCACTTTTCCTCTTTGTATTAGTACTCCTCCTAAACCTAGTTTAAAGACATCACAATAAACCTCAAAAGATTCATTTGGGGTTGGTAAAGTCAAAATAGGAGTAGTTAGTTTTTTCCTAAAGGTTTGAAAACTTTGTTCACAATTGTTATTTCATACAAAAGCTTGGTCTTTTAAGGGTGTGAGGGTAAGGCTATCTTGGAGAAATCTATTATAAATCTTCAATTATATTCAGCTAACCTTAGAAAATGCTTTATTTCTGTCACATCTTTTGGTCTTTCCCGTTTACCTTATGTAGATCTACTGCAAATCCTCCTTGTGATATTATATGTCATAGAAAATTGACTTTTTTTTTATCAAAAATTAACATTTGGACCATTCCGCATATAACTGTTGATCTTTCAAGATTTGTAATACCACTCTAAGATGTTTAGCATGTTCCTCTTTGGTTCTTGACTATACCAAAATATCATCTCTAAAAACTACCACAAATTGATCCAAATATGGTTGGAAAATCCTATTCATGTAATCCATAAATACTGCTGGTGCATTAGTTACACCAAAGGGCATAACCATGTACTCATAGTGTCCATGTCGGGTACTAAAGGCCGTTTTAGGGATATCTTCAGCTTTTACCCTTGTTTGGTGGTATCCAAACCTTAGATCAATCTTGCTAAATACACAAGCTCTACTAGTTGGTCCATAAGATCATCTATCCTTGGTAAGAAGTTCTTATTCTTAATGGTTACCTTATTTAGTTATCTATAATCTACACAAAGTCTTATAGTTCCCTCTTTCTTCTTTACTAGGAGTATGGGTGCTCCCCAAGGTGATACACTAGGTCTAATAAACTGTTTCTTTAATAGTTCTTCTATTTGTTTCTTTAGCTCTGCTAGTTCTAAGGGTGACATCCTATAGGGCGCAATAGAAATTGGTCCAGTCCCAGGTATCAGGTCTATAGAAAATTCAACTTCCCTTTCAGGTGGTAGTTGGTTTACCTCTTCAGAGAAATCTTGTACTACAGGTATATTATCGAAGGTGACCTTTTGTTCCACTTCTAGGTTAGAAAGGATCATATATACCAAATTGTGTTTCTTCATGTCCTATTTCACTTGGTTGGTAGAAATTATCTTAATATCCTTTCTTACTTCAGATTCGAAAAAAGATTAAGGTTTTATTGAAACAGTCTATCAGGACATAGTTGGATGATAACTAGTCCATTCCAAGGATAATATTAATTTGGTTTAAAGGTAAGCAAACTAGGTTAACTATGAAGGTTTTGTTATTTAGTTTTATAGGACAATCTAAACAGATATGGGTGGTTGTAACAAACTCATGGGTAGAGGTAGTTATTTTTAAATCAATGTCTAGAAAAATAGTGGAAGCTGTAACCTTTTAGCACAATCTATAGATATAAAGGAATGAGTGGCACCAGAGTCAGATAGTACAAGTAAAGAAATTCCACGTACGTACCTTGTACTAGATCATTGATATTTGAGACCTTAACTCCATCAAGGGTGAATATTCTTCCTACAACCTTTGATTTCCCTACCTTTGATTTCCCTAGTTGATATTGTTGGTGCCTCTTTAAAACTATTGGTCATGCTATACAAAACTTAGTCTTCTCAAGTCAAGGTGGTTAATCCTTTAACATTAGGTAATCTTCCTAAGCGTATCAACTTTAATTCCTCCTTGGGTTACTACTTATTCCTCCTTTAACTAAACTCTTTCTACCTCAAAAATACTAGTTACTCTCTTGGATTTTGAATCTTTCTAGATTCTCTTAAGGTTTCTTTAACCATCAAAATGCATCAACCATTATTGTATCATCCTAGTATATCTTCTAAATGCATCTTAGTGTTGTCAAAAGGTTTGTATTAGGATAAGAGGTAGGTGGTTACTAATCATTTCCAATAAAGTTATCTTAAGGGCTTTTAACTTTTGGTGATATTTTTAGGTTTTTTCTAATCCTTAGTACGACTTCTCCTTTGAAGGGATCATATCCTAAAATTGGCTTCATTTAGGGTTTACTTTCGATCCTCTTTATTTGCTTTGTCACTTTCTAAGGAGAATTTCATATATTGATTCTAGTTCTAGAAGTTTCTATCTTTTCCTCTTCTAAGGGAGTTCTCTTTTATGGAAAATACTCTTAAAAGGGTTTTCTATTATAGGTAAGTTATTTAGGATATCTTTTGATTTTATCTCCAGAGAGGGTTATCTTTATGTCTAATTTTTCTCCTTAAATCTTTTTAGTCTTAGTTGGAAGGAACATCCTTTATAAGTTCAACAACAACTCCCTTCTCTAAATTCTTCGTTTTTCTTCTTAGCCTACGCTCATCAAAATCTTAGGTAAGAACTTATAGGGCTTTAACTACAATTCTATAACTTCTTTCAATCACTACTTTCTATTCCTAATAGATTAAACTACACCTATTCCTAGGCTTTGTCACTAACCCTAAAACTAATTTTTCATTGATCGAACCAAGAAGCAATCAAGTAAACACACCAAATAATCAAACAAGCACACAAAGTACACAATCATTCACACAACAAAAACATAGCAGACACATAACTCACAAGTCGAACTGGTTCGACCTGCTCTGATACCACTAATGTAACACCCCCTTGTAACATCCCCTCTTATTTATTTACTTATCTTAATTAGTAATTTAAAGTGGTTAATGATATAGTAGATAAAAGAGAGATTTAGAAAACAACACTTTTATTACATAAGTTTTAAAGTTCATTACAACCAGATTACATAACTTTGTCCTATTATTATTTTACATAACTACCTTTCTACTACCTTAGAACATTTACTCAACACTTCTACACGCAAAACATAACAAGCATTTTCACAACAAGATAGTAGCAACAACCTGTAAAACAAAGGACAACTTCTCAATCCTCAAATCTGTAAAAATAGAATTGCAAGGGTGAGCTTTCCTTAACCATAATTATAAGAAATTGATTGTAGTTCAAGGAAAACCTTTTCTTTTATAAATTTAGAAATTTCATCGAAATTATCATTTTTAGAATAATACTTTCATACATATCCATGATCATCAAAATATCAATCACATAGTAAGGCAATCAACACCCATAAACTAAATCAAACAAACCATCAATCACAATCAATGATTCAGGCATGAATTCCATTCAATCAAACATACAATCACTAATGTATGCTCCTGAGACTACATGATGCATGCACCTTTACCAAGCATTTTCACTCTTCACTCGAAATGCAATGTGGCGCCCTCCACTGAAAATAGCCTGGGCATCTCGATTCTCCCACTCAATCGAGACCCACGGGAGGTAGACACTCGTAATTGTCGAGTTCCCTCGGTGTCCGAAGCAGACCTCCCGCAACATGTGATCATCATGAGAAGCGGGGCAATTTCCCCACCAAGAGAACCCCTCTAGTCCACGGTATTCCACTCACACGAGACGGGAATCGAACTCACGGACTTGGTCTACTACTATCCAGTCATCATGCAACATGCTCTAGGACCTTGAATTGTATAATGACCTTCATCATATCTCAAATATCGACCTTTCCACCAGGTCATCTTTATCTCACCTCATTCTAAGCATTGCTCATTCACCAAGCAATCTTAGAATGTTGCCTCTCCACTAGGCATTTCAAATCGGTCATTAAGCAATTCAAGTCCATCATCAATTTCATGCAACCATGCATGTCACCACTTAATCATATCCAACTCAAAATCAGACATATTTCGATATGAAATCAACACCAAGAAACACCAATAAACACCAATAAATCAAGAAACCAAGAAATAAGAAACACCAAGAATTATCAAGGAAACATCAAGAACCAATAAACAATTACCACACTTTTCCTCGTAACAAGAATAATTGTTTCGATGTGGAAGATCGGACAAAACCGCAACCACGAGCATACTAAGAATTATCTTCACACCTTAGTATCCAGAAAAATTAAAGAAATATAATGAAAGTAACAACAAAAACAAAGAATAGAAAGTAGGATAAGGACAAGCTCCCCTTGGTTTCTCTCACTTTCCTATACTCTTCCTCTACTACTTGCTCCTCTTCTAGAAATATTTCTTCCTAAGGGAGAGAACTTGAGAGAATATAGAAATGTTCTTTGGTTTGTTTTCTCATCCAAACTTTTGCCTCCTATTTATAGAATTAGAAGTCTTATTTTCTGAGAATATTCTACGTAATATTCTATATTCTAGAATATTCCATGAGAATGTTCTACGAGAATATTCCAATGAGAATATTCCACGAGAATATTAAAGCGAGAATATTCTACTACGATAATTTTACTATTTACCTTAGTGATTTTACTATTTACCTCAGTGATTTTATTATTTACTACAGTAATTTTACTATTTACCACAGTAATTTTATCACAGTAAATTTACTATTTACCATAGTAATTTTACTATTTACCACAGTAATTTTATTATTTACCACAGTAATTTACTATTTGTACAGTAATTTTACTATTTGCACAGTAATTTACTATTTACACAGTAATTTACTATTTACACAGTAATTTACTATATACACAGTAATTTACTATTTACACAGTAATTTACTATTTACTACAGTATTTTTCAAAAATTCATAATTTTTTATATTTCTCTCTGTTATAAGAACCTCTCTTAAACTATATTTAAATTTTTGGGATGTTACACAGATAGCTCTGTCTTTTTAAAGTATTGATATGGACTGTAATCATCAAAAAGGGGGAGATTGTTAGATCAAGATGATTAACACTCTTTGTTTTGATAATTACAAGACAGACGATACTTACAGACGAAGTGAGCTCAGACGATAGATGACAGCTCAGACGATAGATGACACCTCAGACGAAAGATGACCCATCAATGTTTAATTCCTTATTACATCTTTCATCTTATAAGGGTTATGTCTCAAAGATCGGACGATACAAGAAAGATGGTAGACGATATTATCTTCGGACTTCACTTACAGAATATCGTTGTGAAGACTGTCTTTTTCAAGACCCATCGTCTACTAAAGGAAGTTGAAGACAGACGATGTAACTTGTGCACATTTCAAATCTAGTCGTTACTCGTGGAAGTTTCCAAAAGTGGTTGGACACTGTGCAAAACCTCTGCAACACGAAAAGAAAATCACGCTTTTGTTATCCAAACTGATCAAGTCAGAAAAAGGCACTGAATATGCGCTGACTCCGCTGCTCAAGCATTTAATTATTCTGATTGATCTCTGCCACTGATGTGAAAGCTTCAAGAAAAGGACAACGATCAAGATTTGAGTCTAACGGATCTTTCTAAGACTGTTACCTATATAAAGGTCTTCCCTCCTCAGATTCAAGTTGGCGAAAATGATGCATAAGCTTATTCTTATCTTCGCTCTTGAATCAAAGAAATTCATTCTTCATTGTAAAAACTCTCTCTGCGTAGAAGAATCTTAAAGTTTTCTTAAACTCTTTATAAATCCACTTGTGTGGTATTGTAGCCAGAGGAGGTTGTGTGTGCAAAGAATACCTTTCTTTAGCCTGAAGAGACTGTGTTTCAAAGAATACTTGGTTGGTTAGCCTGGGAAGACTTTGTTTAAAGAATATCCCGTATTAGCCAGAAGTGACTGGGTTCAAACAATACTTATAACTTTTTCACGGTTGATAGTGAAAACTCAGTGTTTGCTGGGTAATTGGACGTAGTCTTAGATAGACGAACCAGTATAAAAATAATTGTGTGTACGTTATTTAATCTTGTGACTAACGGGGATAATTAAAGTATAACTTCATTTGTTAAAATTAATCCTTTAAGATAAATTTCACATCGTCTGAATCAGTTTGAAATCAACAGACGATAGGAGAAACTTTTTTTAATAACACAATTCAACCCCTTCTTGGCGTTTTATTCTTTACAACACCCCCAAAAATTAAGAATATTAAATTAAATGATTGATTTGGTTAAATTGAAGTTATATAAAAATTATTAGAAAATATAAATCAATAAGTTTTAAATTTAGTATCAAGAGATTATATAAATCAATAAGTATATATATATATATATATATATATATATATATATATATATATATATATATATATCCTTTATTTTTCAGTTCTATATATAATCGTTTTCCTTTAATTTATAGTCAATAAGATCATGTCTAGAAAGTGGATAATCAATCTATTAAAGTTGCTCTTTTGCAATTTTTTTTGTTTCCGCCAGCATTAAATATTTTAACGCCGGTCAATAATTTGTAATTCGATTGGAGTTATTTCAGTTTTGTTTAAAAAATTTCAAATAGAGAAAAATATTAATATTCTTATTATTTATTGTACCATAGATGCACTTAAAATAATTAGTGTTGGATAAAATTTTATTTATTTGACATTATTTGTTTAAAAAATACGTCTTTTCTTTCTTTAAATTTTACTTTTAAAATCTAAATGATTGTTAATCCGACCTAGCCTTCATTATTCTCTTGCTCAAAAAGTGCACTCAAAAACACAGATGATGCATTTACATTCAATATTTAGGCCGTATTATTAGTTAGCCTCTCTATAATTTACTCAATGCTACCTACCTAACAGATTATGGGACCAAATGAATAATAATGTCCTAAAGACTAATAATACGTAGACTGTAGACTGTAGACGACACTCTCATGAATATAAGAGGTCGATAATGTCTTATGACTTGTAGGGTTACTTTACAGAATTAGTTGACATTTTTAAGTATGATTTTAAAATTTTAAGATTTTTTTGAAATATAAAAATTATACATGCTCAGTTGATTATAAATTTTGTAAGAATTTACCAACAAATAACCTTATATAAGGACGATTATTTTATAAAAACTTCAAATATGAATAGTATAATAAGTTATTCCGTGTCTTTTTCACATGTTTCGTCATTATAAATGAAATGAAAAGGTTAAATAACATTTAAGCAGACTTTAAGAACATAAACATTTTCATCGAGTTTGAAAGTGTGGATTTTTAGCTAGGAAGATTGGGTTTGATAAGAAGTGTTTCAAGTGTTTATTTAAGTGGGAATAAAATGTATTTGATTTCATTCCATTTAATGATTTTTTTCACCCAACTTAGAACGTGTGGATTCTATTGATTATTTATATATTTTTTTCTTTTATTTATCTACTTATATATATATATATATATATATATATATATATATATATGTGTGTGTGTGTGTGTGTAAACAAGATGCATTGACGAGAAATCTTAATGGGTATCTCTTCTCTATCAAGTTATGATTTAACAAATAAATTACATGCATATACATTTTACGAGCATATACTTTCCCTTTCTTTTAATATAATTATTGTGATAAATTTTATTGTAAAATAATTCTGTTAACAAATAAGTATTTATCTAATATAATTTTAATTATATTAAACAAATAATTATTTCGTACAATATATAAATTAAAATACTATTATCAAGTATTTGAGATACCATCACAGTAGAATGTAGTAATTGGTTTGTACTATCGTCACAACATAGTCAACAGTCAACACTGTTTAACTGCTGCATTAGTTTTTCTCGGCGATGACAGGCCGAAATTTCAGTTTCAATTTAGTCAAGATTGAACATCTCTATTTATGGCTACTCTTCTCGAAATTTCCCTATTTGATTACACCTATGATTTATGAATAATTTCAATTTTTCGTTAATTAATTATTGACTTAATTCTACTTATGTAACTCATATTTTGTTTTGTTTTTTCATATGTTTTGGTGTTCGTAATTTTAATACTTATATTTAATTTTATAATTTTAATTACTACATTTTATCTAATGATAAATACAAATAATTAAATATAATAACAGTGTGGTATATCATAAAAAAATATATAAATTTGTAAATAAAAATGCACACAATATTTAAATGGAAAGTAAATCGTATAAAAATACATTGAGATCTATTTTTTTAATTTTATTTAGTTTACATTTTTTTGCAAATATATATAAATTAATCATGTATTATACTTTTATTATGTTTCTATTGATTATTGAATAAAAGTTTTGGAATGAAAACCTTTAATTTAAGCAATTAAAAATTTATGATAATCGAATTTAAAGAGACAAGAATTCATTAATTAGAGTCAATCTAGGGTAGTGAGTTTAAATATTTTGTCTGAAGGTTTTGCTTAAAATATAGTCACCGTCATCGTACACAAAAAGAAAGAGAAAAGTTACATGTAACTAGACCTAAATAATTGGCCAGTCCAAGACTAACCACCTAACTAGGCTATGATTAAGTGGTATTCTAGCTCTTTACAATTTGTTTCTGAAATTATTGATTGAATATATATAACATGTAATTACTAGGCAGTGAATTGAATCATAATGTGAATAATTCAATCTCTATTATATATGAAAATTTATTGGGTTAATTAAATTAACACTGAGCAGAAAAACCAAACAGAATCGAGTTTCTTAATAAACATCCCTCGTGCAGAAATACTATATGGCCATGGAAGAAAAGGATGGGTATCTGCAAAGATAGATGACTACTACTAAAAAGGCATAAAGTGGGTCATTTTTTGCATTAAGACTTAAAAAGCTAATGCTACTACACACCAACATATGACAACATTTATAATCAAATGACAAGTGTCAATGAAACTCCAACTCTATTGACAAAACATCATTCAGTGTCAAACATTCAACTGTTTCTTTTTAAAATCCATGGACCAACAACATCCAAAGTGGACTATAAAAATACAAAGGCTTCTCACACTTGTGTCACCAACACCATAATCCTAATACACCCCTTTTTGCTAAACCATCATTGGTTACTCAGATGGCCTCTCTCCGTTTTTTCTTCTTCACTTTATTCATTGTTTTGTCACTTTCTTTCATTGGTGAGGTCCAAGCTAGTAGAAAACTTTTGGCACCAAATTTGCCCAACTTAGGTGACCTTCCTAATTATGGGAATATTCCTGGCCTGCAATACCCTCCTTTTCCACCAATCACAGATTGGCCAGAGTACAGGTTGCCTCCACCATTGTTTAAATTTGAATTCCCTCCATATCGTCAAGGTTCATATAACTTTTTCACTCCACCCGCCGCCACCACCACAACTTCTAAGCCTTGAGGACAATCTTCACGTTGCATATATATAATATTGTTCTTATTATTAAGGGTGAATAAAGGTTCATGGCCATGCTCAAGCCTTCTGACCATGTTTAATTACTTTCTCCTTCAATTTGTATTCCTTAAATTTATTCCATATCCTTTGATGTTTCTCCCTAGTTAATGTGCACAATGTCTGGTGTATGAATGAAAAAATGTACTTGTTTCTTTAATATCCCAATGAATAAATATAATTAGATTCTACGTTTTCGTTTTTAAATAGTTCGTACCATTATCTTGGAAGAAATTAATTAAATATATTAATCAATAAATATATAATATTTTATATTTTAAAAATCTAAAAATAAATATAGGTGTTACTTTAGTGTCAGTACCGTTCAATTTACCATTAATATATAATGTCTCACAGGTATTTTCAAATAAACGAAATTTTCTGGTAGTGAATACTTCATACACTAAATTACTTTAAATGAAGTTGAAATTTCTATTGGAATGTCATAATTCATGGTTAGTAAACGGATACAAGTATTGAAATTACAAACTTAGATCTATTGATCCAACTTTTAGCATCTAGCAGATTCATTATATTTCCTTTTATACTACTATATAATCATCATATCCCATCAAATTAAAAAACCCTATATCAAATTATACTACTTGCTCCGAGAAGATTGTTTCCATTAATATTTCCCGACACGCAATGCACCTACCCCTGTATATTTTTTTGTCGTATGACAAACCCCTCCCTCATTCATATCTCTCTCCCCTAGTTCCAACCAATACCAAATTCTCTTTGTTACGTTGATTTACTGTCAAAATATGATTTGTTGTTAAAATACGACCATCTTACATAACCATCATTTGGTGTGAAAAGATCACTCATGAATATGTACATAAAAAATAAAGTTACGTCATCAAAACATTAGAAATTTCAGTTTCAAAGTTAAGTACTTTAATTAAAAAATTAAGGATGTGGCTGCTGGGATTCGAGCCCAGGTCTCCACGGCCACAACGTGGAATTCTTACCACTAAACTACAGCCACAAGATGCCAGAATTTGTCCAAATTATAGTATTTTTAGTATATATGGTACCGATAATAATCTGTAGTAACAAATTACCCATTAATAAACTTCACACAGTAAACAATTCTTTTTTTTATATATCGTGCTGCCGTTTCCAGATGAATTTTAATATATTTTATTCTGAGGCATTTTAACCTGTTTGAAAAGGGATTTTTTTTTTAAAAGTAGCTTAAATAATTATTTAAGCTTATTATTTATATATTTAATTTATTTTTTATTCCTCTATTGTTTTAGATTTTAATTAATTCCCCAATTTATAAAATTAAATTAATTTGGTTTATTCTCTTAAATTGCAGAAGACATGGTTGGAATCTGGTATCAAAATTACATAAACTTGTGGACTTTTCCAAAAAAAAAAAAATTAATTGAAAAAATCACATGAAACATAAATCTTAACCAAAAAATTAACATTGAAATCACATTGAATTAATTTTAAAATTAAAGATTAAATTAAGAAAAAATTAAAATTAAATTAAATAAAAAAACAAAATGTAAAACTAGATAAATGATGAAGCATAGCGTAAATTAAATTATTTCTCCATCAGACCCTAACATGTTTGAGCTTAGAAAAAAGGTGATTTCTTTTTTCCTGGTAATTGTCACTACATACTAATAATCAATTTCGACTTTTTAAATTTTCAATTCATGTTTTTTTTCTCCCAATTTCAATGCTATAACAGCAGGCCATAACCAGGGTAATTTTTAAATACGTGAACAAATAGTTTTTTAGGTAAGATGTAAAATAACATACAACTATCATTTGTGTTTTTCTTCCTGCAGTATTTCAACATACACCTATTTTTTGAGCTTTCAAATTGGATTTTGGGTGTTAGAAAGCAAATCTCCTCTTATTCCTTTCACACAGGCATCATAACATAGGCCCAAATTTGAGGGCTTAAAACCCATTTCCTCACATAAAACAAATACGGGCCTTAAAGGGCCAGTAGAATAGGGCTTTGATTTGACTGTTGTTAAATTCTTTCAACATATAAATTTGAAATTTAGAATAATAAATTCAAACAAAATTAATTTAGTTACTGTTCAAAAATAATATTTTCATTTTTAAAAAAAATTTTCAGAAAATTTTTATCTCTTTTTCCTTTCATTATGTTACTTTTAATATCTTTATTTATCTTTGTAATTACTTTTTAACTATATTTATTTATTAATTTAATGCTCTTTTAACATTTTAAAAAAATATAAATCCAAACTCTTTTTTTCCAGTTCAAAAAATTCATGAGGAATCTACATTACTTTGTATAAATTTAATTTTATTTATAATTTTAAATAAGTTATTAATTAAGTTACTAATTATATTTTAATTCAAATAATATATAAAATTAAAAATGAAATTATATTTTAGTTAAATGTATAATTTTAACTTTATTTTAATTATTATTATAATTTAAATTTTAAATATTTTAAATAATTAATTTTTATTTCTAATCATGATAAAAATAAATGACATGAAAATTGATATAAATAGTATAATATTTAAATAAATTTAAAATTTAGATAACTTAAAATGATGAAGTATAATTTACACTAATTTTTATACTATTAATGTAAGAAAATTTTTACTACTCTAAATATTTAATATTTGTATTCAATTAAATTAAAATAACTCTTGTAAGTTTATATACAAGTTTGGTAGTGTTTTCCTTAATCTTAATTAATTATATTTAGCTTTCATAAATTTCTAGTTATTGAAATATAACTTACATAAATAATTTAATTATTATAAAATTTAATCATATAAACATAAATTTCTAAATTAAGATTTATTTTTAATATTTTAAAAATTATGAAAGTTCACTCTCTATTTAAATAAAAATTACTATATTAAATATTTTCAATCCATATTATTTAGTAAAAGTGTTTCTTTATGTGTTTTTGTTAAAAAATAATACTTTATGAATTTCTTATTTGTAGTAATATGTCTTTTTTCATCTAAACTGAATTCAATATTTTTTTAAAAGAAATTATCAATAATTAAAAATAAATTTGTATAACAATAAATGTGTATAAAAACAATATTTTTTATCATAAATCCAAAATATAATTCATAAGTTAAAAATATTATTTATTAATGCTAGTTTGAATTATAATATAATTATATATCCAGAAATATTTAATTATTATATCTTTAGTTATATAAACTAAGAATAAGAGTTCAATTTGTCTAAAACGTTGGTTAAGTAATTAAAGTTATGAGAATCATAAGTTAGCTTATTTAATAAGATATCAATTTATGTCTTAAATTACTCTCTTACAAATACTTTTTAAAATAATTATTAAAACTACATAACTAATTTCTAAAACATTGAAAATTTATCAAAATAATTTCTAGGTAATAATATTAGAAACTAATTCAAAGAATTTTTATCACTTCATAAATTATATATATATATATATATATATATATATATATATATTTAAGTATTTTTAAAAATATTAATATAATTTTAATATTTAAAAAATAAAAAAGAGAGAATAATAAAGAAATTACCAAAATGATATTATAATCTTAAAATTAGGAGAACCATAAGATGTGGAGTCTAATAAAATAAGAGAACAAGTAGCAAAGTGTGGAATGACAAGCTCTCATTTCCAAGCTTAATCAGCACTGCACTCACTGCAGCCACCACAACGCACCGTAACCGCCGTAATTCCTAATTTCCTTCTCTAACAACATTCATATCTGTAAGATTATTTCTTCCTTTCTTTCTAACCCACTTTTCTTCTATTTCATTTCTTCCCCATCTTTTTATTATGTTCTTTATATTGAAATACGCATAGTTTCGTTACACTGAACTTCACAATATCCGATTATTCTAAAGATGCAATTCTTGATCTATATATATGTTTTATATTTTAATTACTCGTTCAGTCCTTGTACAATCTTTATTTAGTTCTAGGTGTAAGGATTAAAATGTAATGGTTGTGGAATTACGAGAACCAAATGAGTAATTAAATCTATATTTTGTTTAGTTCATGTGATGATTGGATTGCAATGCGTGTGGATTTGCAGGGCCTTGTGATTGTGATTTAATAGGATGGGAAGTGATGCTGAAGGGAAATTGAGGTTTTGTATTGATAGAGGGGGCACATTTACTGATGTGTATGCAGAAATTCCTGGTCAGCCTGATGGCAGAGTGTTGAAGCTTTTGTCTGTTGACCCTTTGAACTATGATGATGCACCAGTGGAAGGGATTCGGAGGATCCTTCAAGAGTTCACTGGTCAGAAAATTCCACGTAACACAAAGATACCTATTGAGAAGATTGAGTGGATTAGGATGGGTACAACTGTGGCCACGAATGCACTTTTAGAGCGCAAGGGAGAAAGGATTGCTGTGTGTGTGACTCAGGGCTTTCGTGATTTACTCCAGATTGGTAACCAGGCTCGTCCCAGCATATTTGACCTGACTGTGTCGAAGCCATCGAATCTCTATGAAGAAGTTGTGGAGGTTGAAGAGAGAGTTCAGCTTGTTCAGGCTGAGGAAAAAGAAGAAAATCAATGTGCTTCTTCATTGCTAGTTAAAGGAATTTCAGGGGAGCTTGTCAAGATTGTAAAGCCTCTTAATGAAGAAGCGCTGAAGCCTGTGCTGACAAGTTTATTGGAGAAAGGAATTAGTTGTTTGGCTGTTGTTTTGATGCACTCGTACACTTATCCACAGCATGAACAACAGGTTGAGAAGTTAGCTTTGAGTTTGGGGTTCAGACATGTTTCTATATCTTCTGCTTTGAGTCCCATGGTCCGAGCTGTTCCTCGTGGTCTAACTGCTAGTGTAGATGCTTATCTGACCCCAGTTATTAAAGAATACCTATCGGGATTCATCTCCAAATTTGATGAGGGAATTGAAAAGTTGAATGTATTGTTTATGCAATCAGATGGAGGACTTGCACCAGAGAGTACCTTCTCGGGGCACAAAGCAATTCTGTCTGGCCCTGCTGGTGGAGTTGTAGGTTATTCACAAACTCTTTTTGGACTTGAAACAGATAAGCCATTAATAGGGTTTGATATGGGAGGAACATCTACAGATGTGAGTCGATATGCTGGTAATTATGAGCAAGTGCTGGAAACCCAGATTGCTGGTTCCATAATTCAAGCACCTCAGCTTGACATAAACACTGTCGCTGCTGGTGGTGGTTCGAAGTTGAAGTTCCAATTTGGTGCTTTTCAAGCTGGACCAGAATCTGTTGGAGCACACCCTGGTCCTGTGTGTTACCGGAAAGGTGGGGAGTTGGCAATTACTGATGCAAACCTAATTCTGGGATATGTTATTCCTGATTATTTCCCTTCTATATTTGGGCCAAATGAAGATCAGCCTCTTGATGTCAAGTCAACGAGAGGAGAGTTTGAAAAGCTTGCCAGGCTGATAAATGGCCACCGAAAGAATCAGGATCCATCTTCCAAAGACATGACAGTGGAAGAGATTGCACTTGGCTTTGTAGATGTTGCTAATGAGACAATGTGTCGTCCAATAAGGCAGTTGACTGAAATGAAGGGCCATGAGACAAAGAACCATTCACTTGCTTGCTTTGGAGGTGCTGGACCTCAGCATGCTTGTGCCATAGCTAGGTCATTAGGTATGAAAGAAGTGCTCATTCACAAATTTTGTGGGATTTTAAGTGCATATGGAATGGGATTGGCAAATGTTGTAGAAGAGGCACAGGAGCCTTATTCTGCAGTATATGGACCTGAATCTATTATTGAGGTCTCACAACGAAAAGCTGTTTTACTGAGACAGGTAAAGCAGAAGTTGCAAAATCAAGGATTTAAAGAGGAAAACATTTCAACAGAGACATACTTAAACTTGAGATATGAAGGTACAGACACTGCCATCATGGTCAAAAGACAATTAGCTGAAGACGGAAAATTATATGACTATGGTACTGAGTTTGAGAGGTTGTTTCGGCAGGAATACGGTTTTAAACTCCAGAACAGAAATATTGTGATCTGTGATGTTAGAATTCGTGGCATAGGAGTCACCAATATATTGAGGCCACGGGCCATAGAGCCTGCCTCTGGCAGTCCTATAGTTGAAGGGTACTATAAGGTTTACTTTGGGAATGGTTGGCAGGAAACACCTCTCTATAAGCTTGAAAAGCTGGGCTATGGTCATATGATGTCTGGGCCAGCAATCATCATGAATGGCAATAGCACTGTGATTGTAGAACCCAACTGTAGAGCCATTATAACCAAATATGGAAATATCAAGATTGAAATAGATTCCCCTTTAACCAGTGTTAAAATATCAGATAAAGTTGCAGATGTTGTGCAGCTCTCCATCTTCAATCACAGATTTATGGGTATAGCTGAGCAGATGGGAAGGACACTACAGAGAACTTCCATTTCAACAAATATCAAAGAACGGCTTGATTTTTCCTGTGCACTATTTGATCCTAGTGGGGGCCTAGTTGCAAATGCACCTCATGTTCCTGTCCATTTAGGAGCTATGTCTAGTACAGTTCAGTGGCAGCTCCATTACTGGGGTGACAATTTACATGAAGGAGATGTTTTGGTTACTAATCATCCGTCAGCTGGAGGTAGCCATCTTCCTGATATAACTGTTGTTACACCTGTTTTCTTCAATGGGAAGTTGGTCTTTTTCGTAGCAAATAGAGGGCATCATGCAGAGATCGGGGGTATTACTCCTGGAAGCATGCCTCCATTTTCCAAGTCCATATTGGAGGAAGGAGCTGCCATTAAGGCGTTTAAGCTTGTTGAAAAAGGTGTCTTTCAAGAAGAAGGGATCATTAAACTTCTGCAGTTCCCAAGTTCTGATAATCAGGGAAATAAGATCCCAGGATCTCGCAGGATTCAAGATAACTTATCAGATCTGCGAGCGCAAGTAGCAGCAAATCAAAGAGGAATTTCTCTGGTTCAAGAGCTCATTGAGCAATATGGTCTGGAAACCGTTCAGGCTTATATGAATTATGTTCAGCTGAATGCAGAAGCAGCGGTAAGAGAGATGCTGAAGGCTGTTGGTCATAGAATTTCATCTGGGTCAAATGAACTCGTGACTATTGAAGAAGAAGACTACATGGATGATGGATCCATTATTCATCTAAAACTTAGCATTGACTCTAATAAAGGAGAAGCATTTTTCAATTTTGCTGGGACAAGTGCTGAAGTTTATGGTAATTGGAATGCACCAGAAGCTGTAACAGCTGCAGCAGTCATATACTGTGTTCGCTGTTTAGTGAATGTTGATATTCCTCTCAATCAAGGCTGTTTGGCTCCAGTGAAGATTCTTATCCCAGAAGGCTCATTTCTCTCTCCTAGTGATAGTGCTGCTGTAGTAGGAGGTAATGTCCTTACATCACAGAGGATAACTGATGTTATATTCACTGCATTTCGGGCCTGTGCTTGTTCACAGGGTTGTATGAACAACTTGACATTTGGAGATGATACTTTTGGTTACTATGAAACCATTGGTGGTGGGAGTGGGGCTGGTCCTACATGGGATGGGACCAGTGGAGTACAGTGCCACATGACAAATACAAGAATGACTGATCCTGAGATATTTGAGCAAAGATATCCAGTGATTCTGCACAAGTTTGGACTTAGAGGAAACAGTGGAGGAGATGGATTTCACAAAGGTGGTGATGGTCTTATTAGAGAAATAGAGTTTAGACGCCCAGTAACTGTCAGCATTCTTTCTGAGAGGCGTGTCCATGCACCAAGAGGGCTCAAGGGAGGAAAAGACGGAGCTCGTGGAGCTAACTACCTTGTAAAGAAAGATAGACGAAAGATCTATCTCGGTGGCAAGAATACAGTGGAGGTGCTTCCAGGGGAAACTCTTCAGATCTTGACTCCTGGTGGTGGTGGATGGGGTTCTCCATTGTGAAGTTTCTAATCTTTTGAATGAGAAAACTGTAGGGAACAATTTCATGCTTCATGCTTGATGTTCTGATTACGCGGCATCAAAAGTTTGGTGTTATTATGCATTGATATGCGATACACTCTTGGATGCACATCAATAAAATTTTAATGATTAATCTCTTTCTTAATATATTTGTTCTATTATTTTCCGAGCTTTCACCCTCAACTTGAACGCACACAATTTCCTTCTCAGTTCATCTACGCAAATTTTATTATTTCATATAAAACAATGTAGTTAGATTATTATATTCCTAATGTTGAAAGTTTGTAGTTATTTGCCTATATCGGTTTCTTTCTTTAAAATTAACTACATGAGTATACAAAAGCAACGCATTCATTTGAACCTGGAAGCATCCTAAATACAATATGAAGGTGGATATGTCGCTTAGCACAAAAACTTAACAAGGCTGCGAAAACTTTCCTTCAAGGTAATGTTTATGCAAATGTAACATAGTGATGAATGTTACTCCTATTATCAGATTATTGGTTCTCTTGATCGATCAAGACATGGTACCTCATGTTCGAAGTTGAAGTTGCTGGTAATACAACTACTTAAGTCGTACAACCCTAGGATATATTACCAATTTGTGAAATAATGGCGAATTAGCTGATAGGAACAAGAACAAGTGTACATCAGCAGAGAAAATAATCAATGAAAAAAAATCCCTTTATTCATATCATAATCAATTTTTTATGGTTAACTCTGGAAAAGAATAAAACAAATACTATACATCAATGGCACACTCAGTTCTCCCGAGGCAAAAAATTCAAAAACTAGACAAAAACTATAAAGAATATCACAGCAACACCTAGCATGCTAGCATTAATTAAGAGCCATGTTTGTCTCATTCAATTCCACCATTGGTGCACTGCAACTCCCTCATCCCTCAGCCTTCCATACAAAGCCAAGCACTCCCAATATGCTCTGCCACTCTTCTTTCTCTTCCCGTTTTGCCACCATTCATTGTTGCACTCCAGAAAGAGTTCATCCACTAAGCAGATTGTCCTACTCCTCATCATCTCCAATACCACACCTGCTTCAGCCTTCATAACAACATACTCTTCCTCCTTCACATGCTTAGATAACCACACAGAAACATCAATGCGAGGCTCAACCGCGTCTTCTGGTGCAACCAGGAGACTGTAAATCTGAAACTCTGCACCCTTTTTTGGGAAATTCTGCTCAAACCATTCAATCGCAGCTCTATTTTCCTCTGGCAACCCCACGCCAATGAAGACTCTTCGCGTGTAACCTTCAAGAGAATCACCTAACAACTCAGGCAGAAATTTGATCGTGTTCGGCTTGGCAAAACCCTGTCTTGGTGGCTCAAGAAGCACATCTTCAAGACCATTCAAAGCACTTTTCCTAACCTGTGTAAGCTTTCTCTTTGGTGGAGAATCTACCAAGTTAGGGACCAACCCAGTTTTCCTCAACGCAACAACAGTATCCCCATAGTTCCTAACATAAACAATTTCATAATTAGACCGTTTCATGAAGTCAGCAAAGGAACCATCAACGCTCAATGGGAAAGCCACAATCCCATTAGTTTTCAAAACGCTATCAGCAACAACAGCATCTTCAATGCTGTGAATGAACACAAAATCATAAGACTCATCAGATTCCAAACCACGTTGAGGGTCCATAACGAGAACCTTAACCTCCTTTTTGAGAACACCTTCCTCATCCAAATCACGGAGAAACATATTCAACATCTCAGAATTGATGAACCTTGATACATTAGCAGTAGCATTAGCAGTAGCAGTAGCAGTAGCATCAACTTCAGAAACAACGGAACCTTTCAGAATAGACCCCATGAACGGTAAAGCTACAAGAACCATAGCTAACAACAAAGACCATGACAAAACGTGCAAAACAAGTGCATCAGGAACCTTAATCACGACAACACTGTCGTGATTCAAACCAACCCTTCCACCATGCATATGCTGCGTACCCATCTTGCTACACTAACTTCGGAGTCAAAACAGAGAGGACCCAGATAGAGAAAAGTGAAGGAAATTGCGAGAATGAAAGAATAAAAGCGTAAAGGTGGGAACTTTAGCGAGCGCAAAACCTTGAAGCGGTGTGGTTTCCAGCCACAAAAGATACACTGGAAGTGTGTTTTCTAAGAAACAAGAACATCGACTGTTTCATTCGCTCAGAGTCCAACAAACGGAGGCGTTTTATGGCTTCTTCAGCGAATCGTTGTTACCATGTGAGGCACCAACAGAGGGAGAATAAGGGGAAATTAATGCGGGAAAAAAAGAGTGAGTGTTTGGCTTTGTTTTTTCTTTTCCCCCCGAATGAAAGGGAATTTATAAAGGGTAAAAGAAAGGGGTTGGGTTTTAGGCGGATTGATTTTGCTTTATTTATTTACAGAAATTGATTTGATTTGATTTTGGTTTCAGTTTAGATTCTGAGTCCTGTTAGAGTAATTAACTATAACATCGTCATCGACTTAGTTTAGATTTGGTTAAATTTGGCATTAACCACTTCTTAAAGATTAAAAATATATTCTTTGTCAAGAGGTGAGAGTAGGATAAGAATAGCATCGGGTAAAAGAAAAGATAAGTTTTAACTTTTTTTAATGTTAGATATATACTATATAACAAATTAGATAGCATTTTATTCTATGTTTGATATAAATTAATAACGACAAGACTTTTATCTTTTTTCAGTTTAATAATGATATATGTGATATAAAATATGTTTAAATGATAATATTATTTTTTAATTTTTTTTTATGTTTCCTTAAGAATAATTTTAAATTTAATTCTTCTTTATTTTTTTATAAAAATTATATAATGAAATTACGCACTAAAACTCTTGAAATTTTGTTAATCTTAAGATAGAATTTATGATTTTTAGATTTCTATTTTTAACACCCCTCACAACCGTACACATATTCTAAAATAAGATATAAAGTTTTGGTAAACATATCAGTTAGTTGACATGTAGATTAAACATGAGATATCAGTTAGTTGACATCCATATTGAACATGAGATAATATGATAAAGCTTTTTTGAATTTTGATAAAAATGAAGTGATAATCAACTTCAATATGTTTTGTCTTTTCATGAAGTGAAGTATTTTTAATTATTTGTATGACAAATTAATTGCCTGAAAAAGTATAGAAAGGAACCAAAATTAGAAGATGTAAATCATACTTTAACCATTATAATTCACAAGTAAGGGAAGTTAAAGTCTAAAACTTAGCATTTGTAGAACTTTTAGAAATTATTGTCCGCTTTTTAATTTTCCATGAGATTAAAGATTTTTCAAAAAAAAAAAAACACATAAACTAGTAATAGATTTTCCACTCACGGGGAAAGTTGCTCAATCAGAATCACAGAAAAGCTTGAATTTTTTCTCATTATCGACTAAATAGAATAAACCTAGGTCAGGGGCACTTTTCAAATATCTCAAAATTCTAATAGTTGCTTGGAGATGTGAAATTCTAGGTTTGGAAATGAATTGATTGATTGCTACACAACAAAAGCAATATCAGGCCTGTTGTTGGTAAGATAGAGTAGTCTTCCATGGATCAAATAATAAATCACCATCATTAGAGTTCAATCTGGTGGAAGCATTGGAAGGAGAAGCAGTTGGTTTACAACTAGTAAAAGCCATATTGAAAGAGTATTTCAACAATACTTTCTTTTATTCAAAACAAGACCAGTTTTGGATCTAACAACCTCAAAGCCAAACAAAAATTTGAGTTTACCAAGGTCTTTGATGTGAAATTGTCACGAGATATTTTTTAAATGAAGTAATCTCATCAAGATTGTTGCTTGTGAGAACAATATCATCATGCATAAATAAAACTACAAATGAGGAGCTAGATTGCTTGAAAAATAAGGAATAATCAGAGGTGTTATGAATGTAGTCAAGCCTGAGAAGAGTAAAAGATAACTTTTTATTCCATTGGTAGTTAGCTTGTTTCAAACCATACAAGGACTTGTGAAGTTTACAAACCAGACTAGGATCTCAAAGTTGCAAGCTAAAAGGAGGCTTCATGTGGACTTCCTCATATAGATCGTCATGCAGAAAAAACATTATATACATTTAACTGCTGAAGACGCCAATTGTGTGAAATAGAGATGGATATTAGGAACCTCATAATAGTTAGTTTGGATATATGAGAAAAAGTTTCAAAGAAGTCAACCACCTCTATCTATGTAAATCCTTGATCCACTAACCTAACTTTATACCAAATTTCCATCAGCCTTGCGTTTAACCTTGTAATCCCATCTACAATTGACAACAGGTTTTTGAGGAGGAAGCTTAACCAATGACCATGTCATGTTAGTCTCAAGTGTTTTAAGTTCTATCATCATAACCTCCTTTCGATAGTCAAGTTTCATTACTTCTTTGAAGGAATTAGGCTTAGAATGTGCAGATATAGACATGCAAATGGAAGTATGGTTAGAGAAACATTTTGAATAAGAAATAAAAGATTGCATAAGGTAAAGGGTGGTATGTTTAGAATGACAATGACAAATAAGAAGGAGGTTTAGTAGCTTTGGTGGAAAATCTTGTAGGATTAACAGTAACTGCAAGAGTCACATCAGAGAGAAAATATTCAATAATGTTATTGGATAAGTTGTAACTATGTTGATGCTAATTGGCAATATATAAATGGCATTCTTGAGTTTGACTATGAATGTCAATATTAACCAAGGTATCAAAATTTGAAAAATTTGTGTAAGAACTGGAATAGGAATTATCATTAATATTGCCAATAACAAAAGGAAAAACATGTTCATAAATATATGGCATTCCTGAGTTTGACTAGGAATATCAATATTAACCAAGGTATCAAAATTTGAAAAATTTGTGTAAGAAATGGAATAGGAATTATCAATAGTGTTGTCAATAGCAAAAGGAAACACATGTTCATAAAAGACAACATTTCTAGAAATAAAGAATGAGTGTGAATATAGATTAAAAAGAAGGAAACCCTTGGTACTAGATTTAAAGCCAAGAAAAAGTCATTTGGAAGCTTTTGTGTCAAATTTTGTTCTTACTAAGGTCAATGTGTTTGCAAAAGCTAAAAAACAAAAGTTAAAAGACTAGAAAAATCAAGTAAGGAATTAAAAACCATTTCATAAGGAGACTTGTGTTTTAAGACAGGAGAAGGTAATTTGTTAATGATGTAGAAAACATATCTAATATATAAGACTAAAAATGAATGGGAAGTTTTGATTGAAAAAGAAGAGCATGACTAACATTGAGGAGATGTTAGTATTTTCTCTTAATAATCTCATTTTGTTAAGGAGTTTCGGAACAAGAAATCTTACGAAAAATACTATGTTGTGCAAAGAAGTCAGTTAAAAGAAATTCTTTGTCATTATTAGATCTCAGTTTTAATTTAACAGAAAATTGATTTAAAGTAATGAAACTAGGAAGAATGAATTTAACCTCAACCTTGCTTTTTAATTAGAAGATCCAAATGAACCTACTAAAGTCTTCAACAATAATTAAAAAGAATGTATGACCTTCAAAAGAAGAGACAACATAAAGACCCTAAATTTCAACATGTATTAATTCAAAAAATCTTAAACTGATGCTAGTATTAATAGGAAATGAAAGTTTCTTTTGCATGGCATAATGACAAGTATCACAAAGATTTATGCTAAGAAATTTCACTATATTGAGAACATAGTTGTTGCAATACCTTATTCAATGTATGGCCAAGCTTATAATGCCATAAAATGTTATTATTGGTAGTGTTTACAATGGGATCTCTATTAGAAGTTTTATCTAAAACAATACAAGAATCTGTAGGAAAAGGAAAGGACTTCAAGTCACTGGAATGCTGCAAGTATAAGAGATCATGACGCTTTTTAGCTACTTCAATACTTTCGAAGTTGGAGGTCTGGACAATAAGACAAAGATTGGTAGAAAGTAATTGATACATTATTAATTTTATCAATTTCTCTGCATTAAATACATCACATTACAACATTATTAATGGTCAATGAGCATGATTTAGTACATTCATGAGTTTGGACTCAATTGGGTCTTAAGTGCTTATTTTTGTTCTAATTTGCTGAAAATTCTAGTTTTGATAAGGTTCACTAAAATGAGCATAACTCTCACCAAAAAACTCTGCTTGAGCTCCACTATATGTCAAATTAAAGAGGACTCAAAGAGCTATAAAAGCTATGAAAACATGAAGAGCTAATTCGGAATGAATCTTGGGTGAAATGAGGCTCAAAAGTGAAGCATGAAACTTGTTGCAGGATTCCAGAGTAAAGAATTAGTGTAGGCATTGTTAAATCAATGTAAATTGGTCCATTTTGTAAATGTTGTAGGTGAGTTTAGAATTGGGGTGTCCAGATCATTAAAAGTCATGTGCCTTGCACATGCTTGACCTCTATATAATGCCTCAAACTCAAATTCTGAAAACACTTACTTCACTTTTGCATTTTAATTGAATTTTCCAGCAATTGAGTTTCTTTCTTCTCTTCTCTTGCTATGCTAGGGTTTCACTTACCCCCTTTTATTTCCTTTCAATTATTGCATTTTGATTCAATTGTCTTTCAATTCAATTCGTTTTTGTTGCAATTACATCTTTAATTTTGTAGTTAATTCTAATTTTCTGCAATTTCAATCTATTCTCTCCTAATTTCCAGCATTTGTTCTTTTTCTTGAATTAGCACTGTGATTATGTTTTTATTCTTAATTCTTGTGTTTTTTATTACTTTTATGGAATTTCATTTAATTATAGGTTTAATTTCAATTATGTGTAACTAATTTGTTAATCAATTTGATCTCAATAGGATCCCTAATTTTCTTAGGTTCTCCGTTTCTAATTGAATGAACACTCATTTTGGATTGTATAATTGCGATTTCCTTATGTTAATTGATATTTTGAATTGAGATTATTAATGTCTGGCGTTGTGTGCTCTCATGCGATCGCATGAATTTAAAGGTCACCGAGTGTTCGATGAAAATTCTCTATGATCTTAGAGCGATTGGTTCAGTGTTGGAATATATAGATCTCGGTTCCAATACACTGCATAGATGTTTGTTTTTATTTTTGTTGAACAGTGAGGAAAATCAGGGTCCGACAGAGATCGGATTAGTGTATTTTAATTCTTGTTTAATTGTTATTATCACTTAATTGTTTACTGTTTAATTGTTTTAAATTTCCCTCTGCATAAAACCCAAAATTTTGTTAATTTTCGGCTACAGAGAGGTGACAAAGTGACTCGTAGGGAAACAATCTGAGTCCACTATTACTGCAAAATAGTAGCTAGACTTTGATATTATTTGACGCACCTTCGACGCGTGTCTCAGTAACCAAACAATTAATTATATTAAGCAATTTGGAAATAAAAATAAGGTGACCCGATAGATGATGGACATACAAAACATCTTCTAGGAGAAAATTACTATAAAGATAAAAACACAATAAGGGGGTTGAATAGTGTTTCTAAAAAATATTTTGCAATCTCGTTATCAAATTTAAACGAATCTTTTTTAGGCTTTCAGACGAAGATTCTCACAAATTGTTAAAAGGTTTTTAAACAACAACATTATTAAATAATGCATCCCCATACAATGAATAAACAAGAAATCAATAAAAAAAAACATGTTATATTTTTATATTAGTTCATCTTATCAAGACTAGGTCCAGTTTTTTAGCAATAGTTAAGATTTCATTAATAACGAAAGATTACAAGTATTGTTTGATCCGAGTCATTTTTGACTAACTCAAGTATTCTTTGGACACCATCTCTTTAGACTAACAACTCCAAGTATTCTTTGAACTCAACTTTTGTTGGACTTAAAGCTTGAAGATGTTTTAAGATGCCCTTTTAGTTTTGCTTTTGATGATACATGTGCTTTTGGTGTTTTTAGAACATTTATATTAGGCTTTTTCAATGTATTGATTGTTTAGCCTGTGCATGTGTTTGTGGTTGATCTTGGATGACATGTCCTTAGTTTAGTAAAACTCATTACTTATGTAGAAATCTTTGATTTTGCTCAATTATCAATTACCATAGTTTGGTAATGGTTTGCCAAGCTTCTCAAGATTCAAATTATTCCTTTCCCTCTAAGTTTTCACATAAAAACACCAAGTAATCGATTACCTTTATTGGTAATAGATCAATTCAGTTTTCAGGTAACTGACACATGTAATAGATTACCAAATGTTGGTCACAGAGTGGGAAGAATAATGTCTATGGGATAATCGGTTACCACTCGGGTTAATCGATTACCACAGAGAAGATACACATGTATTGAAGTTTTGCTTACTAGGATAATTGATTACATGTTGCTGTAATCGATTACCACTTCTATTAATTGTCAACTGATTGCTCAAATGGGTTTTAAATCCTTTTCTATAAATAAGCCCTCTTTTCAAAACTTAAACATAACATTAGAAACATAAAAAGGGACATTTTTACATTTTCATATACATTCTTAAACTGAGTTTTCTCTCCAAGAAAGGAAAATAAATCCTTCAAGAACATCAAAGGTGTTTCAAGGGAAAAGTTTTTCAAAGAGCAATCTGAGTTAGAGTTGATATGTGGTATTGTCTTTATGCTTTCATAGTGATCAGAAAATACACAATCAAGTGTTCTCTAAATTGATCTTTGTTGAATAATTTCGTTGGGTTGATTATTCTAAGAGAGAGGTCTCTCTAGAAAAGAGTAAAGGTTCTTTGGGAAAGATTTTTTCAAGGGTGAAAGATCTCTGAAAGGGATTGCAAAGAGCAGGAGAAGTGTTCTTTAGATTAAAGAACAGTTTGTGTTGGTGATTTGTTATCGTTTTTGTGTCGATTGTGCATTGTGATTGTAAAGGAAACAAAAAGGATCATAGTGGAAACCAATTGCAGCAGTTGTTGGGCTTACACTGGATGTAAGTCGAATGCCAAACCAGTATAAAATCATTTATGCATTCTTCTCTACCTTTACGCTTTTATCTTATGTCAAATCGCTTATTCGGTAACATTGAAATCATCTTATATTTGGTTGGTAATTAACTACGTAATTAACTCAAATCTGAAACACTTGAATATTGAACATATTGGTAACAAGGGAATCTTGATTACTAGCTTGTTTTGCTTATCTTTCTTAATTTTCCGAAGTACCTCTCTGATAGAGGACTATTCCCACAAGAAGAACCTCTTCCAAGGAGAATCACTAGGAGCATGCTCAAGAGACTTGAAGAGGAGTTGGAGATGAAGAGGGACAAGGAATGCTACAAACTTCAAGACCTTAGAAGTGCTAAGGTGTGTAATGTTCTTGTAAATACATTTGAACCTTGTAATGCCATGAAAGAGCTTGGCAAGCTCACGACCCAACTTGTTTATGGCATACTTGATTTTCTTTTTCTTTGTTGTTTAAGTACATGGGCTTAAGGATACAAGTGATAAAATGATGAGCATTAAAATTCACCTTAGAATTTCAAGTGAATTTGAGTTTAAGTGAAATTCTAAGTGAATCCAATGAGGTGGGGTTAAAGTAGAGTTCTACTTAAGTGGTGATCCATGTCTCCACTTAAGGAGAAACCTCAACCCTTGATCTAGTCAACCTCTTCAATGGACTAAATCAAGGATTGATGACATGTTACTTGGAAAGTGAGATGTAACTTATAACTAGACTCATTAATAGTTAGTTGCTCCTTAAGTCTAGTTAGTTAGGTTTCGGTTAGGGTTAGTTTAGTTGGGTTAGGATTTAGCTTTGCTTGCCTCTCAAGCAAATCGTGGCTTATAAAGCTTGCCACCCCCATTTGTAAAACACTTTCGCATAATTGATGAATGAATAAGTTTTGAGCTTTTCTTTGAGAGAGGATTCTCTTGTCTTACTTAGCAAGGTTTCTTGGATCTTATCAATGGATTCTCACCTCCATTGTGGCGGTTCCTCCTAGGCTTATTGGCTTGTCATGACGCCATTCTTCCCATTTCTCACCCCCCTTTCCATTTTTCCTTTTCGGTTTCTCTTCCACCCATTAAAGGCTTGACTGAAGCTTCCATTGAAGCTTGATTTTGGAGATTATTGAAGAAGTTAGATTGGGCAACACAAGGACTCTTTGGATCTTCTCTAAGGAGGCCTCTATCACTCTCTGATCTAACTTTAATGTAGTCTCGTGAGCGATCAACATCAGAGTTGCAATGTTCTTCATAAATTGAGGACTAGGTACTGAAAAGTTCTCATTTCTACACAAAATCTTTGTGTCAGAAATATCCTCTTTTATTCTGATTTGGTTAAACTTTTCATGAAAGGTTAGTTAACTTCCTCACACTTATTCTTAACACGTTTATATTGGTTAAAGTTTGTTAGAGTATAATTGACAGATAGATCTAATACACATCTTATTTTCAAGCTTTGTCTATGTTCTCATTAATCTGAGCAGAATTTTAGTATTTTGGCCATAACTTTTTCTACGAATATTGTTTTGATTTGATCTTGGTTTCATTTTGTAACTCACTTAAAGCTATACAAGTTTTATGAACAATGCAAAGTGTAATTCGAACTACAAAGGGGTCAAAATCTGGCTCAAAGTTGGAAAACAGAATTTGGACTGATTCTGGATGAATTAAATTTGACATGAAATTGTAGCCTATTTAGTTATTTAATTTGACACATTTAATTTATACCCTAGCTAAGAATTTAAGAATGACCTTTAGCTACTTAACTAGTCATGTGACTAGCACATGACTCATTTATTATAAATACCTCAAATCAGAAAATTGTAACAAACTTTATACTAATGCAATTTCATTTTTATTTTGCAATCAGATTTCTTTGCAAGTTTTTCTCATCTCTTGGTCGAGCCCCTTCTCTCCCTTTCTCTGCATTTTCGTTTCATCGATTTTGTTGCAGTTTCAATTATGAAGATGAGTAACTAACTTTTTAAGTTCAATCTTGTTTGCATTGCTTTCTTTTCTCAATCCTTAGGCTCAATTGTTCTCTAGTTTTTGTTGTAGTTTTACATAATTCCAAATTAAATTCATGATATAATTGGATGAAAATGGATTGGATTTTGTTTTTAATTTTGAATTCAGCATATTTGATTGACTATTGATTCAACACAAAATAAAAATAATAACTAATTATTAAAATTTGGAGAATAAAAATTAAGAAGTAAGGAGAAAAATTTAAGTTCAAACTTGAGTGTTACTAATGTCGTAGGGGTGTATATATAGCAAATTCATTGTACAAAACAAACGGTTCAACCAGAGGAGGATGTCACGTGACTAAAAGTGTCGTATCATTGAGGCAATTCTGTAGGATGATATCACATGGTTGAAAATGTCTTACCAACAACGTGATCTATTCATGTTAAAAGCGTCACATAGTTAACATCATCTAACTCTGTAGGAGTTACAAAATTAACGCGACCTTCTCTAAAGGGCAAAAGAGCACAATAGTTAACATCATCTAACTATATAGGAGTCACAAAATTAACGCGACCTTCTCTAAAGGGCAAAAGACCACAATAAAAATGTGTAAATCTTTGCCTTTCACTCAATAACCCAACAATAATAACTTTCTTTCTAATCTCTCGAACTTTTAAAATCGTATCCTTTAATAATTTTTCTCAATTTCTAGATTAAATTACAAAAGGAGTTAAGATTATAGTATAACCATATCAGACTCTAAAAATATATTTAATCTAATCCTCCCATCACACTCGATTGGTTCAAATTGCCGGATACGTGTGATTTTTAAATCGCTGATTATTAACACTTCTAGTTAATATATATAAAAAGAAATAGTAAAAATATAACCCATAGGATGAAAGCGGCAGTAAGAAAACGTAAGAACCAAAAATTCTACTCATATATCTTTTACCAGGAGAAATGATTAAAAAGGATATTAATCTAAGCAAGCAATTATCATATACCAATAAATAAAACAAAAGCTAGCAAATATTATAGACTCGTGGCTTGCTAACGATGAGCGAGGATACGTTAATCCAAGAAGATGCAACTTTTATTACATTTTTTGTGGAAAATAAAAAGGAAATTAAGATGAAAAAACTTGAGAGATTGAATACAAAGTATGCAATTGTGCCCCAATCTTACAGTAGTAATATTTTGGTGTTATGTCGAGTGGCTTTCCACTCACATATTTGATGATATCGAAGTTAATAGGGAGGTGTACAAAGTGAAAACTATTTGTTTGACTTTGTGCAACTGTTGTCCATAACTTATGCAAGCGTCCACTTGCCATTGCCTCCTACGTACGAGACACTTAGGCATAGCAAGCCACCAATTCTCTCAAATCAAAAGGGAAAGGCCCCATTTTCACCCCATTTTCACTTAGGTATAGGCCTTGGATTATAATCTTACCAAACGAAAGAAGTTCTCTATCATAAACAAAATTTTGTATATTAATATATTATAATTAAACACTACTACAAATAAGTGGTTTTTTTAATATTTTAAAAATATATCAAAATATTATATATTAATTTTTATGATATTTCAATAAATGTTATATCTGAATCCTATCACAAAATATTAAAGATGGCATTTGCTTATATGTTTAGTAATATTTTTTTTATTAAACAAATGTTATTTTAAATAAATATAAAATAATATTTTATTCAATCTTAATAAATAAGTATTATTATATGTCTGTAATTTAGTGGTGAAAATTGATGATTTTTTGTTAATTTTTTTTATTTTTAATGATTAATTAATTTAAATATAAACTAACAAACATTTATTTAGGTTTTTCATTCGTTAACATGCAAGTGTAGTTGCGTATTTATTAGGGAAAAGGGAAAAAAGAAGTTTCTTATTTTACAATTATTATTTAAAATAAATTTTTTAATTTAATATTCTAGCTTTTAATCTTTCATCTACTTAATTTTAGTTTTTTTAACTATTAGAAGGTGATATATAATTCCAAAAATTTATTATATCTATCTAATTAATTCTACCTACAATAAGAGTTTTGAAATGGTAAAGCACATTGTAGATTGAATTAACCTATTTCTTAAATTGATTATATTTTATTTTATCCATTTACCTCCGCTAGTGGGATTTAAATTTTTCTAATTTTCATTTAATTTATAAGAGAAAAATAATATGTAGCTCCCCTCATTCTAACTCGTTTGGGCACAGTGTTTTATCTGATTAACCAGTTTTGGCTACCTGACCCATCTGGTCATTAAGTAAAGTCAGATTTATCTCAACAACTTTATCTATGAGGCGAAAAAAAAAAATCAATCTATGCCCATTAAGAAATAATAAAAATAGCCTGTTTAAAATAAATTATAAATTTAAGGCTATATTTTATAGAAGATGTCATGTCACATTATGCTTTTTGTAGACTCAAGCTGAAAGAAGATATATATTGTAGGTGGAGTTTTTGAAGGACTGACATATGATTCAATGAAAATATTTAGATGAGGTAAAGAGTCATTATATACGGTAACGAAAACGGAGATGTTATGGTTAATTACACTTCGAGTTAATAAAATGGAGGTGTTACGATAACTGCACTCTTGAATAGTTAATATTTATTTAAACTTTTTTAGTTTGAATTTTATTATTTTTTAGAAATAACTTTTATTAATGTGAAAATTAATTTTTTTGTTAGTTTTTTTAGTCTTCATTACTTTAATTATATATTTGTAATTGTGAATTTTTATTTAATTTTAAAATAATTTATGTAATTATAATAATTATATTTTGGATTCTTTTAATGTAAGAATAAAAGTTTCATCATTTCATAAAATTCATGTACCATTTCGTAAATGAAAGTTACAAACTAAAATAAAAAAAATCTTCCTACATTAAAAAATCAAAAATACAATTATTATAACTTTACAAACTATTATAAAATTAAATAAAAAATTCACTGTTACAAATATTATAATTATAGTAATTAAAACTAAAAAAGTAGCAACTAACCAAAAATTAATTTCCACATTAATAAAAGTTATTTCTAAAATATAATAAAATTCAAATTAAAAAAATAAATTATTAAATGTTGATCTTTTAGGAGATGCAAGTGATTGTGACGTCTCCATTTTTATTGGTCCACGTGTCATAATCTTTTAACTTTAGTCAACATTAAATAAGCGTCTTTTGCTTATGACGCCTAGTTTATAAGAGACACGACTACGACTGTAACGTCTCCTAACACCTCTTAGCAAAACATTGCTACAATTGTGTGATTGATGACTTATTCAATAAATATTTTGTTTTTGACTCGATAAGCGGATTTGAAATATTAAGTTTGATGAATTGTTTTATGTTTTATTTTTTAATTTTTATTCTTTGAAAATGGTACAATTTCGTGTTTCCTTACTTTTATTTGATTTTTAAAATATTTTTATAAAATTATTTTTTAAAAAAATAACTTAACAAGTTTTTATTTTTGTTATTTATTTTAAATAAAAATATGAAGAACACTCAAATCAAACATCACTTATTTTAAAACATTTTTCAAATAATCATTGATTTTAATAGTATCCTTAATTATTTCGCAATAAATATAATGAATTAATAAAATATAATTTAATTTAATGAAAATTTTAAGGCAGATTATTAAAATAAAATATTAATTTTAATAAAAAATTAATATAAACAATGTAATAGAATATAATTTATTTATTTTATATCCAAATTTTGATATTAAAACTGCTCAAGAGAATATAACCCGCTTCACTTATGCAACTTTCTTGATAAATATTAACAAAAACATAAGCATTGTGTGTATTTCCATACTTAGTAATCTTTGTTTAAAAAAGATATTGAATGTAAAGGAAAAATAAAGATAACTAGAAAAAAAAAAAAAAAAGAGAAATAGTAAAGGAGAATGAGCAGTGATATTTAATTTAGGATGGATAGAAATAATAGATTTAATAGTTTTAATTTTTCTAATAACCTAAGAAAATCATAATAACTAACATGTAACATGTGAATGAGTCGAGTCGTGAGAAATAAAATATATTCCATAAAAATATATATGAAATTAAATTAACTTTTAAATTTTATTAAGAGTAATACGCATATGAAAAACAATGATGAAAACATAATAAATAATTTAATAAATTTAAAATGATAAAATTATTCAATAAAAATAAAAATAAAAACAATTACAAAAGAAGAATTTTTTTATTATAGTAGTTATAATAAAAATATGTTTTCACTTCATCTATATAGATTAATCTACATTTAGAAAGAAGAAACATAATTAAGAAAAACAAACAATAGATTTAATAGATACATAATAGGGGACATAGATAAATTAAACATATCAATATCATATTTAAAAGTTAAGTAATAAATATCATCACTCAAATATAAATTAAGAAAACAATATTATATTTAAAAATAATAATAATTAGTATATACTTACTCCCTCACTTGCCGACTAATTACGTCTAAATCCGAGCCGTGACAGAAGAAAAGAGACTTCTAAGATTTTGATGAAATCCATTAAACGAACAAATTTTTGACCTATGACCAAATATTCAACTTAATCATTTCATGTTAAGAAATTTTCAAATTGTTAAGCATGAAACATCCCAAAATTTATGGTGGAATTAAGAATGCTATACTAGACCTGTGGCAATGCAATGATGATTACGGATAACAATCATGAATTCCTTTAATCATCACCATTTCTTTTCAATGCCTTCCATAATTTATTTGTCTTAGTTCTTTTGTTGATTGGAATTAGGCAATATTGGTGTTTTCGATCTCTTTGAAAAAAGAGAATACGATACAACTTGCAGTGACGTACGTGGCTAATTTTAAGATGCTTAAGTTTATTTCATCACTGGTTAGCAACTTACATATAAATGTTTAATTTAAATATTAGATAAATTTTAGAATATACTTTTATGCATAAATAAAATTTAAAATATGAATTAAGAAAGTATTTTTAAAATATTATCAAAAGATATTCACATGATTAATTTAAATAAAACATTAAAATAATTAATTTTAAAATATAAAATTATAGTGACTATGTACATAATGTATTTAAAAGAATAAGATAATTAAAAATGACATATGTTATTCTGAGAAAATGATCGAATCTAATTTAATGTATCTATAAAAATTGCTTAAAAATACTAGACACTCAATATAGCTAGTATAAGCATAATATTATTTATAAAATTTTAATATGAATGATTAAGTTGGCATAGATAATTAGAATATATATATATATATATAATTAGAAATTGTATAAGATATTTATTTTTAACTAATAGTGAGAATACCTAGAAAATCTAAAAATAAATTGGGAGCATTCAACATAACAAATTAAAGATTTTTTTTTTTTTATATATATAAAACATATGTAGTTAATAAAGAAATACTTAGAAATAATCATTTCATCGTAATAAGAAGCACTAAACAATCTTATTTCATATTTATTTACTCGTTAAAAAGAAATACATTTCAATAATCACTATCAAATACCAACATGCTATTCATGCATGTTTCAAGTATAACACAAGTTTGAATTTCTTAAATAAAGCCTCAAATTCTAATTTTGTAGATATATAAAAAAAAAAAAACATATTTAGAAGAAAAAACTCTATTATAAATTATTCTACTTCTATACGTAACTCAGTACTTTACATAAATGTGATGATTGAAATAAATTAATTCTACTATTTTAAACTAAATCATCATATTTTTACTTTCTGAGTCTCCAAACATGTGCATGATCAAAACATTGATGTAAGGTTGAGAAATCAAGGATGAAAGGAAAAAGGGATGGGGAGAAATCGCGGGTTTAATTTGTCCAAAAAAAAAAGAAAAAATAATCAAAACATTTCATGACAACAATGATACTGTGAGAATGTTGGCAGTTCACTTTGCTCACAAAACGTACTAAATCGACCCACAAAGCCATTAATGCACCTGATAAAGGTCACAGAACACCATTTGCAGAGAAAAAAGTTGTTAAGACTAAAGGGTATGCTTTTGTGCGTTTAAAAAGAACATAAAGTAGAAACAATAATCAATTCCGTGGATGTTCTTTTAGTGAGTATTGAGATAAAGGATGAAAGGAATCCCTTAATTCCAGCATTCACTCTCCAATATCCAACCACACTTTGGGGGTATATGTAACCCAAAGAGTAGACCTCATTATAAGATTTTTGGTATTTGGTGCTCATGCACTCCACCTTAAGCTAATTTGAATTTGTCTAGCAACATCCATATAATTTATAGAATTATACAAAAATTATTATGTTATAAGTCTCTTTAAAAAAATTTTGGGGTTCCCCCACATTTCTCTATGGCTTTCATCAAACGCACGGGTGTAATATATTAGATTGGATGATTGTAGTTAGTGGCCAAAAATTGGGATTGCACTTGATGGTTTTTTTGCATTTGTGTAATTCTCTTGTTCTATAGTTAGTATTATTATTTTTATTGTCATGCTCCTGAATGATTCATCCAATATACTGTGTTCACTTTGGTGGGGTCAATTGGGCCCTTTGGGTTGGTTGCACTTCAATCACTAATTAATGACAAATTAGGTTTGCTCTTTGGTAAGCAATGGATTGGATTAATTATTTCATTAGTGAATGACGCATGTTCAATGTTTATGTCTCTTTGTGAACTGTTTGATCAATGTTATTATCGTCATAGTTAGTCTAATAATAACATTCAACCGTATGATAAGCATGCTCATGCTTTTGATTATCACTAATCAAGGGCCAAGACCAAGTCATTGTACCAAACTAATGTTTTTTTAAGTACTTTTATGTAGATAGCGGAGGAATATGAGAGCTTAATTTGGTCCAACTAACAAGGTGAGAAAGCAAATTATTGTTGAATAATCTAACGTGAATTTTTTTATTTTCTAATCCTGGTTTTAGTGTAATTTTTTAATTATTTACTGAGTGATACACTAAGACAGTTTTTCAGCTTAGTATATATACTTATTTCGCGGCTACATTCTGATACTACGCACTTGTTATGTAGCTTAATTAAAAACTAATTAAGTTGACCACTTAAAATATATTTAGGCTTCAACCACATTAAACAAAAGGATATCTAGTATCACCAAGATACTCAGTCCCATTTGAGTATCTACTTAGTCGCAAACAAATACCAACTTAAGATTTTTGTTGGTGTTTAAAACTGTATAATATCTACACTACCTTCAAGTAACATTTGAGTTATCTGAATCAAATTATGATAATAGATGGTGATAAAATTTATCTTCGAATTTTTTAATAAAATTATATTATTACAAATTTAAATTTAAAACCATTTATATATAAAATTGAAATAAATGTGCACATTGTTTCAAATGGTTTAAGACTTAATCTATGTATTGTGTGGACTACATGGAATTAGCTTAAATTTATTAAGGATAGATTAGGTGAATGTCTTATAAGTATAAATTTTTTATAAAGTAATTATGTCTTTAATTTAAAGCGGTTATTTTAAGTATTTTTTTCTCTAAAAGGATTTGTAAAAGAAAAAAATTTAAAATCTCTCGTCTTTTAAAAAAATTTCAAAAATAAACTTTTATAAATTAATTAATAAAAAATAATTTTAATCTTTTAAGTAAACTCATGCAAACTTGTTCTTAATATACAATTACTTAAGATAATATTATTTTGAGAGATCCTAAACCTTGTGCTTAAAAAATCTAACTCAAGCGAGTATTATTGTGTTAAATAAGTGTCTATTAGATGCTGCGTAAAATCGTTGAAATTCCAATCTTAAAGTATTTTTTCTTAGAAGTACCTGTCCCTTATCACGATACAATATTTTTCATGATGCGAAGAACACATCACTTAAACAATTCAGAATTCAGTCAAAGTCAACAGTTCTATCCCATAAACAAAACACATATATTAAAAATATAATATAGTATAATATAAAGAAGAAAATACAATAAAAGAAAAAAATCAATGTAACTCAAAATTAACTCACAATTTACCCATTAAAATATGAAAAAAAAGTGATGCACGCAGTAGAAAATATTTAACGATATCAACACATCCTAATTCATTATAAATTATAAGTTTATTAACTTTGATAATAAAATCTTTGAAATTAGTGTAAAGTCTTTAAATTTTAAAAGTATTTTTATATTAAAAACTCAATAATAAAAACATCTCTTGGACAATTTTGTAACAATTATTTTAAAAAATAAAATAAATTAGTCTTGAAGGCGTATGATAAAAATTAATCAATGATTTTTTTAAATGAAACTAAAAGTATATTAAGAATTATTATAAAAACACATGAATAATATTTTTTTGAATAAAAAATAATTCACTGTTAATTTAACGATTCTAATTAAGTAATGAGCATTATAGGAAATGAAGTCAAAAGTGACATTTGGTTGTCTATATATGGGTGGCATCCACAGTGAGCAGTACCTCTTTGGACATTTTCTTGTACTGAATGGTTCCTTCCTCACTCTTCCCTGTTCACTCTCAATCATCTCTTTTTCTCTTCTCTCTTCTCTATCTCTCACTCTGCTCAATTCAATTCTGCACACCCTTTTACTTCTTATCCATCTGTAAGTATTTCAAACACTGTTTCCTTGTAGTTTTTTATATCTGGGTTTTCTGTATTATTTACTCTGGTCAGTGGAAAAGATGGTGGGGAGTGAAAAGATGAAGGCTTTAGTTGAATTGGGACTAGGAGTCTAGGATCTTCTTGTTGTAACTTGGTTTTGGAGTCAAATCTTATATGGGTATGTGGTTTTTCTTTGTTGGGTCATGCTCTGTTATGTTAATAGATATCTGTTGTTGGGAAATTTGAGGATAGTAGTGTTTTTGTTATTTTTTTCTCTCTGTTATGCAGTAACAATTTTGAGAAACTTGTTTGGTTGAAAGATTTTGTTACTAGGTTAAGTGTGCTTCATATCCTTGTTTGTTACTTGACAACAAACAAATCAGCAGTGTGGTGATTATGTTCAGTTTCTGTTCTTATTATGGTTGTTGTGAAGCTACATGGAATCATTTAGACATGTAAATTAAGAGAAGGATAAGGTTCTAACAGGTTTATTTTGATTTTTGAATAAATGAACGGTGAAGTTATATGTGCTATAATGTCTCTGTCCATAGTCAAATTGGTTATTGATGTATTCTCACTTAAAGACTAGTTTGTAATATTAGATGTTTTGGTTTATTAATGAAAACAGAAAAAAAGTTTTTGATCATGTATGTTGTTTATTCTATGATATAATCTTGTTTCAGGGATACCGGTTTCTTTGACTGCATAATATCAACCAGAAGCTCTAAGATATCTGAAGTCACAGAGGAAAGATCAGCATGCGTTGGTTGGGTCTTTCTGTGGATGTGTTCCGCCAAGTTATACAGTTGAACTTGTATTGTAAAGTTATTCTGTAGATCATCATTCCCAAAAATCTTTTACTTTATTGCTTCTGGTCTCTTTGCTTAGTTACTGCCATGGAAACCAACCACTGTTTGATCGTTTCTTCTGATAAGTATAGAATTGGCTAGAAGTACTAAGAAGTGAAGGAAGATTCTGTTATTTTGTTATTTTCAGTACGTCCTTATCTCACATTGATTTCTAGTTCTAGCTGATTCTGATTTTGTGTTTATCTTGGGGTTTCTTCATTGTTATATTCTATTGGGTGTTTGCTTACTGTGTACAATAACATTAGATTGATTGAGTAGTGTGGTGAGAAACAAAAGAAGTTATGGTGTACCGAGCAGCAAGCCAAACAAGATTTCGGGCATTAAAACATGAGTATGGCATTGATGGTGAAGCAACAATTATTGTTAGAGTGATAGCATGCTTTCAACCCTTACATTTTTGTCAGGTTAGTAACATGTTTCTGATTGTTGATTCTTTCCGGTTGCAGTTCTTTTCTATAATTATATCCTTGATTTATATGGCTGTTGTGGGGCATAAGACATAAACATTATGACCATTGAACTCTAAAAAGCCTCTGTTAACAGTTATTACATAGTTTTATGAGCTCAATGAGTAATGTATGCTATCTCTTGACACTTTGCAGGCTGAGTACTTCCGTCATTTGCTTAAGCCTGTCACGTAGATTAATTCACATTTCATTCTCACTAAGCTGGAGTTTGTAGTTTTCCTTTTTTTCCCCTTCCGTTCCTTAGAAAAGCAGCAAGTTACCTAAGATCTCATACAAGAGCACCAAAACATCTACTGGTACATATTTTCAAATGCTCTTTTTTCATGTTTTCAACAGAAAATTTTCATATTTAGCATTGACTGATTGGTTCTGTTGTTCTGCAGGTCTTTTGTTTTGTTGGATGGTTAAGGCTGACGGGTCTTTGCCTTGCCCACACCATGTGGCTTGGCAATCACCTTCTTCAAATTACTTTGGCATGCTGCCTAAGCCAAGCTTGCTCGGTCTTCCAACGTATCTGAATTCTAGCACTTGCATTTTTCCTGCTGTCAGTACATTTGGCGGGCTTGTGGCTCCTTCTGTCCCCGGTCTGAAGTCTGAGCTAACAAATGAAGTGCAAGGATTCCTTCAGCATCACAATGCAGACACAAGTTTGAAAGAAACTCATGTTGGAGGAGCTCTACAAAATGCAAATCCTTTGCAAAAGCAGTTACTGATCTTTGACCACTCTGATAATAAGACAAGGTTGTTTTATGGTCCTGTCGCTCCTCTTGTCCAGTGTCCAACTGTTACTGCTACAAAATTTGCTCAAAGTTATGATGCAAATGGAGAAGGACAGGTCAGTAATGTGGGTCAAAAACGTCTGGCCAATTACAGTTTACTGGAAGAGTCTGTTAAGGATCATATTGTTGATGAAGAAAGTGAAATGCATGAAGACACGGAAGAAATAAATGCATTGCTTTATTCTGATGATGGCAGTGATGACAATGATTATGATAGTTCTGATGAGGTAACCAGTACAGATCGTTCCCCCTTGGCAACTAAAAGCACTTGTGTGATCCAACAAGAATTTGAAGACACAAAGGAGGAGGTTGGTAGCTCTGATTGGCCTAACAAAAGGTTGAAGTTAATTGATGGTGACTACCATAGATCATCCCTGCCTGTGAACCGATCTAATTTGGCAAGATCAAATGAAACCTGTGATTGTGTCAGTGATGCTGAATCAAAGAATTCTAGTGCATGGGCATATTCTGTGAATAAAACTAAAGTTGATGAATCAGTGCTGTGCGATATCAAATTGAAAAAGGATAAGATCCGTAAATCATTGAAATTTCTTGAGAATTTAATTCCTGGTGCAAAAGGAAAGGAGCCACTGTTAGTCATTGACGAAACTATTGAGTACTTGAAATTGTTGATGTCCCAATCTGGTGCTCTTGGAGTGAAATATCACTAAGTAGTACTCACAGTCATAGCCACTGAGGTTATAGTATGTTCGTTGAAGGACGCCAAAAACCTTCATGGTGAAAGTATGTAGTTCTGTGAATTCTTAGCTTTGTTTATTGATATGTTTATCTTAGCATGTTTGCTTCTTGTCTAGTTTAATCCTCATTCATGAGGTGTATATATATGGTTGGGAAATAAAGGGTACTAATGCTGAGATAGATAGCATTGCACCTTCGCACTTCAGTTGGAGAAAAATGCAGGGGGGTAGGGGAGGTGTTCAATTTGTTGACCAACATGATTATCCTGTAGCTTTTTTGGAGGATTAAAGGTCACAGATTGAAGTGATGGAGATTGTAGTGGGTGGCTTTGCTGTAAATGAAGACACTTTTTTTCTCTCATATGTTGCACTCTCTTGGTGATTGAATGCATGCGCATTAGGAAACTGGGGTCCCACTCTCCACCCTCTTTCATTCTTGGGTTTGTGCTTTTGTCCTCTATTTCAAGGTTGCACGCATATCATGCTGGCATCTACTCTAAAGTAACAAGAAAGTTTCAGGATATTTGGCAGAGTGAGCCTAGTGTTTCATCATGAGTTGATGGGGCCCTTTGGTTGGATATGTAGCATTTGTGGTAAAGGTTAGTTTGTTTTACATGTTGAGAGAGAGGAATGATGACAAGCAATTCTAGTTTCTGCTTTGTAATTCATGTCGCTAGTCTAGGTCTATTTTTTTATGGTGCTATGATGTAGCTGTCAGTTGTGATTGTATGAATAATTGGAGTGTGAATGGTTATGCGAGTGGTGTATGCAGGTTAGAGTATATCATGCATGTAGTTCATCTTGTCAGGTGTTAGCTGATGCGCTTTCATGTTTGTACATATCATTTTCTATCAATCTGTGTGTGATTCCTCATTTCCTCTTGTATCTTTTTGCATGCAACTTTGTATCTAAATTAATATGGTTCTTTTTAAGGTCACAAGTGAGCAGGGAAGGGTTTGATATTTTCTTGATTTTTCTAAAGCAAAGATTGTAATCTAAAGGGTATGAAAGTTAGGGCCATTATTGCGGAATTATAACTTTAAATTGAATGATTGAAATTATGAAAATTACATATTTATATATAAGTAATAAATTTAATGAAGCTTTTGCCTAAAAAATAAAATTTGCATTTCTTTTTGTTAACATTGTTCTTACAATTTGAAAACATTTTGAAATAAATTGCAATTTTTATCCCTATCATAAACAAGTTTTTAAAAGATTGCAGGGAACGTGTGATTTTTTCAAAATTAAACTAATTTTAGGCTACACAAATAGCTACTCCAGTGATTTAAGGTGTAATCAGGGTAATCGATGGAGATGGTTTGGTTACGGAAATAAATTCCGTTAATGGGCCTGGGAAGGGAGTCAATTTTTTAATGTACACGGAGGAGAAAGGGGTACATTGAGTAAAAATGCACTTTGACATAGGATGTACAACATGGTGGACGTGTTGTCCACGTGGACTTAGACGTGTCTGTCTGTGTATTGTATGCATCTTTTGTTGGTCATTTCTAAGGTGTCGGCGATGAATTCATAGACGAGGAAAATGGCGGCACTAAAGAGGGAGGCGCTGAGGAGTTTGACGCCTCCGTTTCTGGCGCTGCCATGTTTCTCGTCTACGAATTCATCGCTGACACCTTAAAAATGACCTACAAAGAATGTGCTTAATATAGTACACGAACACATTCGCATCTTGCTGCGCCCTGTGTCAGAGCGCGTTTTTGGCCCAATGCACATTCTCTCTTCCGCGTTCACTGTAAAATATTTATAATCAAGCCCATTAACAAAATTTATCTCATAACCGACCCATTTACATTAATTATCCGTAATAAGGAGGTCATTTATTTATTGTAGACTTGACTCTTGAGCTTTGATTGGCATCCAACTTGTCACTTTCATACGTCAAATTCCTGCAATTCAAGTCATGTGATTGGCTGTGTTTGCATTTATGTTACGTTTCATTGGATGAAACTGCTTTTTGAGATAACTTGCCCTTAAATAACTTTTCTGTTTAAGGGAATTTTAGAATTTGGGAACACAAAAAATAGATACACATAATCAATTCAGCGTCAACTTACCAAGGAGGAGTGGTAAGGAAGAATATACGAATAAAATCTTTTCAACACCATACGACTTGAATTGTGGTTACGTAATTGTAAAGAATGTGACGTGCAAGTAAATTTGCTAGAGAAGAATGAGTGTGTAAAAGTTAATTAGAAAGAATATACTTGATACTTATGTAATCTATTGTTGTCATTCTCCAATAGGTAGGATAATGGTTTTCATGTGATGAGGCGTAAAATATACTTTTAGAAGTGAATTGTTAAATGAATCTCTTGAAATTCGTTGTGCCTCTACCGTATTTCGGGGTTTGGCGGATATTTCCCAGTTGTATTGGGGTTGTTATTCTACTAGAATGTTCTTGATGTGAGCCTTATAGTTATGGATAAGCTATTGAGTTCGATAATATTTGAGCAATGTATAATGAGTAAGTAAATTATTGAGTCTAATGATATTAGAGCATATGATGATTTTAAATTACGGTTGCAGTTGTGATTGTGGTTTAATTGTTATCCTTGATGTTGTAGGCAACTGTGAAAAAATGTGACTAATGCGATCCCAAATATGATCATACTGTGGTTTATTATGACTCATAGACCTTTATGTTGTAGTCACAATTGTAGTTGTGGATCACATTTTAAAATCATGCTTATAATCGTGAATTTGGATCTTTATACAGTGTCCAGAATATAATCCATGGATATAATGTTTCTGTTAGACCTTGCAACAAGAATATATTCATAATATTAATGTTATATTTTAATATACAAATTGACTTTTAATTTCTTAACTCGTGTGCTACATCATTCGGGTCGTTACGTTTAAAATGTGTCTCATGGATTAAGAGACCGAGGATATTATAAATTATTTTTTATTTGGATTTCTAAACGACATTAAACTTTAAAGTTGGAATAATTACGAAATAAAAATTTGTTGTTAGAAACATGATGTCTTATTTATAGTAAAGTCCAGTGATGACTTGAAAGATTCCAATGATTACTTTAATGGCCTGATGGATTAACCAGTAAGAAGGAAAACAATTCAAGATCAAATGGCTAAAACCTTCTTTAAATGATGAACATTTTTCAAGGTTGAAGATGACAAAGTGTTGATAAATTGGAAGGTATTTAGAAATATTTGAATTTGTTTAAGTAAGATTATTTTATTTAAGCGGATAACCTTTTAGAAAGTTATAATTTTATGATGGCTTGAGTGTGTATACAGTATTTCACTTAAGCAAGTATACTTTTAGAGAGTTGTTGTTATACGATAATTTAAATATTTATTTAGAATTTATTTTAACTTATTTTTAAGTTTAATAATGATTTAATTAGTTGCTTGAATTTTATTTAAGTTCTTAGCTGTTTAATTAGGTTTTAATGAAATTTTATGCCTATAATTAAATTTCTCTTTAATGTTTTGTACATTACATGATAAAGGGATGGATAACCATGCAATTGCAAATACCATGGGCTCTATTTATGAATAGCAACAGTAGGAGGAAACATTCGAATACAAATATTTGTAAATGAATCATTTAGTAGTTGCTTTCTTTGGATAGAAAGTGGAACGGATAGGAAATATTCAGAGAGAAAAGAAATAGAAGAGGTTTTAGTGAAATTTTGTATATTTTGGACTGAAAGAATTAGAAAGAAATGATATGATGATATTTTTTTTTGTTTGTGGTTGTAAAAAAAGAGTGAAGGAAAATAAATAGAAAATATTTTTATTCATTTTTTATAATTAAATTATTTTTTATAGAAATAATTATGTGATTTTGTGTAAATAAACATTTAAATAAAACTTTAATTCAATAATTTAATAAAATAATCATGATAATTATTATATATTTAATTATTTTATTAATTAAAATTTTTGAATTTGTATGATCTTAAAATAACTATTTTAAATTAATCATTTCAAACAAAAATATTTTCATGTATATGCTTTATTTATTTTCTTTTAAGTTAAATTCATTCATAATTTTAATATAAAATTGTGGGACCATGATAGAAAGATGATGGAGGGTATTTGATGCTAGTAGTGATGTAGTATAATATCAAAATGCTTCAAGTCAATGAGAATTAATATAGAGTACTTAAAGTAAAAATGAAAAATCAAAATGTTACTAGTTTCCAAATCCTTCCGTCCAAATCACCCATATAATTCAGTTCAAATTTAGATTACATAAAAATTAAATGTAATTTCAATGTAAATATATATATCTAAGGAAATTTTAATTTTTACATATTTTATATATACATGTGGATTATATTAATATTTTTATATTTAATTGAACTTTTAATTAAAAATATCTTAGAATAGTAATTAAAAACAAAGTATTTTAAATAAAACTATGTGGAATAAATCACCATTTTTTTTGAAAATAGAGTAATTTGATGAAAAATAATAAATTTATTCTAAAACAATAACAATAACATAGAATAAATAATTAAAGTAAAAGACAATTTTTTTCATTGACAATATAAGTAATATAATATTAAAATTATTAAAATATCCCATTTAATAATAATAATTATCTTTATGTTATGTAATTTATAATATTATTAAATATTATTTGAATTTAAAATGAAATATAAATAATTTGATAAGATTATAGCAATTAATAATATGAGAGTATATTTATCATCTGAACACTTTGTATCTGAGTTTAATTTGTACTGTCACATTGTTATTTTTCAAATTAAACGTTAAATATAGGAATTAGTTTTTAGCATATCAACATATCCTACTAATATAATATATTTATTATTATAGTTCTTAAAAAATATTTATTGTTATTTTACTCTATAAATTTATATTTTATTATCATTTTAGACTCTAATTTATAGATAAAATAAGAGCAAGTTACTAAATTTAGAAAATAAAATAAAAATAAATATATTTTAAAAACTATTTTATTATTTTTTATTTTTCAGAAATAAATTTCCGGACATAAAAATTATAATAATAATTTACTCTGTTATTTTTATACATGTTCTACTTTATTATATTTAGAACATGATCTTCTACATTTCCCTCCCTATTATATTTAAGTGTGTGACATTTGATTAAGTTTTAATGATTTTATTTTCAAATTCTCACGGGAGGGAAGTGATTTTAATGATTTAATACTGTTTTTAATGATTAAATGTAAAAATTTTATTGCGATAAACATATATCATAGAATATTATATATGAAAGTGAGAAACTGAAAATTGTAATTCTTCCAGTTACGTCGTTGTTCAAATAAGCAAAAGCAATGTGACACCCTTCAATTATTAATTTCTTTTTAAAAATCACTACTATCTTGGAAGAAAATGCAGGACAGTGGGCACAACGGTTTTGATAAATTCTCTTTTGTATTTTCCTTTCCTCACAAACAAAAGAAATGATTAAATTTCATCTTGAATCATTCTTATGTAAATCACTCTTTCTTGAATCACTACAAACAAATAAAGGGATACAGTAAACCCAAATGATATTAAAACAGACGTCATTTATTAAATTTAAAAATCAAAACAACATTCAAAAATAATTTATTTTTATCATTTGTCATTTTTTTAATTAAATTATCTTATTCTTATATTCGGGAGACCAAATTATAATTTGCTCTTTCTTATAAAAAGAAGGATAGGGCTTGACATCTTATTTATTTTCTAATTTGTTGGTCCTGTGCAGAAAGAAATCAATTTATAAATTTGAATTTTGAGTTATTAGACTAAACAGAACTAGTTTATGTAGAGTCTAGAAATTATTCAACTAGTATTGGGGGCATCAAGTTAACACACTGTTTCGGATTAGACGAACTAACAAATCCATGTTTCTTCTTAGCAGACAAAACAAGCAATTATCAACAACAATTTGGCATTGGGGTTGCCCATAATCCACTGCATAATGACCACTTCTTCAACTAAAGATTAATGTCTAATTAATTGCATCTGTCTACAATCATTGATCCTCACTGTTACTATATACTACAACTTTTCTTTCTTCTTCTTTTTTAATGTATAACTAGTTTTGGAGAATATTAAACTCAAAACTAGAAGCATTGTTATGAGTTAGTCAAATAACTGATTATACTCTTTCTTCATGCGTTTCCATTACATACATATGAAAGGAGAAAAGAATGAATCAAATATTTCTTGTGAATGTGAGAAGCTACGAAATATATTAATTAATTTATTAACAGATATATACTGAAGGTCTTTAGTTGGTGATATGAAAGCATAAACAACCTTGTCGCTCTAATGTTAACGAAAGCTTTAATTATTGGTTATATTGACTCATGGGACCAAATATTTGGTCACATTACAGTCTTCACTATTTTGACGCTGGGGTAACATGATTTTTTATGTTGGAACATCTAATCATGTTTCTTCATTTTTGTTCTCGTATAATAATTTTTATTCAAAGCTAAATTACAAAGGTAACAAGTCTCTTATCAATTTCAGAGGCTCGTGTGATTCCATCACTGGTGTATTCATTCAGTACTTATATTAGAAAGTATGGATAATTTATAATTTGTAAAATTTTATGGTTTAAAAATTATAAATAGAATATATCAAAGTTTAATAAAAATTATTTTGAAATTATAATTTCAATTAATGATCGTCAATATATAAAGTTCTAATTAAATAAATAATGAAATTGTAATATAATAGAAATTTTAAAAAAAATTTAAAATTGAATATAATTTATAATTTTACAACACAAACTTAACTTAACTAATACAAAAAATTAAAAATTAAAAAATAAATTACGTGACTAAATTAAGTCATTTGACCTGCTAAGTCGTCAATTTAAAAACAAAAACTAAATTATCCGACTGACTGATCCAGCTGATAACATTGCTTAGTACTTTCCATTAAAGCAACAAGCCTTCCAAATTTTTTAAATTATATAAGTTTTATCAACTGGTCCTCTATAACTTAAGCAGGGGAATTATTTTTGTCATGAATATGATACTTCAATTACAACTTTATAACATGTATTTGTTTCTTATATAATAAATTTATATTTTCTTCTTGAAGGTAACTTGGTTTATTGTACTACTCTTTTTTATTTAAATGTTGCATTCTACTTGATAAATAACCTTGATTGGAATAAAAGATACTGTATAAGAAAGAAATTATTACTTTAAATATATTTTTCGTTTTATCTCTAACTAATATTGAAGTTTATTAATGATATATACACTCATTCTTATGTGAAAGTAGGTATATTTATTGAATAATCAACCAATAAGGTACACACATTAATTGGAAATTAAAAATAAAAATGCTAACTAATATATAAGGGCATTAGTTAAAATATTGAAAGAAAACATATTTTTATTAGAATGCATAAATTACATTATTTAAGATTTTTTTCCATTCACCTATAATTTATATATTAAATATTTATCTTTTTAGCTTTTTAACGAGTATCCTAAAAGTACCGGATAGCAAAGTCCTTTTAAAAAATAAACTCTTAAACCATTTAATATCACGATTACTTTTATTAATCTTGATAAATTGGATATTTATTTCTTATACATATAGCTAGTATGTTTTTCTTCTTTAAGAATGAATTAATTTACTATGTAATCCGTTATGAATAATTATGTATGGTCATAATTAATGCAATTTAAGATCTGTTTCTGTAATTAAAATATTTTAACTATTCTGCAGTGAATTATATATTTAATAACTACAATTCGTATCTATAAATTGGTTACCCATTTGAGAAAAATATACACGATTCTAATTATTCTCTATTATCAAGTTTTCTATCTTCAAAAACTTCTTTTATTTGACACGTTATCAGAACGAGATCGATAGTAATACTTGTTACATCTAAGAAATACTGTTTCTTTGTCCATTGAAATTAAAAGTGAACATCCTGTAGCATACGTTCATATACACAAAATTAAAGCTTCTAATTCTTACTTAGATATTTTATATATTGCAATGCTCATTTGCATTACATCATTTTTATTATCAATTCTCTTCTTTTACGACTAATGTTAGTTAACAACTTTTCCTTTCTCACATAATAAATTTTTTAAATATGCTGTATATGTTCTAAGTGTTTCATCACAACACACTAAAATGAGTTCTCGGATAAAAACACACTAAGAGGAATGATCAGATAAGGTTGAAAATAAATGTCGGGCAAAAACCTCTATCAATAATTAAATAGGGTGAATCATCAACAATGAATTTATTTAATTTACTGTGTTATTTTTCCAACATGGGAGGGAAATCGAGAATAAACAGCTGATAAGAAATTGAATTAGTTGAAATAAATTATTATTTTGATCCTTAAACTACATAATTTAAACTAACGGTTCAAAAGATAATTTATTTACAAATTTAATTAAAATTAACGGCTAAATTCCACGTACCAATTATTAATGCTCTGATAAAAGATGTTGTCTATGTTGGACAATCTAATATAGATGTTGTCTTAAGTTGAACAATCGCAAAAGAGAGTTAGTGAAGTGTGACAGATTCATTGATTGCAAAACTAGAAATCCTATTTTAAGAAAATGAGTTAAAAGGAAAGATGATCAATTCGTGAAAGACTTAAAATATTAACGTGAAATAGTTATTATTTTAATTCCAAAAAAACTCGGGTACCTAAAATTAATGAAAATAAAGATATCTTAATAATTTATGTTATTTATGGAATATGACAGAACTAAAATAAAGTCAACATTGGTAATGTGTTTGACATAATATAGTGTTAAATGTAATAAATGATAATTGAGATTAAGAAATAAAGTCTATTAAAGATTGTAGATTGACAAGAATACAATCACCAAAATATATAATTTAATTTGAGTAAATCAAACTTGATAGCAAAGTGATAGGTTTTCATACTCTTAAGCATCATACATAAATATGTGTAATTAATTATATTTTTAGACTTGAAGTCCATTTGAAGATGTAAAATCATTTAGACGGATAGGGGTGAGCAATTGGATTTTTGGAAATCCAATCCATATCCAAATTAAAATAAAAATGGATTTAAAATCCATATCTAAATTATTTTTTTGAAACAAGTTGAAATTTTTAAAACTAGTCTTGAAACCAGTTCAAAAATCAATTTATAATTTAAAATCAGTTTTAAAAAAGATAAAAAATAATTAAATTTAAATAATTCAAAATATCATTTTTATTTGAGTATTTAACATTTATGGATGCAACATATATTTTTATCTCTATATTTTAGGATAAAAATTTAACTTTTTTTATTCTTACATTTTATATATGATTGACTGTAGTTATTCTCATTTATTTTGTACATACTTGACACATATATTATATTAATGAAAAATATAAAATTATTTTAAGTTTGAAGTTTGAAGTTTAGACTGAGATGGGATAATTAATACCACATGCAATAATTAGTTCATAAAATATGCTTGCATTTATATATATATATATATATATATATATATATATATATTGTACGCATTTGTAAAGGAAAAGAAAATAGAAAGGAAAGAAAATGAATAAAAATTAAAGATGATTTTTTAGTTATTTGATAAAAAAAAATGAATAACACATTTTTAAGATTAATAAATAGTATTTTATTCATATTAAATATTAAATATTGAAAAAATAATTAATGTTTTGTCCATTAATATAAATGGATACTGGTTCATAAATAGATTATAAATAAGGACAAGTTAAAAAAATCCAATTCACTAAAATTGATTTATAAATGGTTTGGAACAAATCAAATATGGACCAGTTTTGTTTAAATGGATTTTTTATCACCCTTACCTAGAGTTTACCTTTGGTTGAAGTAATTAAGTTTTTGACTTGAAATGCATATAAAAGAGAAAAAGATAAAAATAAGAGGAATTGAATTGTATCTTTTAAAGTTTTTTACAAAATAACCTTTAAGATGAATGATTGAGTTATAGAGTGTTTTGTAAAAAGGATTTGTATATGGAAAATGTTGAAAATAAGTTTAAAGGTTGATTAACCAAAAGATAAATGTAACATAAGAAAGAAGAAGAAACATAGATAAATTTATACTAGTTTAATCAAACTGAGTTACATCTAGTACCTTAAAGACTCTTGGAGAATTTTCACTAACCAAACTTGTTATAAGTAATTTTTATTTTTTTTTGCAAAATCATTTCTAACACAACCAAATATTCTTTCTTATCAAATTGTTCTTGTCTTATAATTTAAGTTTACTACCCAAGTATTCTCTGTCACAAATCATCCTTGGCTATCACAAAAAATAATGTTTGAGAAAAAAAAATAACTCTCTTAAGAGAAGATATTACAATCAAATCACCAAGGATAACTTTGCAAATGCAAAAGGTATAAGAATTGAAGTACACTCAAACTAGAACATAGTATTTCCTTTTTACAAATGTGTTTGATATATTATTATTTTTATCACTTTCCTAATGCCTATTAATAATAATTTGAACTTGATTAATGGTCAATTAGTGTGTTTAAGACCATTCATAATTGATTAGGTTAATTGGGCTTTAATTGCATTAATAATCATATTTTTTAGACTTGCATAATTTTAGTATTTCAGCCATAACGTTTGCTCCAGACCTCCTTTTAAGTTGATCTTAGTCTCATTTTGTAGCTAGCTCAAAGCTTTAAAAGTTCTATGAAGGACTCAAAATTAAATTCAAACTGTAAATGGGTAAAAAGGATGGTGGAAGTTGACATTAAAATCCTAAATTTTTACTCGCCCCTTTATATAGTGGTCTCCTCGGCAAAACTGAAATCATCACTAGCTGTGATGACTTCACACTCCGTTTGAAAAGAGCCACCTAGGTTGTGACACGTGGCTCAACTTCACCTGGAGTTGTTTGGACTTGTGACGACTCCAATGAAGTCGTTAGACCCTATGGTGACTTTAATAGGACTTATACCATCCCCTATTCAGCAGTTGACACGTGGTTTGACCTTGTTGAAGTTGTTACGTTTTGTGACGACTTCATTTTTGTGGAGTCGTGTTATCCAAATAATACCATTTGCGTAAATAGTTTGTAACTATGTCCATTTCGGTAAATATTTAACTAAATGGACCCATTTAGAACTTTTACCTGGAAATAAGTTTTATAAGATATGGTTGGAGTTGGGTTTCATAAGCTTAGTATGTAGAATGGAAGGGACATGGCGCAGGAGGATGTGAAGTATGTGCCTGAACTAAAGAGAAATCTGATCTTTTTAGATATCTTAAAAAGGGATGAATATGGCTACATGTGTGATCAAGGTTGTCTTGAGGTTATTAAGGACAAAGTAATGTTCATGAAGTGAGTAAGGCAAATGTAATATACTTTTTTGTTGGACGAACGATAGTTAAAGATTCTGAAAATGTTTAATGGTTAGTCGATACTTGGATATGGTATCACATATTGACCAATATCAGTTAAAGATGGTTAGATGAATTGGTGTAACAGAGTGCGTTTAGGTAGGACAACATTAAACAATTAAACTTTTGTGAGCACTCCATGTTGAGCAAGTCCAAAAGGTTGAGTTTTCCCACTAGCATTGAAATTGTGGAGTATGGGCATGTTGATGTATAGGGACCATCCATAACTAAGTCACATGGAGGAGTAAAATACTTTATCTCCTTAGTGGACAACTTCTATCATAAATTTTGGGTCTATTTCTTCAAACACAAGAATAAGGCATTCAAGGTGTTTGAATAGTGAATATTCTAGCTGAAAACTAAACAGGGAGGGAAGGTGATAAAACTAAAGATTAATAGTGGACTTAAATTTTGAGATGAAAGGTCCAAGGTGTTTTATGTAGAGAATGACATTGGAAGGAATCTCATAGTAAGATGGACGCTACAACAAAATGGTTTAGTATAGAGATTTAACAGGACTATCTTGGAGAGGATTTGGTGCATGTTAAATCGTGTAAGTTGCCAAAATCCTTTTAGGCATAAGGCAATTAACATAGTAGTTTGTTGTATAAATAGACGTCCATCTACTACACTCGGTTTCAAAGCACCAGAAGAAGTTTGGAGTGACAGAAAGGTCAACTGCAAGGAATTGTTGGGCGTGGCTATATAGCTTATGCTTATCTTAAACTAGACAAGTTGGAACTAAGGGCCCTAAAATATATCTTCATAGGATATCTTGGGGTGTGAAAGGTTGTAAACTCTAGTATTTGGAGTTAAGAAAATAATACATCATTAGCAAGGATGTCATGTTCAACAAATAACATATGACAAATTTGGTTGTGTTATTAAGGAGTGAGGAGGATTAGAGTTCTCAATCCAAGGTAAAGGCTGAAATATCTGATTGGATGTGGATGAACATAAAGACAGAAGTGTTGCACGATAATTGAGAGCCTCTGCCTAATGATACGACTGGATAACCTATTCATGACTATTGGTTAGTCAGGGATAAAAGGAGGAGAATTATATAGCCATAGAAAGATATGACTGTGCTGATTATATCTTTTTTGCGTCTATGGTTGGAAAAGAGATAGAATATAAAGAAGAACCTTAGACCTATGAAGGTACCATGAAAAATAATGATAGGGACAACCAGACAAAGGTAGTGGAGAAGGAAATAATGTTTCTATAAAAAATATGATTTGGACCATTGTTGATTGTCTAAAGGGTTAGTTAATTACTGGATATGGATGGTTATTTAAGGTATTAAAGGAGTTGGAAATCCAAGATTCCAAGAAAGGCTTATAGCTCGTGGGTTCACTTAGAAAGGTGTTGATTTCTCTGGAATCTTTTCACCATAGTTTAATAAGGGTGTTACTTGTTTTTGGTCGCCTAGTATGATATAGAGTTGGAACAAATGAATTTGAAAACAACTTTTTTGCATGGTAGGTTGGAGGAGACGATTTATATGAGACAACCTACAAGTGTCATCGTCTAAGGTGAAGAACATAAGATGTCTCAATTAAAAATGTTTCTCTATGGACTCAAATAACCATCAAGAATGTTGTAACACCCCTAAGTCACTACGACATCAACGTCATAAATTCTCTATGGTTCACGGGAAATAATTACGCCACTAAATGAATGGAACTAAATTTTATTTCAAAACGTAAATTTTAAAAATAAACTTCTATAATCGTATAAGTTTCACAAGATAAAACCGTCTCAAATAATGAAATCACTAACAGGTAAACAAAAATTTTAGCATTTATAAATAAATGCAGTCATCCGAATTCAAAAAAAGAGAAAAGGAAAAAACATGACATGTCTTCAAGAAATCGGGTTCCTTTCCTAGCCTAAGTTATTTTTGTCTCCCACAAACTGCTCATTTGTTCGCCCGTTCGTGGGGTCATCACAAGTGTCAACACAGACACAACACAAGGTTAGTTCACATTTTAATAATAATAATGAGATCAAGGAACACAAGAAGGTACACACTCAATTCACAATTTATCAAAATCAATCATATCGTGCAACCCAGTATGATGCATGCTACTCGCAATTCCCTCCCATGTCATGTAGTACCATTAAAACCATTGAATGATGTCTAGGAGTACATGTCACCTCTGACACTCTCACTAGAGATACTAGATAGTCACAGTCAGGGTAACCAGTGTTGCAACGAGAGTCACTTCTCATTCATGGTGATCAGCCATAGTGGAAGTTTTTCGCACCGCGAATACCCCCAAAGTCCTAGGCCATTACATCGACCCGTTAGAGACCAACCGTTCTAGTTCCATTCATCCTTACTTTTCGAAAACATTTTCGTTTCACTTAGTATCCATGATAATCGTCATCATTTCCTCAAAACGTCATGCATCACAACTGCATATCCCTCTTGTTTTCAACAACTACAACCGATTATCATAAACCTAAACACTTTATCAATGCTACATGCTCCACAAGATTAAACCCTCACCCCGCACAACTCATCTCCCATAACAGAACATTTAATACAACCCAAACAAATAAGATCATCATACACAAATAATCATACACAAAATAGTGACATGGTAGAATTAGAAATGTAGTTGAATTTTAAATTTAACAGTTAGAGAAATATATTAAACCCATTGAAATTACAAATATACACATGTATATGCAACATAAAAATATGATGTAACTAAACAAAAATTATCACAATATAAAATATATCCTAAATAAATACACATAAATGAAAACAACATTATAAAAAAAATACATAGTAAGATATACCAGGAATGACAAAATGAAAGACTAAAAAAAAAATAAATAAATAAGTCACGTAACATAATAAAAGAATAACAATTTTCAGATTTATTATAATTTAATTAACTAATGTTGCCCAGACTTTCTTTCTTTTTTTTTCTTCTAAATAATTCATTTATTTACAATCTATTTATTTACTTCTACTCAACAATTAAATTAATTATGTTGTTTCTTTGTTTATTAACTTTGTATCGGTCGCTAGTTTTAACTTTATTTTTAACTACATAAATTATATTTTAAAATTGTAATATTTCTTTATCGGACTATTCTTACTCCCAATTGCTAAACTGTTAGGTAGTACTGCGAACAACAACCACAGCCTATTCAGTACATAAAATATGGAAAGCCAATCCAATCATGCACACTCAATACTATTTCTATTTCCTCATTCTTTTTCTCCTCGCTCAGTCACAAACTTTCTTCTGTCATTCCCCACACACCAGCCCCATACATAATAATTCCAAGCAACAATAAACATATGAAATTGGAGACTCAAAATCACTTAATCAAATACACCCTTTCCATGAAACGCCACACCTCACAGTACATGGCACGAAAGAGAACCAGAACATTTCACAAAATAATCAGTTAACCCAAATTTGCATATCAAGTACGAAATACGTAAAGTAAAAAGAAAAAAATGCAGAGAAAATGAAATAATACACCGCGCCATACAAAAGATTTCACAAATCAAAATATACAAAAGATTTCACAAATCAAATCACATTTGCGAGACAGGGGAATGAAATCACGACGATCCTCGAAGGAACATTTTGGAATGAATTTAATAGAAGTTAAATAAATAAAATTTAAGTGTAAAAACGAGAATAAAATTAAATTGAGAAAAGGTTTATTATTATCAATGAGAATGCTCCAACTTACACTTGTCATGCCGTTGATGAGGAAAGAAAGAAGGATTTGATTCAAAATTAACAAGAACAACATAACACAATATAAGAATAAAATGGAATACAAAAATAGGATTGAATAAAATTCAATCCACGTAATTAAATAAAATTAAATAAAATGAATAGGAACAACAATTGCATATTATTATTAAAATTGGGAATACTCTGACCTGGATATGAGTCGATCAAGCGCAAGGAGAAAAATTAAACGAAATGATCTTAATCTCTGCTCTTAGTCAGAAAAATATCAGAACGACGGGAGAAAAAATATATGAGAGATTTAAATAGATTTTTTCGTGAGGATTTATAACCACTCACTCACGTGAATTCCCTCAAGATATTTTATGATATTTTATTTTATCTTTTATATTATTTATTTATTTATTTTTAAAAATAACAACCCTTGATGATTCAAAATTGGATTCAATATAAGTGTGTTTAATTGCTGCGTATATTTGACGTTTCCAAGAGGGGAGAAGCCAATTTATTTGTTACTTTATGTTGATGATATGTTGTTAGCAAGCTAGAGTATGACAAAAATTACATAGTTGAAGGACATGTTGAACCAATAGTATGAAATGAAGGACCTTGGACGATTAAAGAGGAAACTAGAAATTGAGATTATTAGAAAGAGGGATGAGAAAGTGTTGCACCTTTTCTTAGGTAAATTACCTCACAAAGGTCTTGAAAAGGTTCAACCATGTGCGGACCAAGTTTTTTTTTTTTCCATTTTATTAGCACAACATTTCAAGATGTGTAAGGCATAAGAGTCTCAATCTAATGAAGACCAAACTTATATGCAAAAGGTGTCATATGGTAGTGAGCAATATCATGTATGCAATTGTTTGTTGTTGACCAAATCTGTCTTACTTTATAAGTATGGTCAACATATACATAACCAATCTAGGAAAGCACTGTTGGGAGGCTACTAAATGAATTCTGATATCCTTATCTGGAGCCATTGACATTGGATTGAGATGTGTGAGTCAAGGTGAAGTTCCTATAATTGAAGAGCATGTTGACTCTGATTATATAGGGAACTTCGACAGCAGAAAGTCCACTGCTAGATATGTGTGTTAGGAGTATGTAGTTTGATTTTAGTCTCACATCGTATAAACGATGAGAGTAGTTTGATTTTAGTCACATAACGTATAAATGATGAGAGGGATTTTTCTTATGTCTTTATATAAACATCTCCTTGTAAAACTTTTATGTGCACAACAAGGACAATACATATTGTGTACCCGTGGACGTACGCAATTGCTGAACCACATTAAATCTTTGAGTCTCTTTTTTCTCTCTTCTTCTATGATTGCTTTGTTCTTAACAATTGATATCAGAGCCAATATCTTATTATACTCTGTGGTTGCGGCTCTGTCTGATCTTCCACATCAGAAAAGATTTGGTTTATCCTTAGGGTAGAGAAGTTGTGGAGTTTTCCTTAAGAAATTAGCAAGACCAATGACACCGAAAGAAGTGTGTGAAGTCTTCCCCGGGTTACCCAAAAAGTGGTATCACGATGGTTCAACTTGACGACCGGCTCAGGTGATGCAATGATTGAAGTGAATTTAAGTAAAGGTCAGGTGGACCTACTTTGTGGGAATCCTTGTATCAGCAGTCTTCTTAGCAGGAATGACTAGGTTGTGTGTGTCGTTGATGTGATATAACAGAATAGTGGTACAAGACTAGGCATATCGATGACAATGTGAAGTTCAAGAATTGTCGTGATGAAGAAGCTCTAATGACCATTATTGACAATACGGGAGGAATGCAAACAATGACATTGGAAGAAGAGAAGAAGTGGGAGATTAAGAAGAGAAGCGGTGGGAGCTTTCACCAGGAAAAGACCCGTCAGTGGACAGGACATTGCGTAGGAGAAGACCCGTCAAGAATAGGGCAGTGCGCAGGAGAACACCCATCAGTGGACAAGGGCAGTGCGCAAGAGAAGACCCGTCAACATTTGAGAAGCAACAAGAAGATGATGAAGGCATTACACTAGGTGTTGATATAAATCAAACTCCAAGTTGGAGATTGTTAGGACTATGTAGTTTGATTTTACTCCCACATCGTATAAAGAGAGATTTCTCTTATGTCTCTGTATAAACAACTCATTGTAAAACTTCAATGTGCCCAACAAGGACAATACATATTATGTGCCCGTGGATGTAGGCAATTGCCGAATCACATTAAATCCTTGAGTCTCTTTTTCTCTCTCCCTTATTTCCTTCTTCTATTATTGCTTTGTTCTTAACAATGTGTTCAAAGTTTTTGGGATCACTATCAATTGGAAGATAACTTTACAAACAATAATAACTTTATCCATTACTGAAGCAGAGTATATGGCAGCTTGTGAAGTTGTCAAAGAAGTTATATGATTGAAAGGTTTACTCTCTGAACTACTTCAAAAAGAATGTTTGGAACCTATTATCGTCCCCTGTGATAGTCAAAATGCAGTATGTTTGAGTAAAGAACATGTGCATCATTACAAGACCAAACCCATAGATTTAATGTATCACTTCATGAGAGATTTGATCAAGAATGGAGCTGTTATTATTATTTAGAAGATATCAACTGAAGGGAATACAACTGACATGACACAGTCACTGAGATTTTATGCGAAATTCAACTATTGTTTTAAGTTATTGAATGTTGACTTGATAAGATAGTGGTAAGCTTTGGATCAAAGTGAAAAATGTTGTGTATAGTCTTAAACAATTTCCTAGCATCTAATGTCCAAGCATCATTGTGTCTAATGGCTTAGCCTCGTCTCGATATGTCTTAACTAATTTAATTGGTTTAATGGAAGTTGATAATTGTTTTAGTATGTTTTTTCTTCGGTTTGTCTTCAATTCTCGTGGAAAATTTAATGGCATAAGGTAGAAAAGTTAAGCAATGCCTCTAGAACTTGCAAAGGAAAGCTATGATTACATTTGGTGACAAATTACAACGTATTTTGAATTTCAAAGCGATTTCTACTGAAAAAAAATGAAATAGAATTAAACAAGAGAGGCAACATATAATATCTATAAGAAAAAGGAATAAAATGTTAAAAAGGGGAAGAAAAAAAAAAGTCTGGAACACAAATTGATGCGTGAGAGGTATTAGTTCCCATCCAAGGCAATTGAGAGTTTCTTATCTCAAGAGATTGAGTTTCTCCACCTTCTAGCTGTTGTCTTTCTGTTGTGTTGTTCTGCTGTGGGAATCTGAGGTGAAATATCATGATTTTCCACATTAGTCATTTTTGTAAGTTTGCTTAGTTTCTTCCATCCACTGCTCCATGCTGATGAGTGCTTCTGCTTCAGCAACTTGTCAAACTGTTTCTGAAGATTTTCCATGTCATTTTGAAGCTCCAAATACTTGGTTTTCACAGTCTCAAGCTCAAACTTGAGTGTGTTAATGTCTTTCTTAGCTGTTGCCCACCCTTCTTGGAATGATTGTGGTGTCCCTTCTAGGAGTGTTTTCCGGTTTGGAATCATTGGCTGATAGTGAGATTCAACACCTTCTTTCAGAGAACTGTTGGCTAGTGCATTGCTTATCTTCACCTGTTCAGAGAATAGAACTTGCACCACTACTCTCAACGGAAGCCTTTCATTTTGTGCAGCATGCATGCATGCATCAATGGAGAGTTTCTGACAATCCATTACGCGGCAGAGTCGCTTCCTTTCATGCTCAGTTAGTGTTGGATGTGCCTGTAAATTTGTTTCACTAGTATAAGAAGTACAATAGTAGGCACATGTGAATTGAAGCTAAACTACTAAACACTATTACTTGTACCGCTAAATGAGTGGAACACGTATCAATGAATTTTTCAGATGTATTTTTCCAAACCAATGGATATACAGCTAACCTTTTCTATGAATGAATAAGGGCGAAATGTGTTCTGATATATGGTGGATGTCGTCTCTGGTCAGGTCAAAATGAAGTATAGGGTTAAGGATGAAATTCACGTTTACTAATCTCAGTCACGTAACTCCAATATATTGCCACTTATGAAAATAGCTAGCAAGCATATTTAGTCTGAGACAAAGTTCTAATTCAAAATTTACCATGTAGTTTTACTCAAATGTGGTGCATACTAGTTAATTCAAAATCACACATAAGTTAATTGAGACACATGAAAAACTTGTTTCATTTTACTCTAGGAAATGGAATTAGTTACCTTAAGATAAGAATCAATTGCTCTGTAGAGTCCATCATCAGAAGTCCTAGTTGACTCAGGCAAGGCTTCTGCAAGAACCTGAAACTTTGTGAGGGAAAGGTTTCTATCTCTGGAAACCTCAGTAAGATAACTGTCCACAAGTCTTGCCACTCTTGTCTTGGCATTAATGTTATTGCTCACATGCTTGTCAGAGAAGGATTGTCGGCTTGGACTTGAACTTTCAGTCTGTTCTTGAACAAGAAAATGCTCCAACAGCCTCTGAACAAGATCCACATCATAAACAGTTTCATTTTTATTATAACACGGAATGAGAACATCAGCCAGTGTAGCTTGTTCAAACTGCATTCCAACCCTTTTCTCCAATTCAGTAATCAATGCAGGAGCAACCTTTAGCATGTTTGCCATTCTCAGAAGCCTAAGAAGAAAGCTGCATGTGACACTGTCCTTCTGTGGAGGAATTATGCTGATGAGGCTCTCAATGATCATCCTTTGATCCTTAGCTTGAAGGGTTGAAGTGTTGTCATCTCTTGGTCCAGCCACAATCATATGAAGTCCACCTTTCCAACTACAACCACCACCACCACTACTAGAACTACTGTTACTACTGTTGCTTCCTTCTTCTCCTGGGATTGGTGATTCATTATTCATCAAACCAGGTAGCCACTTAGTTGCATAATGCATTATTCCAGTACCAATCAACTCAAACCTCATACCCTTTACCTTTATAGCAGTGATGACTCTAACAAAGTGATCAATCCTAAGAATTGAAACATCCTCAAACCACCAATCAGGAGGAACTTGCTGGTTCCTACTAGGACTTGTATCCTTCATGTCATTCCATTTTGGGCTACCAACTTTTGGTGCCCTTCCAGTGTATGACCACCTTATTCCTTTTGGATTGGCACATGCTTTCCAAGCTATGGATTCACTGCATCTTCTCACAATTTGAAGATTCTCTGCCCATGGTGACAGCTTCTCACAGCTTTTCAGCACCACTATGGAGTCTCTCCATGAAGACAAAACCACATAGCTGAGAAAGGCTTCTGTCTTGAATATAAGATTGCCTTCTTCTAAGTCCTCTGTCATTTCAAGGTACTCGGCAGCGCATCGCAGGCCAGAAATATTGCCCGCTGTTAAATCAATTGCAATTCCATAGCAAAACTTGGCTGCAAGCTCAAAAGCCTCAGGGCCTCCAGGGAGATCATCCATAACTATCTTGTTCAAGTCAGGATCACGCGAATCATATATGATTCTGTTCAGCTTTCCACTTCTAGATAGCAAAGGATACTTTCACAACAAAATCAGAAGAAAATTTCATCAAATTCACCACAGTACAAGTCAGTTGCATCTCATCTCTTCATACTTTTCATAGGAAAAAAAAAAAATTCCGGCAAGAAATTTATTTATTTTAAAAAAGATAATAGCTACCTTGTGCAAATGGAAGTTTGAATCTCCAATTTGAACAAGAAGATCACTTGGAATATCAGCTGAAACATACCTACATGTGAACATGAATTGGATATACCAACATTATAAACAGTTAGAAACAACTTTATTAGAAATTCTACTCTTTATTTACAGCCTTGTGTTGTAAAATTTCAAGCCACTAGCATAGATAATTAGTGGGGGCATTGAACATACCAAGAGTTCCCTCTTTGCTGAAATCCTTCAGTCTTTACACTATGTTTGGTTGAAGTGAGAAGTCCACTGCCATATTCCCTTCCTGCAGCAGACTCACTCTCTGATTCCCACATGTTGAAAACCAGATATTCTCAAAGAATGTGTATTGGGCAAGGCAAGGTGTTGTTTTTCAAAGGAAAGTGGCTTTTAAGTGAGAGTGAGAAAATTAATAGAAGAGGGTAAGGTAAACAAACTAAAGAGCAAAATGAATGAGGAGAGAAACAAAGTTGATGAAAAGGGAGAAGGAAACCACATGGGGTGCTTGGACTTATCTCAAACTTGTCGCTTTCTTCAGAGAACATGTCAATCAAAACACACAGGCTGTGCCGTAATGGGCACAGTCAGGAATAGAAGTGCTGTTCTGATTGTGAATCATCATCATCTGAGTTTCTGTTTCTCTGTTTGTTTCTTTCAGATATGAATTATGAGATATTATGAGAAAGAAATCATAGAATAGATTGTTGATAGATACTATTCATATATCATGTGTTCAAAACATGCAGTTCAATGACTTTACATTCATTAGTACTATAGTGCTATCTTTCTTTACAGCTTACTATTTTAATTTTTTTTCTTATTCTTTTATGTGTTACTGTGTTTACTGCAATCCCAAAACATTCATTTTGTCGATCCATGAGAAAGGATCAAAGGCGCGTTTCGAATTTTCATACAATGACTTTTGTTCGGGTTTGAAGTGCATGGCAGTGGTTAATTACGACATTGCCATTTGATTTATTGCTAGTGAACTAACCACTTGCCATTTATAGCTATTAAATGAGAAAGCCTTATCATATATTCTTACAGAATCTTTTCACTATACTTCTTGCAATATTGGAGAGAGACGGAGAATACTACGTACGTACTCACCATTTATAGCTATTAAACGATAAAGATTAATCATATTCTTAGAGAATCTTTTCACTATAGGAGTTGTACTTCTTATATTGGTGAGAGACCAAAAATGCAGAGAGAAAAAGTGAATGATTATATCGGATAGAAAGTATTAAATAAATGATAAAAAATATAATAAAATAAGAATAATTTAAAATAGTTTTAGTTATCCATTTAATCTCTATAATTTCCCAATCTTTACTTTTTAATTCCTATAATTTAAAAGTGATAATTTAGACTTCGTAATCTTTAAAATAACCCGTCTTTTATTTTTGTGATTTACATTCTAATTCTCTTTTAATATTTTTTTATAACAAAGACTAAAAATTGTAAATTATATAAACTAAAAATATCACTTTCAAACTAAAAAGACTAAAATGATTACTTTTAAACTATACAAACAAAAAATAAAATATATGAAATGAGCTAAATGACTAATTAAACTTTTAAAATATCAAATATCTTATTCTTAATTCATTATATATTATCTTTTTCTCTTATTATAAAATCAAAACCAAAATTATTCTTTCATTCTTATATAAGAATTAATCTAAAATGTTTTTTTTTATATTAATTATATTTGAAAAAAAAAACTTTTAATTAAAATCGTTTCTCTTAACTCAATAAGTAGTTGGTGGCATAAATATTTCATTAATATTATGGATTTTTTTTTAAAAAAAATAGAACAAATTTTATAATAGCAAATAAAATTAACCGATTTTTTTAATCCTAATGATTTAAATAATTGATTCGTAACTGAAGGTTGTAGCAAATAGTAAAAGTAGAATAATGTGTGAGACGTTCAGCAAGGTGTATAACGTAACTTACATCATGTCAAATTATTTTCTTTCAAGAAATAAACTATACGTAATTTTTTTTTATAAAATCTTAATTGATTAAAAAATTTGCACTTTAGCTCATTTAAAAATTTGTTGACTTAACAAACCGACCTTTTTAAGTAAATATAAATAATAATTTTGTTAATATATATTATTATATTAATATTTTTATAATTTCAAAAAAAAAAAATTATAATATATTAAAAAAATATTTCTTTCGTTTTTAAATATTAAGAATATTGAGCTATAGTTGTCAAAATATTACTGAAATCTCTTATTGATTTGGAATACATTACGTGTGGAGGAGACAAAGGTTAATTATCAAGTATATTATATCAAATGTGATGTTGAAAATCTTATATTAGAGGGATGTGAAGTGGGGGCAAACTTCATTTTAAAAGTTGGTTTTGTGGGGTTGAGTTAGATCCAACCCACAATTTCTAGATGATATCAGAGTCTATCCTAGGGTCAATGAAGATGTTGGGTCACTTATTGTAGGATCAATATTGGACTACCTGTTGAATATCAGGTCGTATTGGAGCGTCCGTTTGAATAGTTTCCACGTTCGAGAAGTCTTGTCCTCGGCTTGGGTGGGGTGTGTTGAAAATCCAACATTGGAGGGGTGTGAAATCGCACATCACCTAGAGATGAGACCTGTTGTGCATGTATATACGTAGGGGCAAACCTTAAGCTGATTTTATGGGATTGAGTTAGGCTGAACCCACAATTTTTAAATGCCATTATTAAAAAAAGAATTCAAATATTTCATTTTAAAATCTTATATAATTGGACACCTAAGAAAAAGCAAGCTTAAAATCTTATCCTTTTGGTAATGAAAGGTAAACCAGCTGAGTGTAGAATGTGGTGGGTAAAGTTGATTGTGTCTACTGTACTTGAATCAATTCGTGTCCCCATTCCACACAGCAGTGAGTTTGTCTGCTTTGGTTTGTATTTCATCGACACCGGCCTTGCAAAAGACAAAAGAGATGGTTGGTTCTGCCTGCACCATTCACATCACCAGAAAGGAACCCAGGATAACACAAGAATTAATCTTTCCATAAATCCAGATTCTCTTAATATAGAAAGTATCTATATTAAGTGTTCAACCCTATTTTAAATAGAATTATTTTTAAAGTAGTTGACACGTGAAGAAACCCTTCAAAAAGAAAAAAAATGGAGGATTTATTTTATAAAAATTGAGATTAATTTATTGTTGATATTTTCTTTTTCAAAGTTTGATTAATCTCTTTATTATTTACCGATAGTTATAACTGAAAGTCTGGTTCAAGTGTTTCATTTGAGACAATATTTAAAAATTTATTTTATAATAAAATATTAAAACTTATTAAATAAAATTATAAACACAATTATAAATAGCTAATATGATTTTATATTAGCTAATAAAATGAGATGCTTTTCTTTTTATTCTTTTTATTGATATTAACACCCTTAAAGACGTGAAAAAAATATCATTACCCAATATCCCTAACCAAATGACTAACTAAATGACTGTTAAAATGAATTACCACTGTAGGCATATAGCCGAGGTTGCAGATAAGGTGATGGAGGATAAGGTGATGGAGGAGTTGTGTTAGAGTAGTTGTACATATGAGGCATATGTATCGGTGGTTGAGTGAACTAACTAGGAATGTAATATATCTCATGACCACTTTCTGGCATCGGGGTATGACGTGAGGCTGATGATCCACTGTTGGGTGATTGCGTGTTAGACCTCACATCTCTATACTACTAAATGGTATATGAATTTCCTCGACCGAGATCTTATCGATTCCAAGTGGTGCACTAGTAGCCGGCTTGATCACACGCTTAACTTCACATATTAGAACTATCATCCTTCCAATAATATCAAGTAGCTGGTCTGGACCCATAAACAGCCACCCCTCTGATAATGCCATAAAAAATAGACTTTTTATTACTTCACTTTGAAAAAAATTCAAACATTTAATAGTTATGCTTAAAATAATAAAAGGATCATTAAAGTAATTTAAGTTAAAGAAATGATACCACAACTGTCACTTGCGTGTTCTTCGGTTAATATACAATTTTGATTTCGTGTTATCCTAAACCATGTATTCGTCATTAAAACGTAGTGGTTTGTCCTTTGTCATCCCATCAACAACATATTGCAGATGATTTTCCCATATCTACAATACAAACTTAAGTAATGTCACCCAATTGTTATCTTCTTTGCCTCTTATCGTAAATTGGTGCAGATTCTGTTGTTGAGACGACGCAGAAGAAATAAATTCTCGGGGGATGAATTATCTTATGACCCTATCTGACTGATATCATTCATCAATTTGAAAACAAATAGGTGACACCACAACTCTTAAGATGACGCGACCATCGAGGCAAACTTGAAGTAACAAGCAAAACATGGCACCATTATATGGTTACCACAATGCCTGCATAAATTAAATTAAAAAAATTAAATTCCCATCATTATCAATTAATATCAAATGACATTTATTAAAAATAAAAAATTTATACTTCAATATTTTTTAAAATATCTAATTTGTGGCTAATATCATCATCATCATGATAAAAGGAAATATTACTTTGCAAAGGAAGCCACCTACAAATCTTTTTTCAAAATTCATTGAGTTCATTGCATTGTAAATAGAAGTTTATAAATGATGACGATTATAATAAAATGTTTAAATATCTATGACCAAATGGTGTCTGCTCAAGGTGAAGCACAATGACGTGTGGTGTTATGTATGTAAATCTTTCCTCAGCCTATAACTAAACTAACATTGTCATACAACCAAGCGACACTTTATCAATGTTTGTGACATTGCATAACTCTTCGTAAAGACTACCTAACCCAACACTATCCCAAGCATAATTTTGATTTCCTTGAAATATACTAGAAACTGCAAATATTTCATGGAAACCTAAGAACTTCTCTTATCAATGAACATCACATGCGCCAAAGAAGTGTAGAATCCATGTGCGTGTGTATCGCATTAAAGCATCAGCTTCCCCTAAAAAAGGAGTGATATCGCCAAAATTACTAGTCAAAAAACTAAGTCTCACAGCCGACCCCTTCACATCTTACGGTGTTGGCCTAACACCCAACAATGCCTTAGCAAGATCAACCCACTATCCATGTGGTCACCAATCAAAGGTTTACCATCAACAGGTAAATCCACCAACACACTCATATCCTACAAAGTGATAGTACACTCCCCACATTGCATATGGAAGGTGTAGTTCTTCGGCCTCCACTTCTCAATGAAAGTATTTAGGAGACCATGATGAGTCTTCAAGTATGCAAGCTTGCATATCCAGTAAAAACTAGTATCACGAAGGAGATCAACAATAGCATCAAGAATAGTCTGTTGTCCCATGTATGTGTAAACAACACGTCGTAATTGCATTTTCTTAGTCTCTACCGTGTTTCACATATGCTCGGATACGTGGAATTTTTTAATCGAAAACTGTCATTCTCAGTGGGACCTGACTCGATTCTCACAATTTTAGACGAGAATGATGTCATTATAAACTCAGAAGGTAGAAGATAGAAGAGTAAATTTGAGAGAAAGAAGGAATTTGGACGGTAGGTATAATTTTTTTTTACCATCGTCCATTATATACTAGGGCCTTAGTAAAAGGAGTCATCAAATTACTGTGAAGACTCACTTCTATGTTAAAGTGGAGTCGTTATACACTGCGACAACTTCTTAAGTCGTTCAAGCATGTTGCGATACATGGCTAAGTCATACATGGAGTCATTGAGACCTGCAACGACTCCGCTCTATGTCAGACTAAAGTCATCACAACGAGTGACGACTTCTTCCGGTGCTAAACGGATTGTCTAGCCCTCTAACCATCACGTGACACGTGGCCTCTACATACTAGAGTCATTATCCACACTAAAACTTTGTTTTATTAAAGATATTGGGTTGGCTGACAACTTCACCTAAAGTGACTCAGTATGGTGTATAATTTGTAACTGGACTCGTAATTAACTGAATGGATTGAATTATGTATTTTTCCCGAAAAAAATTACTTGTGTATAGTCTATAAGTTTAAAAAGAAAATTTGTTATTTGAATATTAAAAATAATCCTATATTTAGGATTTGAATTTGAAATTATTAGTAAAGTTAAAAATATTATACGTCGACTAATTTACACATTTGATGATGTTATAATAAAAATTATATGTATTATTTATATTTGTTTAAATAAATTGATATACTAAGTTCAAAGGGTTTATTAAGTACCTATTTTTTGTAAACAAACTATTCTTTTAAAACGATTTTAATACAATTTATTTAGTAAATAATACGGATCAGGTCACCAATATACAAATATATAATTATGCTATTCTTTTTTTAAGGAAATATAGTTATTCTATTCGTGCAATATCGAACCAATATTTTTAATTAAACATTAGGCATGACATTAAATATAATAATAACAAACAAAAGGGTGGATATGCTTTATTGAATACGTAGCCTGTTTCCAACGAAAATTTTTAATGATATTTGATTGACATTAGTTATGGACTGTTACAATTTTTTTAGAGTGAATTAATCACAGTTTATGATATATATAATTTTTAAAATAATTAAAAGAACTTATTATATTTAATATGATATTTTATAATTAATCAAAGGAGTAGGAATATTTATTATATTCATTAAATCTTATTTGATTTATGGTCTACTACCATTAGATGCCGGTCATGATTGGTACGTCTAGCGGTCTAAGTATCCTAAAGTATTCCAAGAAAAACAGAAAAGAAGAAAAAAAATTGTTTTCGTTATCAGAAGAAAAGTTATCCTAGAGGCTTGTGTCAGATCTCAATTTCAGGGTAGGGGTCCCCTATTGTATATAAATTGCTTTCTTTATTAGAAAATGATATATATTTTAATGGTCAAATTTGAAATTTCACAAATATGCTCAACTTGATCGACCACGACCTATTTTGGGAACACAACTAGCATGCGTTAAATCCGTGATTTTCATCCAAAGAATTTATCTCAATCATAATGGAAGATTTGTGAATTGTAATAAATGTTTAATTATTTGTTTAAGATTTGTATGAATGAGAAAAAATTCGTGATTTCCACTATTATATGAATTTTATCTTCACATAATGAAAAAAAGTTCATAATATTAAACTACCATTTTAATTTACAATTTGATACATAAGTAATTTTTGAAAATTTAAGTTTTGAATATAAAGCAGCTGAATAATAATAATAATAATCATAATAGTATGTTGAAATATTAAGTTTAAAATATTTCATAAGCTTTTAAAGAATTACACTTCGATTATTAAATTTTCAAAGAGTTTTTCAATTTGATATATTAAGAGGTGAATTTATTAGAATTTTGAAAGATTATTAATGTAAAAAAGTATGAGTTTTAAAATTCTTTTATGGGAATACAACAATTTATAAGTTTTTTTTAAAAGGATTTTTATTGTTTCTTAAAAATATAATGTCGTATAAGATTTTGTAATTTAGATTTTATTAGATTTATATCATAAATTTATAAATTTTGAAAGAGTTTTAATTATGAATTTATAAGATTTTAAAGGAATTGCATATATTTGTAGAAAAAATTTCATCATAACTTTTAGATTATAATTAAAATTAAAATTACAATTAAAATTAATTAAATTATAAAAGTTTATATCACCATTGTTATTACTTGCATTATTATCTAAACTAGTGTTATTTTATCTACCTTTAAACATAAAATTATTTTTAATTTTTTAAAATGTTAATTAATTTGATTAACAAAAACATGTGACAATCATCAGACGTAAAGATAGATCAATAATAAAATATCGATATCCAAATATAAATAAATTATACATCTAATATTAATGACATAATTTCTTTTTTTTCAAAATTAATACAAAAATATTTTCTTAATCTAATTCATGATAATAATGAGTTCTTGTCCTCCTCAAACATAAGTTACAAACAAACATAAGTTACAAACAAACATTAAGTTATAAGCAAACATTAAATTACAAATAAATATAAAATAGGAAATTATAAGGGTCCTTATCTTATAAGATAAAGAATGTTTGAGCTCAATGAATCCATTTTTAATGCCTTAATACCACTAGACTTGTTGGTCATTTGCTCGCCTGCAAGCCAAAGGTTATAGTAGGTGTCAAAATACAAGACATATAAAGGGTAAACTCATAAAATAAGCATAACGATAATCAAATAACAAACATGTGATCAAACCAATCATACAACCACAATTCATGCACAACCTAAAATGATGCATAAAATTTCACTTCATTCAATCATGCTATGTGGTACCATCAAAAGCCAATGAACAATGTCTAGAAATACATGCTACCTTGAGCAATCTCACTATGGAAAACTGCACAGTATCGGTAGGGCCATCATTGTTATAATGAGACTCACTACTCACTCATGATGATCGGTCATAATGGTAGCTTTTCTCACCTAATGATAACTATCCAAGTCGTAAGGCCTCTATCTCTCGAGCCCAATCAAGGACCTATTGTACTAGTTCCATATCATTCTCATTTTCACAAAACATGCTTATTGAGCAATTATAATGATTTGTTTCAAATTTTCATAAACACATTTCCATGTTCCACAAACATATCTCAACTTGGGAAACTCAACTATCTCAACATAGTGAGCACACCCCGCCTCAAAATATCCAAAGTAATGATCATCAAGTCATTTAAAAAATGCAACATGTTCCCCAGCAATCAATCGTAGTCTTCACTCACCCATGCAATTCATCAACATTCCGACATGGGTATAAACATGCCAAACATGATGAAAGAAGGGCTATAACAATTACTGAACCAAGTAACACTTCACAAAAGTGCGACAAGATATATAGGGTACAAAGGACTTGCACTAAGCATAGACCACCTTTCACGCTGAGCATGAAGCTCCAGAGACTCCCACTAAGTCTATGTGGCTTTCACGCTTAGCATCACTTTCAGGTGGTGTTTGACATGAGACTCTAGATACCATCCTAGTCTCTTGCCCCTCACACTAAGCATGACCTATATGGCATGCTTATTCTCAAGCTCTTTAGATCCTCACGCTGAGTGTCAACTTAAGCTTGCGCTCGGTGTGTGTTCATGATACAACCAAAGGCCATCAGGGTCTCATGCTTAGTGTGGGATGATAGCACAATAATGAAGAGTTTTTCTACATTCTGTGAACTTTGCACCTCTTCCAACACTCCAATTTTCACTATCACTCACCCATAAGCATTCTACATGTTTGTATACTCATTTTAAAGGTGTTTGAAGGTTTAAAACTGGTATAAATTGCCTAATTCATATTATGACTTTCTAAACCTCAAATTCACTAAAAACGTAAATTCTATTGGGTTCCAAAAGTTCAAAAACTGGTTTAAGGCATTTCTACTCAAACTAAAATTACTACTAAGTTATCTAACTCGTTAATTAAGTCCAAACTCAACTAATACTAAAAGTCAACTCTCAAACCCCAAAAGTTCACTATTTAGCTACATTACTCATAAATTTTGATTTTCCCAACAAAACCACTAACCATCCATATATCCAAACACATTATACAACATCCTTCACACTAGAACAAAGCATTTCAACTCACTAAGAAGTATTTCTCACAATCAAAGCAGAGCACATAAGCCAATTGCAACTATAACACAATAATGCACATCTCCACAATAGCAGTAATAAGACTAACCCATGGAAAATACCACAAAACAGTTATAGATGGCAATCCTTAGTGAAAAAAACTCATAAACTTAGAAAAACACATAAAAAATGATACTAAAATAGAGCTCATATATAGGAAAAAACTAAATGAACTTCTCTTATATGGAAGATAAAGAAAACAACTACCCAACAAAAAAGAAACTTTAAGAAAGTATAGAGGAAGAACTTTCAAGCTTTAGTTGTGGCTTAAGAGTTTAGATGCACTTGAAGGAACAGAAAAAAGGGGACGTTTTAATAGATTACAAGTGCCTCTGAACCAAAGACAAGAATGATGATGTTTTTTCACAAAAGAAGAGAAAGGATGAACAGAAAAACACTTACAGTGATGGAGTAAATGAAAAACTTGCTAAGGAAGGAAAGAAGAGATGAAAAAGGTGATGGAGAGAAATGCTCTGAGACTGAACCACATGCTTCTACACTAAGGAGAAGAATTAGAATTTGGGTTGCAAGAATAGACGAGTAAAATGGAGCGGAGTTTTATATTTTGGATAAGGAAGATGAAAAGTGTTATTGAAGAAAGTAGAAATGAAGAGGCAATGGAGAATGACTGACAAAGCAATTGAAACATAAATGAATAGCAAAAGAAAGGTAATACCAACAGTTGAGTTTTGAAAGCTATCACAAGGTTTCGTGCATTACTAAGAGCAAAATAGGAAAACTAACATAACTAAACATTTGGGTGCATTTTTAATTTCTAATATAATTTTGAAGATCGCTTCCATTGTCCAAATTTTATTCTCAATCTAAAAATATTCAACAGACAACCTTAACACATTCAACTTATACTGATAAGTATAGAAATATATTGAAATATATTAATTTACTTAAAGAGGAATATAATTTCAATTAAACTAATTTTAAATTTTAAAATTCTTAAAATTAGAGAATTTAAAACTAGAATTAAATTAATAAATTTTCTAAAGTCAAAACTATATTAAAACAATTAAACAAGGCATTTAAAACTTATAAATGAAATTAAAACAATTTAAATCACATAAATACGCAGCAAAATAAGGCAAGAAATTTCAAGGCGTTACAATTGTCACCTTTATCATTTCCATTACCGTTGCCACCACCATTGTTGCCATTGAAAGTGGCAGTTTAGTGATGATGAAAGTTACATTTACAACAAGAATGGTAGCAGTTGTAGTGCAAATGAAAGTGATGGTGATAATAATACATGATGGTGGTGACGACAACGTCATATGATGACAGTGATGGTAATGTGCATTAGTTGACGATATGAAAATAGGTGATATATCATATTGAGTGATGCCTAATCAATGATGTTGAACAATAGAAACATGACACATACAAGAAAATAAATTGATCTATGAGACGTAAATGAAATAAAAAAAAAACATACATGGACTAATTTGAAACAAAAGGAAAACATTTACTAAGAAGTGGAGAACCTAATTGAATGGTCATTGCTAGGTTTGAATGGTGGAGGATCCAAAATGAATGGTTATTGCTTAGTTCAAGGACTAAAATGAAATGACAAAATAATACATTTTTAAATTAGAAGGACTAAATTGAAAAGTGTTTTCCATAAAATTCATAACCCTCAAAATCTTGCACATTTGCATAATTTTCAAGTTTCATTCAACATTGAGTCTCAAGGTTCATTCATCACTAATGCTCTCTATTTCCCCTTGATTGAAGAACATTGCCACCTTATTTTCTCCTCCATTATTTTGTTTCTCTTAACAAAATATATGTTTCCATGTCCTAATTTTTTCATTGATTGGTCAAATGTGTTTTCTCCTTAGTTGTTATTTGATCTGCACCCACCCATACGAAACATAAAAGAATGGAAAGGAAAGGTTCTTTAAATAGGAGTATCAATGATAGGTTTTTCAATAATGTTAACAATTAAAATAAAGGTTTGGAGAAATAAGGTATTGGTGATCTTATAAAGCACAAAAATTCCTGTTAAGTCCTAATTAGGATTAAGACAAATTAAAATTATTAATTTTGATGATTATAATCATTAAAAATTTAATGATTAAATGTGATCATAAGTGATTAAACACATTAAATGAATCAAACGAAGTAACTAGGTTTGATGACCAAAGAAACTTTGAGTCTGATACACTTAAAGGTGTTGAAACCTAAGACGTCAAGTTTTTTGATCCCTCAATCCTTTACGGATTTAATTTGAAGTTTTGATGATAACAAAAAATAAGTAATTATAATTAAAATTGATGTTTTGTTAGGCAAAAAGAAGCACACTTAATTTGTTACAAATAATGTTTTTGTCTAAAGAATTCATTTCAGCGTCCAAGATAAGTACGTTGTCCAAAAAGGAACAGATATACACAAGTGTAAGTGACAAATATAATATTCATCCAATACATTTACAATGACTTAATTGTTTAGAGTAAATTTGTCCAAACAAGCTAAGTAAGCGTATTCAAATGTACATTCATCTAGCATCCAAGCGGAAAAGCATATTTTCATTCAAAATTTTGGAGGACACCTTTCAAGACATGGTTTTACCTAATATTTTCTCAATACGCTATTGCATTTATTATGATTGTAAATTCAATGTTTGAAATTCAAAAAAGGTTAGACATTCTTTTAAACAACAATCAAAACGATAAGCACAATAATATCGCAATGTTACAAAGAACAAAAAGTGTTAGACAAAGCATGTGTGATGTGATAACTCTAAAAGTTATCCATTGAAGCTTTCTTTTCCTCATATGACAGAAGTCTCAATGACAATCTTGTTAAGACTATAAAAGAGTCAACTTATCAACGTAAAGAAAAGAAGAGACTGATGAGAAAAACTTTAGAATTTATGAAGCTAAGGTTTTAAGAAAACAATGTTGGACGAAACACTTTATTTCAAGAAATATTTTTTGAGTGCATAAATTTTATATATCTTTTGTTTAGAAAAATTGAATCTCATCTTGTGAGTTCATATTTAATATCCTCTCTTTGAAAGTTATCATTCTTAAAAACATTATTTGTTTTTAAAAGTTGGGAGCAGCATATAGTACTAGAGCAGTAAGCTTAAGGTATTACTAAGTTTGGGGTGACTTTATGAATAAAAAAAATATTTGGGTTAAGTCAAAAGTAATTTTCTAAGAAAGAATACTTGTAACCAATTTGGTTAGTGGAAATATTTCAAGTATCTTTAAGGTACTGGACGTGGTCAAGGATATATCTTGGTATCTTTTACTCTCTCTTGTATCTTATTTTATTATCTATTAGACGATAATGTCACAAATGTGTTTTCAACACTTTTATTGGACGAAACCTTGCAATATGTTTTAACAAATGCTTTTGTCCTAAGTTAATCAAGTTTTGCGAAAAAAATTTTAAGAATGAAAAAGTTTTTAACTAAACTTTATTTAACTCTTCCCCTTGTGTGTAGTTGTTCATCTTTGAGGAATTAGACTAAGTATGTCTGGTAAGACAAAATTTGATTTGATAAGATGAGCTAAATCTTCAAGATTAATGTGTTTCTAATATTTTTTAGTTTGACTTTTTTGACGAATCCTAGCTGAGATGAACTAAAGGCTTTTAAGTACAAGGAGCTGCCTATTACTAATTTTAGTTTCAAAAGATGTGCCTAATATAAAATTCAGAATAATTGAGAAGTTGAAAAATAGGTTTTTATTGATATAAAGCATACTTCCTATATTTGTATATATAAGGTAAAACGTTTGAATATAAATAAATTACTTTATTACATTTAATGGACATGCACCATGCAAGTGTATGTAATACATAAACAAATAGTTCTTTCTATGCATTTCCACCACACCAAAGAGTTTAAAGATGAGTCTTGACGATTATTTTTAATGGAAGTAAATATAAATAAAAGAGTTAGGAGATCAAAAATATGTTGAAGTAAACAAATATTGTACGTGTGAATCTTAGTTTTGTTTCTACCTTTCTTATAAGAGAAACATTTAAGTTTTTAAAAATTTCTTTAAAATTTAAGTGCCTAAACAAAATATGTAACACTGATTTGGCCTATATTGAATAAAGAACCAAAGTTTTTCAATTTATGTATTATTTTATATATTTTAATTGATTAACTTTATTTATATACCTGCAGGTCACAATCAAGTTATTATAATGGCTAAGCTAATATCTGATCAAGTAGTATATGCTTAAGGATAAATTTGCTGTCATTGTCGTATATGAGACATTATATTTGAATAAATTTATTCTTTTCGCATTAGAACAACCGTACATTGTAGTTTTCCATTTTAAATCTCTTTAACACCTTATAAAAATTACAATTTATTTATTTATATACATTCAACACTTTTTTCATTTCAACGAAAATAAAATTAAAGAAATTCATACAAATTTATCATATTTTACTATATATAGAACATAAATAGCGATGCAACCTATTACTTCTAGTAACAAATATTTCAAATTATAGATACTAGATACGATGTAAAATTATGCGTACGAATAGGGGACAATTGTTGCAATTGTTGTGGGTGATGAAATTGTTGTCGTGTGTGATCATGCACGATGATTTTGATTATAAAATTAATATATCTGTTTCCTTAACAACTAATAGGATAAGAGTGGAGAACCTTTATTCTTTGATAAAGTAATTGCCGAGTATGTGCCTTATCGTTCAATCTCTCTTTTATTTATTTTTTATATATATACAATAAGAAAAATATCTTTCAACATTCGGTGACAATTAGTATTTTCGCCAAAAAAAAGTGAAAATTAAATATTCAACTTGTTTGGTTGTTTTCTTTTCTCTCACATAATTTTTTTTATTTTCTTACATCGTTCGACTGTAAAATAATAATCTTTTATTTACAATATTTTTGTAAGATAATTAATTTGTTTTGTTATTTTATTTATCAAAATTATAAAAAAAATATTATAAATCAAATCCTCTTTAAATTTGTGTTGACTTCTCATGAATTTTATAAATATTTCAAAGAAGGATAAAATATATGGAAGACTATAACCAAATATATTTTCTGAACTTGAATGAATACTCTCACTCCGTCTACAATTTTTGAAAATTTAAATAGTAATTAAATATTTTTATTTCAATGTAAAAAATTAATTTTATAAATAATTGTACTTCTTTTAAACACATATATAACCAAGATTATCTAATTTTACATAGATTAAGAAATGTAATTAAGTGTATTGAATTTTCTTGGTTGAAAGTGAAAATTAAATAATATTTTTTAAATTATTATTAATACTTCTGAAGACAATGTTTACATTAAAATATTGAATTAATTTAAAAATAATTTTAAAACAAGACTATTAAATAGAGTCCAATCAATAAAATTTTGCTTATATATAAAAAAAAAAATTATACATGAATTTGGAGGGAAAATTTTGTAAAAATAGCAGTTGTGCAAATGCATAATTGTCTATAAAATAAATAGAATCATGGTGGTTTATGAAAATACGTGAAAGGAAGAGAGTTTCAAAGAGGTGGGAGTTGTGCTCCAACTCAATCCCCACATGCTTCTGCCCATTGGGTGTTGGAGATTGGGCAACCATCATGCATTGATCCCTTCACATATATCCCCTCTCCATTTCCCTCCTTTTCTTATTATTTATTCATTCAATGCCAATAGTAATGCACACTGTTTACTCTCTAGGTGTTATGACTAGTGGTCAAATTTCATCCATATTCAAGCAATCATTCAATCCATAATGTTTAACTATTGGGGTCCATCTAGTGCTGTCTAGTTTTGGTGGACTCTGAAAAGATCATAGATTCATAGGCACTACAGAATTAGCACACCCATTTAAATGCTTTGGACTCATTTTTGTTTTCAAGGTTCGTGTTATGCTACAAACATTCTTCTCTTTCTGCAGGCACTGAAAAGAGTTGGTCACTTTTTGCACAACTGAAATCAGTTTTATAAAAGGTGGTTTGCCACATTCATAATACATCATAAAACCTGCTGTGATACAATATGTTGGCCCTTTGTTTGATTGACAATTCACTGCATAAAGGTTGTCATTGATTGCTCAAATATTTACGAAAAGAGATATATTTCCTGGTTAATTATATTAATTATAATATAAATTAATCAATTAATTATTTCATATTTATATTTTTTTATTAATTTTTTTTTCTTTTTTTATATTTTATAAGACAGTTAATTAATTGTTTCTCTTCATTCAATATTTCTCTTCCAAATACAAGCTCTAAAAAGGTTTGGTCAGCTTTTCTGGCTTGACCAAATCTAAATTGTTTAACAAATCACATGCATGATTTAAATTTGATTTGTGAGAAATGCAGTAGTTATATATTTATTTTAGTTTGAGAAGTATTTACTCAACAGAAAGTCGATAATTTACCAATTTGTGAAGGAAATGCGGTGTGTAAATATGTAACTGTTTTTAAGTTATGTTCTTCATTTTTTATCTGTGTCATGTTTCATAAATTTTTATTTGTATTAGGCTTCACGTTATTGGCCAATCACAAAATCACACGTGGACGACACAATAATTAGTTGCACGTTCACTTGTGGGCCTGCCAACGAAATAACCCCAGGAAGCAACAAATTAACAATGTGAGAGGATATTGCAATTGCAACATTATTGGATGGAATTGGTTTGTTGCACATTCTCAAATATGTTTGTTTTTACACCATGAAGGAATACCGTGCACCAACTTGATAGGAGTAGAGTGGTTGCTGTGGCTAAGAACATTAAAGGATTATGAAATTTATCTTTGATTGATTTAGAAAAGGTAAATTAGAATGTAAGTGCATGGTGCATTGACACATTATAACCAGAAATTGCATTTCCTAGTCTAAATTCTAAAATTGAACAATCCCTGACTAATTGAAGATCCATTCCCAATGATGGATTTTGATATTTGTCCCATTGCAATAATCATTCTGTGGGGTCCATCCATCGTTTGGTGGATCATTAAAGATCATAGACACTATGGACATGTTGATGATAAGCATGAGATTTCACACTACTGGTTTCCATTTTAACTTTTTTTCTTGGCAATATATAAATTCAACGCAAGCAATCTTAAAAGGATTATTTGCCACTTAAAGAAATTAAATGCATGATTTCCTTATCTTAATTATCAAATGATAATAATCCTAATATCCCCTTTTACTTGAGCAACCTTATGGATTCAATTCAATAACCGTGATGATGATATAAGCATACAAGAAAAATGTACAGTGTTAAAAAATGATACCATTTAGGTACAAGCACAACCAAAAGAACTATCAGCTTTGCTCTTCATTGAAATTTCTTGGATCTTTCTTGTTTTAACCTCAGCCAAAACATTTCTAGCCCACTCCCCAAAATGAGTTTCATTGTGTCCAATTCTACCACTCTTGTAAAAAGTCATGCATCTCTTTTCATCTTCTGAGTATGGACAGTTATCTCCATTGGGGTCTCGCCAACTTCCTTGGTGTTTCATTCCAGACCAGCTAGCGATCCAACGGTACACATGTTGGCCAACACCAGCATGTTCCAACCAACCTTTGGGAAAGAATTCCATGACACTGCTGTTTTTTTCCATGAGAAACATGTTGGTTAATTGAGCACCATGTGGAGATATCAAAATATCTGTCAAACTCATCAACTCCACCTGCATGCATGAACACATAATTACATAACTCATTCGGGAAAACTATGTACATTTTTTTATATATATAGTGATTGACCTTCTGTCTGTGCATATGACTACGACTGTTTTGTGGTAATTTTCTTACTTGATACATGAATTATTTGGGGTCATAAAAATAGAGATACTAACAAGACTAATTTTCTTGTGGAAAAGTTATGGATCTCATTTTCATGTGATGTTAAAAATGATAGCTAAAGTATCAATTCAAATTCAAATTTATTTCTTTGTTCCCAATTGATCTAATCTACTCTTTCAATAAAATTCTGCGTAGTGCCTACTAAAAGCAATTACATCTCTTCTGTAATATTTTAATTTTTCTTGGTTAAAGTACTTTATTAGGGGACAGAATTGGGAACATGAAAAATAGACAGAAGATTTGAGTCCCTACATGTTCAATGAGATTGATTAATAACCATTTACCTGCTCACAAAAGGTGAGATTATTGGAATGAGCTACCATAAACCGGCAACCTTCAATCTTAGCACACTCCTTTTGAAAGATTTCAGCCACAATTGTATCATTCTTAAAAGATCTTGGTCCTGTTCTCAAAAACAAAGTCATTCCTATCATTGGTGATCCTCCATCATTGATATCTATCCTCTTTAAGCTCACATTACAATACATCCTAGCCTTGCATCTCATTAGATCATAAACCTCAATTCTTCTCTGCCTTGACATGCCACCCTCATTGTGCCTCGTAACTACAGCCTCCTCAAAACACACTGGCCCATCTTCACCAAGCCCATCAAACCTTTCAATATTTGGGGGCCCATCAAAGGTAGCCTCCACTATGGAGCCAACCCAAAGGCCCATATTGAACCTGAACTCACCCCAATGAAACAAAACCCACCTTGTGGGAAACAATGAGCAATTGTTCATTTGATGCCATGCCACAAATGGGACAATAGCAGATAAACCATGCCACAAATTCTCATAGTTGTAATGGTTATATGACACAAAAGTTAAACCTCTCATGAAGGTGGTGTTATAAGGCAAAGCCTCGGGCCAAGCCAGAGCATAGTAGTTCCAAGAACCGTCATGAGTATCACGTCCTTTGAGACATAGAACCTTACCATGTGATGATTCTGATGGAAATTGCTGGTATTGGACCTCACCTTCTTCACGTGTATCGTTCATGGAACTCATGAACCATGTGTGGTCTACAAGGGGTGCCCGTGCATAACGAAGATCTTTGAGTGGAAGAAATGTGACCGAAGAACGAAGCTTGTCCACCATGGAGTTGAGCTCGTTGGTGGAACTGTGAGTGTTGAAAATAGAAAAACTTTCCCATGATGATGGTACTGGAGTTTGAAGGTAGAACCAGGTGTGCAATGCAATGAAGAATGTTATACAAATTATGAGGATAAAAATTGTGAAATGACCTGTATTGTGTTTGATCACGACAAGCTTTTCTGGGCTTAATCTGCATATTTTATTACGTGTTTTGGTAGTGATGGACATGGTTATGAGGACTATGAAATGAAAAATATTTAAGCAGTGTCACAACACAAGAAACAAAAATGTATAAAACAATGAATTCAAACAAGGTGAGGCGAGTTGATAAACAATTGGAAGTAGTACCCTATATATATAAAACAACCGCCTAGATTTTGACCTAATTAATGAAGGATGACACCTTACTCCACTTTTGGAGAAGACAGATTTTGAACGTCAAAATTCTCTTAGAATACTAGTGAAAGTAATACGTTGTTTGCAAGTTATACTTCTTTATTGGTACACACTTTTTGTCCTGTTCTACATACATAGCATAAACAGGATAGCAGAAATAAAGGGTAAGTTTCATATTCATGGTCAATGTTACTAGTCTTGCCGAATATCCTGCACAATATATTGCGGGAACCTTGAAAATTGCATGAGCATTCAATTTGGATCATGAAACGAATGTGATCATATGTAATTATAATGCGGAAAGAAAGCTCAAGCTCTATACAATAAAAATAATCAATCATTCGTGTGCCACACTTAATTTTGATCCAAGTTGATTTAGTTAAGTAGTAAATGTTTATACACTCAATTTCCCAGGAACATATAAAATTTCATTCAAATGCAACAAGTTTCTGGTGCACAATATATAAATTACTAAGCCACAGCCCACTGCTTTTCTTTCCCCGAAGTTATGCTAATAAATATGGAATACTAAACAACTAGTCAAAAGTCAAATTATCCCAAGAATGTATTACGGAAAAATTAGTCAAAAGTCAAAACGCCATCTATCAACTAGTACATAATATAACTTAATTTAATATTTATCATCACTTAAACACATTATCTTATATTTATCATTCGATTTCATTGTGCTTAAGTTGTAATAATCTTAAGTCTTAACATTTTTATATTCTTGTGTAACTTAAAAGTAATACGTCAATTTAGTCAGAATCTAAGAGTTGACAGAGAAAAATCAATTTTGTATCATCAAATTGATTTTATTTATGACAAGTCTTTCTTTTGGAAAAGAGAAACCCCATTCTATAAGAACAGAGGAAAATGCAGAGGGAAAGGCGGCATGGCAAAAGCCTTAATTTCTGTAGCTCCACCTTCTTTGTACCCATGATAACGATTAGTAAATTGTTTATTGCATAAGTAGAAATTGGTATATTTTGAATTTAGTGCGTTTCATATGATTCATAAATAAAAGTAACTAGCTGGCACGTGTATCAATTGGTACCAGTTTTTTTAGCTTAAATATTAGTCTTGAATTCAAATCTTAGTCTCAACTTGAAGATTGTCTCCCATAAATGACATTGGTGTTGATCTAAACCAAAAGAAAAATTAAATTCCCACGTCATCAAGCGTTACCTAAGAATTTTGGAATTTGTCTAGTTTGTGTATTTGAAACAAAATGAAGTCTCTTCATATGATTAAAATCCCTTGTTGGCCAGCTTATTGTAATTCACAAAACATTTGCTCTCTGAGCTATTGCAAAGGAACACTTTGGGCCTATTTCTGTAGAACCCTATGAAAAGTATCTATCATTTTACAAGTTTTATCCAAACAGACCAGAAATATTTTAATATGATTCAAATTCAGATTTTAACTTTGTCCAGCACAGACTTTCCATTAAGCCGGTTACTTCGCTGAAGTTGCATATAGTCTCTATGTTTCATGGCAACATACGCAGCTGGATTGTTTTGATTGTCTAGAAGCTCTTTAGCTGGTTCCACCACAGTGTCCAAGGATGGTGCAATTACTATAGCTAAGGACATTCTTGTAGCTTTGTTGCTCACAATTGCACGATGCAATACACTCTTGTACTTGCCATTGCTCACAACCTATTGCAAAAACAAAAGGGTAGGTAGCTATCACATATTCAATCAAGATTAATATCCATGCACTGACTAATTAAAAATCCCAATATATAAATTCAATTGTTATGCATTGTTAGGGTAAAATTTTTTATACAATTAAGCAACCATTATGTCTCTAATAAGATAGTTAAATTTTTTTGATATGCATTCAATTGTTATACAATTAAGGTAAATTTTTAAGCATTCAATTGTTATACAATTAAGGTAAAATTTTTATGACTCTAATCAGATAGTTAAATTGTTTTAACATTTTGTAAGTAAATGAAAAAACAGTTACACAGATCATGATTAAATAATAAACTTATTGTTAAGTCAAGACATCTTAGTTTTGATAATTACAGAACACTCTGTTGTGCCTGTACACGGAAAAACTCAATGCATCGATTTAAAGAGCTCGATCGAAGCATGGAAAGCACCTGATCAAGCATCAGATCAAGAGGCATCAGATGAAGAAGCATCGATCAAGCATCGATCAAGAGCACAAATCGAAGAGCACAAGCGAAGAGGCATCGGTGAAGAAGCATCGGATCAAGCATCGATCAAGAACACACAGACCAAAGTAACAGACGAAAGGAGACAAACGAATGAATTCAACTCACAACCCTTTTATTTATTCATTCGTCTACCTCGTTTAAATGAAGTTCAGTTGAGTCATTCGCGCCAAGATTTCAAATCTAAAGAAGCAATGATGAGAAGCATCCAAGATCAGTATAGGGATTCAAGCTTACACACCAAAGTCAAAAGGGTCTTCACCTTTTGTCTACAAGTCAGAAATAGTACTACGCACAACCTAGTCTGCTAAATCCGTTGCGACTCTTATCAATCAATCAAGTACAACTGACAACCTCCTTTTTGAAAAGCTCTCAAGAAGATCTCTCAACGACTCTCAACGACATTCAAATGAGTCTAACGGCTATTTGAAGAAGATGCCTATAAAAGGACTTCACAGCTTCGAGAATCAGTTGGCGAACTGCATAACAAAGAAAATATATCCAAGCTTTAAGTTCTCAAGCAAAGTTCACTCGCCCTGAACTTAGAATAAATCTCATTGTCAAACCCCTCTCTGCATAGAGGATAAACTTATTCTTTCATCTTCCTAAATCCACTGTTGTGGTGCTCTTAGCCTAAGGAAGGCTGTGTTTTAAAGAATACCTCTGTTTTAGCCTGAGGAGGCTGTGTTTCAAAGAATACCTCTGTTTTAGCCTGTGGAGTCTGTGTTCAAAGAATACCCTGTTTAGCCTGCAGAGGCTGGGTTCAAAGAATATTGGGTTAGCCTGAGAAGGCTGTGTTCAAATAATATCTGTATTTAGCCAGGAGTGGCTGAGTTCAAAGAATACTCATAGTGGAACCTTAGCGTGTTGCTGGGAACTGGATGTAGTCTTGATCAGACGAACCAGTATAAAAATATTGTTGTCTTCTCTATTGTTTTATCTGTTAACTAACAGGGCATAATAACTTGAATAGTTTGATAATAAAATCAATCTTAAAGAAGAAAACAATCTTGCGTCGATCAAGCTTTGAAAAACAACAGACGCAAACGCATCGTCTTAGAGAAAAAGTTTTAAAAACAGTCTACACAATTCAACCCCCCTTCTTGTTTGTGTGTTTTTGTACTTTACACTTATTATATATAACAATTTTTAATTACACTTGGGTTCATATACTGTTTACTGTAATCAAAGATAACAAAATACAATGCTTTAGCAACAAGGGTTTGTTGTGTTGTACCTCAAGGTGATCAGAGACAAAGACTAACAAGCAGTTTGGAGTTGAACTGACATTGATCCACTTGCCATTGTGAAGGACTTGAAGGCCACTAACCCCATTCTGCATGAGGAGGTTCAAGAGGCCATGATCAGAATGTGGGGGTATTCCCATTGCAAGCTCAGGTTGTGGACATGGTGGGTACAGATTTGCTGCCATCATTTGAAAACCAGAATCTAGATTCATTTTATCCTCTATGTAATTGGCTTCCAATCCCATGCTAACTGATATTCCTTTAAGTAGTTCCTTTCCCACTTTCCAGGTTCTTTTACAATACTCTTCTGACGTCTCCCTTCAACAACAAAACAGGTTAAATGTTTAGCATCCAGAATACGACTATCTAGCATCTTTGCTTTTAGCCTCCCGAGTTATGATCGAATCGAAGATTATCCCTGCTTATATTTTATTTTACTTGTATTACAATTCAATATGAAATCTCCAACAAACACTTCTTACACTCTCAGAAGACTGAACATCTCTCTCAAACGCGAATAAGTTTTCGAGACTGGACATTTGTGATTATTTTCATAACAGTTAGACAGCATGTGATCCAATATTTCACTATAACAACTACTAGAATATGTTATGATAATATCTTGAAATCTGAATTTAAGACTGACTCAATCCCAAAAACTAAGTGATGGATGACATTATCTCCGACTACGATATATTATTTTGGGCATATGTCAAAATTGTGGAATCTCCAACAAATAGACCTTTATAAGAGTTACAACAAGAAGTCAAAGAGAATGAAGTAGAACTTGAACCCAACTGGTTTGTCAAATGAGTGAAGCTAAGGGTGCACCACAATTTTAAGGAAATCCCTTGATAGGTGTTAATTATAATTAGACTTGCTTTCTATTACTGAATTCAAGCATTTATCTCACATACCACCTTTCGAAGTATATATTTGTTTTTATAGCAAGTATAAATCACAATGAAAAATAGATATATGTAGCCTTTAAGATTTATCTTTAGGAATTGAAGAGAAACGGACTAAGGCTAATATTTGTTAGCCAAAGAAAAACCCAGCTAGTGAGGAAAGCACACAAGAGGAGAAAGGAGTTGAATTTACTTCCATGCTGAGGGCCATAGTACTTCCACGCTCAGCGTGGAGGTTCAAGGACCTCTCAATTAAGTTAAGTCCGTACTGAATGCCGTGACTCATACTCAGTTTGAACTTCTGAGAGCCCCATTTTGTGTTAAAGCTCACACTGAACCCCATCATGGATCATGTTCAACGTGGAACTTCAAAGAGACACCCTATAACATCTGCACTTGTCTTCAGTTCCATATGTTTCACGCTCAGCACGCGAAACACATGAAAGAACTTACCTCGAGCTGTGGCACTGAGTGCCAAGTGCATATGAAACAGGATACCTCTCTGAAATCTTCAACAAATAGAGCTTCATAAGAGTTACAACTAGAAGTAAAAGAGAGTCAAAATAGAACCTGAACCCTGCTGGTTTGTCAGGTGAGTGAAATTCAGGGTGTACCACAACTTTAAGGAAATCCCTCCAGAACATGACTTTGTCCATTGAAACATTGGAGCTGGTGCCATACCTTATTGGGTCCATCACATCCTTACCTGCATACTCTTGCTTCTCCTCCTCTCTAAGATTGAAGAAAGCAAAAACTTCATCAACCATCTTCTCCATTACGCTCTTTGACACACAGTGATTGATGATCATGAAGAACCCCCACTCCTCACAAGCCTTACCTAAGTCATGGATAGCCTTGGCACGTTGTTCATGTGTGCCATTGACCAAGAGGGAATAGTCAATGATAGGAATTGGATCATCTTCATCAGGGTCTGTCACTATTTCATCATCTGAATTGTTGGTGTAGGTGTATGAGGGTGGGAGGGAAGTGAGTTCTGGTGATTCAGTGAGTTGTTTGACACTTGTGAAAATTGTACTATTGTTGCTTTGTAAGTGGCTAACCTCAGAAGCAGTTGAAGCCATTGGAGAAATTAGTAATCAGTAATAATAAAGAGAAAGAAGGAAGTGACTTGTTGAAGTTGAACAAATGAGGTTTGTACTTATGTGATGTCTTCATTACTCGGTTCATGGTTATCTGAAACGTGTCATTTCACAAAGTTAATTTCTTTAGCATTGCATAGCTATCACTCACGTCACAAGTTAGACTAATTTGAAGAGTTTTGAGGAAAATTAGGAGGACAAGTTGGAATGGTATACTATTTTGGGTCTATTCTCACAAAGAATATATGTTTGGTAAAGTATACATTGAAAAAATGAAATATATATATATATATATATATATATATATATATATATATATTAAAAACAAATCTAACTTAATTAATTGAATATATTACGTTAATTGTTGAAAAAATATATTCCTATGATCTTTGTGTAAAAAAATTAACCATGTACATATATTTTCTTCCATTTTTATTAGTTTGCCTATGAATTTAATATGTACAGCAATTACTTTTTAACCAAAATATAAATATTTCATCATATAGACTTTAGTTAATAATTTACAGAAAAAATATTTAGAATATTTTAAAGTAGAACTTTGATTAAAAACTAATATAATTCAATTTAAACATATTTGTAATATTATAAAAATTAAAAGAAATCATATTTACAAGTTTTTTTAACTATATGTTGGTAACTTTTCAAAGAATATTTTCATAAAACACATTTTTATCCTCTAAATTTTTCTTTAGCACAAAATACCCTATAGTCTCTTGTGCACACTTTTTCAATTCTCTTTCTAGACTTTTTTAAGTTGTGACGGCTTATCTTTTAGTTTTAACGAGAAAAATAAAATCATAACATTGTATGGTCTGTATAAGTTGCTTAACTATAAGATATTGTTTAAATTTTTTCTTCATTGAAATAAGGATGCATGATATATAGGGTTGCTTAAAAACATGCTATGTGGATACGGTTGCTTTATGATAAAAATTTAATTAATATTATCAGTCACCCTTAAGTACTAGGGTCTTTGATTTAGTACGTAAAAGCCTGGATATTCTCCTGAAAATTTCTTAAATATATTGTCTGTTTTATTAGATGATTTTTTTTTTCAAATGAGTTGTGAAAATTTTTGTAAATCACAATTTAACTCTATCTTATATTTTATCTTTATAAAATAATCATATAGTAAGAATAAAATATCTTATATTCTGTCCAATATGCAAATAAAAAATTTCAAGTACACGATATATTTATATATAACCAATGTTATAGTCGGACTACATAGTATTGATCGGTTAGTTTAAGAATGGAACATTTAACGGATTTAGTCTGATATCCTATCAATAATAGCATTAGCAGTGTATCTGATTTGATTTGGTAAGTTTATCGATCATACACTTTATTTATTTATATCTTATTTTATATATTAAATATATTCCTATATTTACATTATATACTGAGCAGCTATCATAAATATAATTAATAATTTTTAATTTATAAAATAGGCAGGCATCATGCACTCATATACAGTAATAATAAAAAAACATATAAAACACTCTTAAATATATACTTATATATAAGTATATACTTATTCATATTATTAATTTTATTATTTTATCAAAATAAATTTATAATTTATAATTATTAAAAATATTAAAAATATATTTTTTATAATGGTTATTGTAATATTATGATAAATTATGTTATAATTCAATTTATAAAATTAAGATAATAAATGATGTATGTTTCATTAATTTTTTAATAACTTTTGACATATAAATTACATAGATTATAAATTATTTAAAAAGAATTTAACATAGATAAGATTATGCAGATTAATAGTGACTCATTCATTCAATGCATGACCCAATAAGTCCATGCTTCAATAAGTTGAGTCCGATGCTATGTACAACTACTACTGTACAGAAATAAATCCAACTGATCAAATAAATAAATACAAAAACAGTGATCATGATCCGTTCACAATATGGTAACGGGAACGTAAACCTGTACTAGAAAAGTATGAAAAATCTATGTATTATACTATACAAGTTTCAAGAAAGGAGATAAATATAATACTTTAACAATATCATGAATTTTTTTTTTTTAAAAAAAAAAAACCTCATGTAACAAGTTGATTCTGTATAAAAGAAAATATAAGTAGGTAAAAGCATCTATTCTTGTATCTAAAGGCAAGTTTAAAGATCAATCAATTAAATTCACAATATCTATTTACTTAAATGATAATTTTTTTGTTTACAAGTTAAAAAATTCAATAAATTGAATTGAGTATAAATTGTACTCGACTATGGACTCCAACGATAAGTATGGGATAAAGTTTGAAAATTGGTTAAAAACAAAATTAAAGTCTAGAATGTCTATCTACAAGAAAAAGTAGAGTGTAAGAGAGTTAAATACTAATTTCTTTCCAAATAAAATATGAAACTTCTCAAGATTTGGAGAACGAAATAACTTAAAGGGAATTTGTATGTTGGATAAAGATATGTCAGAAAAAGGGATAACAGTCTGATCTGTACTAAACGGTGCCTACGAAAATTATTCGCAGTATAGAAGATTTTTGATATGGATAATGCCAAAATTATTGTTGCAAATACAGAAATATGCATATTCTGGATTCATAAATGGGTAAGAGAGATTTTCTTTTGCCTGAAATAATTTTAACAGAAGCCACATCCATCTATCTGATCGAGAGTGTATCCTAATTCTGTTTTACCTTGTGTTGTTGTCTTATGGCTTTATTACAGGACCAATTGTTAGAATTCATTTCTTCAGCTGTGCTCCTAAATATTGTTTCAATGTGACAAATTATAAAAAAAAAAAAAAAAAAAAAAAAAAGAACTTAATTCAAGCCTGGGACAGCATTTTAGGAAGGAGTGGGACATGAATTTGAATTTATGAAATCTCATTTTCACATGAAAAATTAAATTTAGAAAATTAGTGAACATGGAATACAAGATATTAAAAATAGGTAGCAGTGTGGCACATACATGATAAATGCATCGGGGTGGTTGCCTAAGTTTTATGGGTAAAATCTTTATCAAGAAGGAGAAACACTATATCAGTTTTTCCTCCCCTGCAACAAGTATTACATCACAGTATCAGAGAAAGGTCAGCAAAAACTTGCAACAGACCTCCAAAATTTTAATGTGGCAGGCAAATGCAGAGACATATAAAACTCTGGTATTGCAGGCATAATTGTAGTTATCACAGCAATTTTGCAAATTATATATCATACACAACGAAATTCTGACAAAGAATCTGCATTTTGTTTGCAAGTCTAGTTTTCGTTGTTAATTGTATTCACTGACATAATGGGACAACATGCATTTTATCTTATGGTAAGGTGACCAGTTTATTAGATTAGGTGCATTCTATAGAGATAATTCCACAAAGAGCAACATCCATACGTTTTTCCTTTCGTGTATGATCAAAAAGTGCGAACAATATTTCACAACTCGAAGATATTATTATACAGTACTAATCGATTAAATCGTTTAGATAAGATGCTCTACGTTTGATTTCAGCATTCATGCATCATATTAGATGAGAAAAAGGTAACATACATAAATTTGATGGTTACCTCAAAAAAAAAAAAGCATAACATACATCGCATGTGGTATCTCGTGAGTGAACCATGTCAAGGAATGATAACAACCTTCAATTCATTCATAACCTTTTGCCTTGCTATTACACTTTTATACACTTGATCATCACATGGCCTATTTTCACTCACACAAACCCTTCAAAGTTCAAACGTCACCTTGTTGAGAGTTAGAAACACACTCTAGTTGTGGAGGAATTATTAGATAGTCCCTGACCACCTACCCATTGATCCCAGCCAATTTTAATATGACATATAGTCAAGGTAATTAATTTTTTTTCCCACAAATTGAAAAACTTTAAAACAAATCATATTGAGATTGATTTGGTCAATGATCAGGTGATCCTCGATCGTCTATTAATTTGTGGCAAGAACTAACCTGAAGCAATCAGAAGCTTCTCAAAGGAGCATTAGGCTTTCTCTGACTGCGGCTATTATACCATGATAGTAAGTGTTTAGCATTGAAAGATCGTGACCTCTTCATGGAACTAGGCTCACTATGCAGATACCTTGTCCTTGAAGAAGAAGAAGAAGAACTACAAGTATCTTTACTTTCCAAATTCCCATGCCTATCAACCCTCTTTGAGTTATTATTCCCATGAGATTCCCCTGACATAACAGTTGAAAGAGCTTGACTAATCTTATTAGCAGAAGAAGAATCCAAAGACACCGATCTTCTAGGCTGCACAATCACCACTGATCTCAAGTTCTCACTTTCTTCAACTCCTTGCTCTTCCTCACTTCTCCTTGACACATTATCATTACTACTACTATTCTGAGTATCCTCCACACTACTTTCCAAATTCTCCATCTCCACCACAAACGAATTACTCGAACTAAACGTATTAGGATCCATGGAAGGAACTCTTGTGGGATCAATAACAATAGGAGCACGGCACATGGGGCAATTAGTGTGCGATCTAAGCCAAGTATCAATGCAAGGTAAATGAAAAGCGTGGTTACACTTAGGCAAAAGTCTGAGACTCTCATCCTCTTGAAACTCGCTCAAACAAACAGAACATTCAGTGCCTTCAATCAAGCCTTCACCTTTTTTGTACTTACAAACAGTGATGGCACCGATGATTGATTGTTGGAGACCGATGGTGCGGATGTACCAAATGGGGTGGTCACGACAGGACCATGTTGTTGTTCTTCGTCTAAGAAATTATCTTCTTGTGTCTGTGGCTGTGACGTGGTTCTGGTTCTTGTTCTACGAGGAGAGATGAACTTGGCGTAGATGGCGTAGCAGCAGCAGAGAAAGAAAACGGCAATAGGTAAAGTTATGATCAAGTAGGTTTTGATGTGAGGTTTGGAGGGTTCAACGACAACGGGTGGAGGGTAAACACAGGCACATGATGATGATGATGAATTGTCATCAGAACAGATACACTCTGATAAATATGATGGGAACATATTTCTGATGTGTAGCTTCATGTTAGAGACAGACAGAGAGAGAGAGAGAGAGAGAATCAAAGAGACATGGGAGTGGAAGAAGAGGAAATCTTCAAATGAGTGTTGGGTTTGGTGAGGTGTGGTTGAATGTTTGACTTTCGACTAATTATCCAAAGCAAGAACAGACAGCGATATTGTGTTCTTCTTTCTGAGTTTTTGACGCGGAGAAGTTTTGACTTTTCTGTTTGGTATATCTTGTTTTACATTTCGTGGCGGCTGGTGTCGGTGTATTTGGACTTGTTTTATCTGGCCCAGCCCAACCTACTACTTAAAATAAAGATGTGAAACTACTCTATAAAGAAATGGAAAATATAACGACACAATGCTAGAGAAAAAAAAATGTTGATTAAGGTTTTCATTGAATATTTTATAGTTCCAATTTTAATTTATCTGAAGTATTTTATCAATTTTTAATTTATTTTTATATTTTTTCTTTATTTTTAATTTTTATTTTTAAATTAAAATTATTAAATTTTAATGTAGTCGTTCTAACAAGAAATTATATGATACTTCCATATCAATATTCAACAATTTAATTTAATTTTAAGAATTAAAAATATCACGAAAAATTAATGGGGACTTAAAAGTTAATATAACATTTTAGAAGAACTAAAATGGTCAAATAATTAAAAACTTACTTAAAAAGAGAAAAAAAAAAAAGTAAAATGTAATGCAATTTCTTGTCTTGGGAACTTTAGTAAATGTATTGAAAACAAAACTACAACCTGCAAAGTGATGAGATAAATTTATTCTTCCTCTTGTAAATATTAAGAAAGATGATTAACACTTGTTAATTAGTTAAGTAGGAAGTAATTAAATGACAAAAAAGCTAGATGATGTGTTCAATAACTTTTAAAAACTAATATAAATTATTGATTAATTTAATATCAGCAACTAATATGATTATTTTTTTAATTATTGTGAATTAGTTGAAAATTAAATAATCTATATAACGTCGTGGATGTCTTCAACTTCTGTGGGACCAAAAAAATTACTATTGGTAACTAACGTTTTTCTTTTTTTAATTTAAGATAGAGACAAATGGAAGAGACTTTAGATATATATACCTTCAATTTAAGATATCAAAGAGTTGTATGGCTTTCTTTTAGTCTTGACTCTTGAGTCTATTTACCTGCAAATTGTACAGACGAGTTTATAACAATCTTTATTTTCTCTGACAAGGAGTGGTTATATAGTTATAGCACTCTCCTAACATCCAAATCAGAGAGTTTTAAATTTCAAGTGTCATTATCAAATAATTTTTGTAGCATGTTGAACGAGATCCCAAGATACAGAAATATTTCTTTAATCTATTTTTTATGTTGTCGTTAAAGCAAACAACGGATAATAACTTGCTGTAGTTGTTAATTACTTAAAATGACCTAGTTAAGAAATCTCATCACCTGAATTACTCTAATGGTAGGTAGTTAAGAAGATGGTATGCATAATTTCTATAAAAATAAAAAATAAAATAAAACTCTGTTGCAGTTATTATTTAAAATGAAATGACCTAACCAAGCCAACCAAGCTAAAAATTGATTGAGTTAGTTGGAAAAAGGTTGACTAGTTTTTTATAGGAACAAAGCAATAAAAAGGATAAGAATACTGTTTGGTAGGAGTGTTTTGCATAACAATTGTCAAATAATATATAATAATCGATTTTGATCAGACAAAGTATAAAATTTAAAAATAATGAATAAATAACATTATAAAATAAAATTATTTTTTACAATTAAAAATGTCAAATGACTAGCTGAATTGTGCCACTGAGAATTTTTAATAGGGTCAAACACTATAAATTGGTCAAATAAACTAATAAACTAGTGGAATAAATTAGGGAAATTTTCTCATGTATAGTTTTGTTTTCTAGTACCCCATTTTTTATCAAAAAAAAATTAAGATCAGAACAGTTTTTTATTTCCTTTGGTATATTCACTTTTTATTTCCATTTTTTTAACTTGTAGCACAAACAACATGATTTTGAAATGTTGTTAAAGCAATCTCAAAGCGAGCCTTGTTTTGTTTGTTAAAGTGGTTACCCGGGCCTAAACCATTGTGCTCATATTCTTCAGTTATTCATATAGCACCGAGGCCAGCCCATAATTAAAGAAAACCTCATGAACCATGTTCTAGTTTAGGTCCAAAGTCCAAACTCAACGACCAAATTGCTATATCTATTTTTTCATGTTTTTCATGTACTCAACCCTTTTCTCGTGTTTTTCGTTGCATGTTTTAGGAAGAAACACATGTATATAAGATAAACCAAAAGACTGACCAAAGAGAAGACCAATTAATTTTCAGTTACTTAAGCCAAAAGGGAGAAAAAATTATCACACTTTCACTTCAAAGCCAGAAGGTTTATCTAACTTACAAGGAACTCACATGACATGTACAACACTTAGCGTACGTTTCCCTTGTTTAGGCCACATCTTTGCTTCAAGTAACCAAATTCATATTCAAAATATTGGTTAATTTGTTATCATTCCTAGTGTTTTTAGCCTGCAAGACTAACCAATCTCACATGTATAATATACCAATGGAAAAACAAGGCAACTTCATAATTGAATTGGTAACTTTAAATCAAACAAGTACCTCTATCAAGGCTTGATCATCTTTTCTTTTTCTAGCTTTTGTGAAGAAGTTCAAAATACTTTCAATATGTCAGCTAGAGGCCCATCATGGATTACTCTGAAATTCAGAAGTGTTCTTGATGTAGTTCGTGCAAGAAAATTCCAATCAAACAATGTTGCATTTGAGAGAAACAGACCAATTGTGTCAGCAACTAGGAATGAGAGAAGTTATTGGATGCATCCTGGTCAGAAATTCTATAGCACCAATAGCAACAACTCAAGTACTAGTGCAAAAGGGTAACTACCCTTATTATGCTTTTATCTTCTATCAATTCTAATCTCATCGTTGAATTTTACATGCTGAAATTTGTTTTTGACCTTTACTTGTAGAATAAAGGATGTGAAGGTTCAACCTGAAGTTCCTGCACGTACACCTGCTTCTAAAATCTTCACCTTCTTCCCTTATTGGTATAATCTAACATCCCTTAAAACTGTTATTCTTTACTTATTTGGATATATAATCCGAATCACTTGTCCCTATTTGTGTCATGTTCACGTCCCACCAATAAAAGAGTTACATGTCATTTAAATTTTGGGACAAAACTTAGAGTTTAAAGATCGTAATTCACGTATCGTTCAATTAGAAATTAAATTTTACATAATCTTTAAGAATTTTGTCTTTTAGGTTGACAAACTTTTCATCATGTATGACAAATTATAATTAGTTGACCCTATAAAATTTTTTACATTATTATTGTACAAGTCTTTTCTAATTATTTATGTGTTATCAATAATATAGATAATAAATAATTATGTAAATTATTAAAAAAATAGTTTTAATTGGTGAACCAATACTTAAAAATTTGAACCTAAGTTTTGTAGGTTAAATTAATCTTGTTTAAGGACAATATAGGAAAATTGAAGAATAAGTATATTTCAAATAATAAGTCAATTTTTTTATTGATAGGAATGGAAACACAATTTGGAGAGAGATGATTTGAATCTAGAATATGGACATCTAAATAGTAAATTAACTATATAAACCAAGATAACTAACTCCTTAATCCACGTTTAATTGAAAGAATCATCTAAAATTAAGAGAGGATTTGGAGTACTACCCAAAAAAAGGAAATAATACTTATGCAAAACATTTAACTAGCAAAAATATTTACTTATGAATATGCAGGATAAGATGGTTTTTGGGCATGGTACTTTCTCTGTTGCTACCTTTCTGGAAGCCTTACTGGAAACAACTAAAGATAATAGAAGGTATATACCTTATACACATGGAATTAACAATCTAATTTCTTTTTTTTTTTTTCAAATTTACATAGTTTGTTAACCGGGGGAAAAATGTGGATTCAGGAGAGGCAGAGTTAGTGGTTGAAGAGGTTGAAGCAGTGGCAAAAGTAGTGGAAAAAGTGTCAACAGTAGCAGAGAAAGTATGTGAAGATGTAGAAGAGATGCTTCCTGAGGATGGAAAACTAAGGAAAGCAGTATTGGTGGTAGAACATGCTTCAGAACAGGCAGCTCATGATGCTCAGCTAACTGAAGAATTTGTACACAAGGTACCTACCATATTACAACTTTTCTTTTATTACGAAATTTATGATAACTCAAAGTCCATTGAAGTTATAATAAGAAACGGTCGATAAACACCTATACGAGTCAACGTGAAAAAAAATATTAATAAAACAATATACATATATATTCTCTAAATTAATTAACTAGTTGACTATGTATTAAAATTATTTATCATATATTTATCTTGAAGCAATTAAGTTACACTATCCTTTTTATGTATTATTAATATTTAGCATTTATCATGTTTTTATCTAGATTTTAATATGTGATCGGGTTCGCAATTTCATTAAGTATTAAATGTCATTTTAATCTATCATCAATCAGATTCATGGTATTATGGAAAATTGTAAAAAAATAATATTAAATGTTATTTTTAATTTTTTTATTTAGACATTTTTCTATTTTAATTATTTAATCTTGAAAATTTCTATTTATATGTTTTATTTTTTAAAAATGTATAGTATGATCTTTTATATATTTTTCATTAGAAAATTTAATTTTATGATAATAATATTAATGATTTAAATTTTAAAATAATTAATTTAACGCAGTAGTAATTTTTATATACCATTATGTATACCATTATGCGTATTTAAAATGTATATACACCCTCTTTTTCTTATAAAATTAATATTTCTAATAGTAAAATATTTAAAAGTTCAAAATTACATACTTTAAAGATATAAAAAATAAAAATAGAACTTTTAATTTAAAGAACTGAAATAGAAAAATATAAAAATTTATAAATTAAAACTATATAAAATGTATTATTCAAATCGATTTGAATTGAGTTTTTATTAATCTAAATTATCTATTTACATTTGTCTAAATACTATCGTTTCATATTATTATACCATTTATGTTTCTCAATGTAATAGATAAATAATTTCAATTTTACATATTTTCTTTAATCAATAGCATTTATGTTTATTTATTTTATATTTTTCAATTATATAATTATAAATTTGTTTTATTTTATAGTTATTTTATTCTGTATATTTTACCATTTGAGTATCACTTTTACAATTAAATTACCTTTAGTAATATTTTAATATTATTTATTTTATAATTCTTACAAGAAAAATTTTAAAACCTCAAAAATCCATACAAATCAAACTGAAAAAAATTAATTTAATTCATTAGATTTCATAATTAATTTAAATCAAACGAAACTATACTTAATCTTGTTATCTTATTTAAGTAAATTTGAAGACAAAAAAAAAAAAAAAAAATCAAATTACCAGGCCGAAAGCATCCCGAAACATATGTACCTCAAAAAGGCCAAAATCGTGGGTGTGGATTGTTATTATCTGATCACGTGACTTGACTAATTCTACAAGTAACAGCTGAATACTTTTTTTCTTCTATTTTAAGTAACTTGGTTATTGAAACACAGGTTGAACATCTCAAGAATGACTTGGATGATGTGGAAGCTTTTGTTGAACCCCTAATTGACAAGATTGTGAAGACATAACCTCAGAATAATCGAGTCCAAACAAATTTACTTTTCCTCTATGTAATTGTTTCTAGTGCTGTACTGAAAATCTCTCTGCATATTATTCTTTTGTTAATTTGTGTTATGTGTAACTTATTTTTCGGTTGTGCTATTTGTTGATCTCTTCCTGTCAGATAGATCAAACTTGTAAAAGTTTGCATAAAATTGGAGGATCTGAGTATTTATAAATTTTCTAATATTTGTTTTTTATAAATTGAACGAATAAATATTTCAATTTATGTTAATTATTTTAATGTAAATATGAATAATATCGAGGAGATATATGTAAGTTAATTGATTTAAGTTGTTGTAATCTCGTACATGTCTTTAACCTTTATCAACAAAAAAAAAAAAGAGTTAGCGATTGATTAACGTTATCAAATCTTCTAAAGTTTTTCTTTTTTGGAAAATTATAAATATTTTTTTGTTGTCTTCAGCATTTTACAACTAAAGTAAACTCAATAGAGAGTATAATGAATATCTTTTAAGCCATCTTTAATATATATTGCTTATTTGAGTTTTATAATAATAACTATTTCTTTTTTGAAAAATAGCTAATTCTTTTCTAATAAAAAAACTAATATAATAATAATACTAGAAATAAAATGTAATTTTATTCGCTTAAAATACTTTTTGAATGAGCTAAAATGTAACTTTTTAACAAATTAAATCAGTCTATTAATAGGAGTTTACCAGGAATAGACCCAGCCAAAGCTCGTGGGTGAGTATTGGTGATACAGTAGCCTGATTTTAATTTAAGTATATATTTTTTAAAAAAAATTATTTTTTAAAAGACCTAATTAATATTATTCATTTGCTTTAATTACATTAAATCATTTATTGCATTTATATGTTTTTTACTTTTTTCCCGTTTAAATAAATAATTTAATAAAAATCTTATTTAATAAATTCTTACGAAATTTTTTTTCACGGTTTATTAAAATAAGTTACAAATATTTTACATATTGTTCTTCCTGGATTTGGTTTAATCCCAGTGTAATGGTCTGTATTTTGATTCAGTCTGATCGGTATAGTTTAAAGACACCGAATACATTTAGATGTCAACCGAGATAGGAGAGGGTACCTGTAAGGACACTCTAATGCCTAAGTCAGAATGTGTACAAAGAAAAGATTTAAAAGTATTCATTAGTAAGTAAGTAGGATAACTCCCTTTGAATAGGCATGTATGTATTATGATGGATTCGACGATGTCAAGCAATGATGATGAGGTGGGTTAGCTAGGGCGCCAGCCTAAGTACATGCAGCGGCTACCTATAGACTGAAATCCCTAGGGTATATCCTAGGTGTTATGTGAGAAACCTCTCATTAATGATTGTCCCATCATGCTGACACTGCAACATATTAACAGAGAAAGCTCGGCATGAGGGGGTGTGATTATCCGTGACCGAGTTTGAGTGACGTGGTGTCCATGTCACCTCGGCTCATTACACAAGACCCCAAGCTCAGGAGCGAAGACTTGTTAGTATGAGGTGTCATGTTTATGCTTTGGGATTCGTAACATTTTGCTTGGGTTTTTTAATTGTTTTTCCCACTCACTCAATATTTATGAGGCCCATGTATCCATTTTCCACTTCATAACCACCATTAGTGACGTGTCTAGGTAACTATAACATTTTGATTTCCTGCTTTTCTTTTGAAACGTTTAATTTGGAACTGTGGAGAATGTTGTTGTTTTTTCGAGGTGTTTGGCCTTCCATTCTATTCTTTTTAGACTTTGTCTTTTTATTGCACTGTGTTCTTTGTTCTTGTTCCTCTCGTTATTTTCCTTTATTCTGTGCTCAGCCTTTTTCACAATCATTCATATGGCAGTTCCTCGTCTCCTTTGTTTGTAGGTACGTATTTTCATGACCTCTTCTTCTTCTTCCAGTTCATCTAAGGTTATCTCTGTGCTAGACGGGTAAGTTTCTTCTATTAGAGGTTCTATTTCCTCTGAACAGACGCCCAATATTTCCCCCTTCTCCTACAAAGAGAGGCTCAACCGGAGGGTCTTTTCATCCTTCGGAGGCCATTTCCATTCCCTTAGGTAAGCCCAAGGCCTTTCGAGTTAAGAAAACTCCCCCCCCAGTTCCTCGTGAGTATCATTGGGTTATAAACGAGACCAATGCTTACGTCTCCATCCTGGATTCTGCTCGAATCCGTGAGGTTGTAAGCGCTCACCCCGTGTGTGAGGCCTCCATGACCAATTTCATTAGGGTTGAGGCTTGCACCCCTTCGGAACGTATTTTCATGAAGCCCCTCGTTGACGAGAATGATTTTGTCTATGTGTATGAGTATTTTTTCCATGATTTTTATGTCGTCTTCCTTTTATCCCCTTTTGAGTGTGAGATTTTGAAGTTAATAAACGAGGCTCCTAACCAACTTCACCTAATAGCTGGGCCTTTCTCAAAGCCTTTCAGCTTTTAAGTCGATTTCTTCAAATCGAGTGTTCTGCCTTTGTTTTTCTTTATTTTTATCAGTTAAAACATGGAACTCAGATAGGTTGGGTTTCGCTGAATGGAACCCAGTATGGCGCGCTCTTCTCCTCGTACACTCAATCTTTTAAATTTTAAGGATAGATTCTTTAAGCTTAGACCGAGTTCTGGAGACAAGCGGTTGCTCTTCAGTCCGGACAGATCCCCTCCATTTCCCTTGTATTGGACCTCTCCCATTAGGTTCAAGTCTTGGTCCGATCAGTTACTCTCCCCTTTAGAGAAGTGTAGTGTAGAGAGGTTAAGATCTTTGAACCGACCTTTAGATATCCGACGTATTCTTGCTCTGACTTTGTGTCGAGGACCTGTCGACATTGTTCCTAGGTATTCTTTTATATCCCTAGCCATATTCTAGTAAACGTGCATTCTCTAACTTCTGATTTGTTATTTTCAGATATCATGGCCAACCAGAACGTCTTCGACTGTAATGTATTCACTCGTGCTCCTCACTCACAGGCGTGCCTGCGCTTGAAGAGGGCTAACATCAAAGTTGGGGTGAGACTTCTGCAATAGTCAAGCCTCAGGTTATTGTTGTTAGTGATTCTTTGGGTCCTGGGGATGAGGTCCCTCCTGAATCTGTTGTGGTCACACCTCAGAGATCGCCACTAAGGTCTTCTCCAATCGTAACTGGCGTTGAAGAACCATTCACCCAAGAAGTGGTGACCCTATCCCTGGTAGGGTCCCAAACACAGTCCCCCGCTCAGTGTTCCTCTGAACAACCCTTGGTTCAAACAAGGTTCGGGGCGCCCGCTTCTGGAGCCAGGTTGATTAGAGCTTCTACATGTCCTCCTCCCTCCCGGGTTGCTTCACCATGGGTGCATAGAGAAATCTCCACGAATTGAGCATCTGTCTAGCCGTCATCTCGGGGCACATTCACTTTGGCATACTAGGGCCAGAGGTCACCATGTCACAAGCTCAGGTGGGAGTTTTCCCTTCCCCTATGATGTCGATCTCATGAATTACGTGGGGACCCCAACCCTTGTGGATGGTGCACATCTCATACTGATGCGATGCATGTCGATTTTCCAGCATTGTTGTAAGTCACGTACTTATTTATAATTAAACTTCTTAATTCTGGGTAACAGTGTCTATTTTTAGGAATGACATGATATTTGTCGTGGAGGCCAATGAAAAGGTGAAGGAATTAGAAAACTTGAACCAGGAACTTATGAGGCATAAGGTGGAGTAGGAAAGAATTATGACCTCGCAAGGTCTAGAGCTCGGGCAGACTCGTGGACGGTTGAAGGTCTCTAAGAATGAAAGAGAAGTTGTGAGAAACGCCTTAAAGGAACTTCAGCAGAAGTCGCGAGAAGCGGAAGAGTCGGCCACCGCGGCACGAGCTCAAGAGGATGTTGCTATGAAGGCCTTGGAAGCCTCGCAGGAGCAAACGAGGTTGAATGAGGGGTCCTTCAACAAAACCTGAGCGGAGTTAGAGGAGAAGATTGTAAAGTTGGAAGCGGGCAATGCCAAGCTGGAGGGAAAGCTCAAGGAGGCCGAGGGGAAACTGCAGGATATCAAGGACTCGAACACGAGGGTCGAAGTGCTATAGGCCGAAGTGGACGAGAAGTACGCCCTGGGGTTGAAGGCTTTTTTAGGAGGTTTCGCCCGCGCTCTTCATCAAATTAAGTTGTATACTCTCGATTATGATATCTCGGCCTTTGACGAGACTAAAGTTGTAATTGATGGGAAACTTGTAGACAATTGATGTCCATTTTGATAAGATCGGAGTTTGTAACAATTGCTTTTCTGTGACATTTTTCTACTTGTATTGTACATTGGCAATTTTTCTGTGACAATTTTTGTGACGTTGATTTGACACCTGTCATTTTTTCAAGGTGACCTTGCTCCCTGAGACTCATGGAAGGGAAAAAAACGTGCCCGGTACAGACAATCTTGGGGGGGGGGGGACAATGAAAAGCCTCGTTCCTCCCAGCATGGTGAGGTCGCCCAATGATGATCCATTTTATATACATGTTCTTCACTTTGTTTTCGGTTCAATTAGCCTTTATTTGTGTCATATTTTGGTAGCTTATCATAGATTTGTGTTAGAGGCATATTTTAGTACTAGTAGTAAATAATAGTTAATTTTCATAAGTTCTTATGTTTTTGTACTAATTCTTGTGCAGTTGCGTCGGGAGCTCTGAGGAATAAAGAAGAGATAGGAGCAGGGAGGAGATTGAATGTTAGAATGGAAGCCTGGATTGGAAGACCCAAGATCTGAGGTGAGGACTTAGAATGCAAGTCAGCAAGAGGAAGAGAAGTTGTAGCTCAAGCCAAGGGCGCACACGCGCCAGGGCGAGCCAGGGTGGCGCACTCATGCCTTGCTTGCGGTAGAAATGCGCCAGGGCGTGCCAGGGGGGCGCATTCAGCCTTTCATTGCGGCACAAATGCGCCAGGGCGCGCTCAGGGGCGCGTCTCATGCCTTATGAACCCTTGTTCCGTCGATGGAGTTGTTCGTCGTGCTCGCTTCAAGTGAAGGATCGTCTGTGCTTATTCTTCCAAGTTACCGTCTGTCTTTGTGTCTTCCAAGTTGCTTCGTCTGTATTTGTTTCTGATGGAATTACTTCGTCTACACTTGCTTCTTCTGGATTAGTTTCGTCTGAGCTTACTTCATCTGAGTTGTCTCGTCTGTACTTGTTTCGTCTGAGTCCCCAGATTTATGCTTTCGTCTGTAACCATAACAGACGATACCAAGTCCATAACAGACGATACCAAGTCCATAACAGACGATACCAAATTCAAGAACAGACAATACACCAAGCTAAGACAGACGATACCAAGCGCAAGACAGACGATACGAAGTCTAATACAGACGACACCCAAGACAGACGATACCAAGACCAAGACAGGCGACACGAAGGCCAGGCGATACAAAGTCAATCTGAGGCGACATGAAGACAGACGATACAACAGACGAATGATCAAACTATTACTTACATTGTTCTGTTTTCTTCCCTGATCAAGGCGCGCCAGGGCGCGTCCCTCCTTAGTGGCGACGCGCATTCTCCATCTATAAAAGCTGCTCGGGGCGCGAAACTTAACAGCTTTTTGATACTTTTCATAATTCAATTTTTCTTCCTCTGCATACGGGAGTTGCGCGATTGCGCAATTCTCTCTTCTTCTTCTTCTCTTTGTTCTCCTCTTTCGCGCGATTGCGCGATCCTCTCTTCTCTCACTTCGTTCTTTTCTGTTCTCTATTCTTCTCATGCTTACTTCTTCGATTTCGATGTTCATGTACTCAATTCTTCCTCACAACTGTAGCGATTGCAACAGTTGAACTCAATTCCTTGATTTTGATTCTTCTTCAATTCTGCAATAGATCTCTGGTTCAATTTACATTCACGCGTTGTTACTCAGTTCTTACTTGTGATAGTTTCCTTTGCATTACATGTTGTCGTTCGTTATTCATCCTCTGCTTTTAATTTTGGTTTAATTCGTTACTGCGGTTTACGTATCACTGTTCTCGTTTCGATTTCAACTTCTCTTCGCGATTGTTCACATTTCTTCTTCTGCTCTTATCTTTCGGTTCAAGTCATTGATTCAATTTACATTTCTTGTTCTGTTTCCGTTTTCTACTTCCGTCTGTAGCTTTCCGTTTGATTTCATAATCTCAATTTCATTTGGTTTTGTTGAATTGTTCAATGAAAATCCCCCTCCTAATTGTGACTAATTCCGAATTGAATGGATGTATGTCTTCTGAGAGATGACCTAGGTTGATTCCTCTGTATTACAAATCTAATTGGGGATAAATCTAGCTTTTGATAGTCATTCGACAGTGAATATCAAAATGGCGCCGTTGCCGGGGACATGCGTCATTTGATTTGGAATTATCACTGCTCATGTATATAAATTGTTTGTGAATATTTCTCTGTTTTTGATTTAGGAATTAGTTTGCTTCTAACCTTGGTTCTATTTTTGTCTGTAAAATGTTTTGCTTCCACCATTAGTTCAGTTTCGTCTGTAGTTTGGTGCTTCGTCTGTAGGTGATTCCGTCTGAAGGTATCATCTGTAGGCTGTGTTTCGTCTGTAGGTTATGTTTCGTCTGTAGGTTGTGTTTCGTCTGTAGGTTGTGTTTCGTCTATAGGTTATGTTTCGTCTGTAGGTTGTGTTTCATCTGTAGGTTGTGTTTCGTCTGTAGGTTATGTTTCGTCTGTAGGTACTGACTATTTTGTTGAGTTTTTGCATAGGTTTTAATTCTTTGTACATATCATTGATTCTAGTTAGTTAGTGATTAAATGATATTTTGTTGAGTGCTGTTAGTGAGTGTAGTTTCTGCTAATTTGTGATTAGATATTGATGCTTTTGATGGCTATTGTTGAATCTGATGATCTAGAGAGGTGTTGATTTACATTCAATTAGGCTAACATGGATAGTAGGTCTATTAGGGAACTATTACAACAGGAGGAGAGTTTCAGTGAGTCAACTTTTGTGGATAATAGGACTCTTAGGGAACTATTGCAGCAGGATTTCAATGATTCAATTTTTGAAGAGGCAAAAGTTTTTCATACCATACCTCAACAAAGCCCGAGACAACCCATGTTCCTACAATCCTGGATGGGGAGATCACCTTTATCAGAGTTCACTTGACTATCCTACTCTCCATCCGACACAAAATTGGCAGCAAAATTACAATCATCATATATCATCTTTACAACCACCACACCAACAACAAAGATATCAACCTCCTCCCTTGAGACAACAAGAAGTGTTCCAACCTGCTCAATCACAACCTGTGAATAGTACTGGACCATCTTTGGAGGAGTTGATAAAACAGATGACAACTTCCAGTATGCAATTTCAACAAAATGTAAATGCTTCAATTTCAGATTTGAAAACGCAAATTGGTCAGTTGGCCACCACTGTTAACCACTTCCAGCAACCTCAAGCATCCATCATCAGCATGAAACTACCTGCTGAAGAGCATTCTGTTCCCTCTTTAGATGTAGTTGATAGTTTGGTAGATAATTGTACATATTTTAATTCTGAATTTGATTCTGACTTGACTAACTCTTCTAATTTTAATACTGATGTGGTTTGTTGTTGCTGTAATGATGATGCCACTGTTTGTACCATATGTGCAGAGATTAATACTGCCATTGCAGGTGCAGATTTTAATCTGCATGTTGCAGATTTTGGTCTACAGGTTCTGGCATCCACTGACATTGCAGCAAACGAGCCATTGCTACCTTCTACTGCACAACCAGAAAATACAATTACCATGGAGGTTGCATGTACAGAGAAAGAGTTGCAAAAACAAGAATTGAAAGAACAAGACATGGAAGAAAAAGTGACAGATGAACAAGAGAAGGGAACATTGATTTCTAAAGAAGAACTGCAAGATACTTCAGACCTTCCTTCTTACAAAAATCCTCATGTCTTGATACCTAGTGGAGAATTGTCCATAGAGTTTCCTTGGAGCAAACACCATGAAAAAATTGAAGTATCCAAGAAGTCAGAGTCACCACTAGAGAAGATTTCTTTATCTCTTGACACTCTTTCTCACTACAATTTCAAAATAAATGCCAATATTAAAATGAATAAATGGAAGATATTGATTATGGCATTCAATTTGTTTCTACCACCGTGCACTTGCATTGATTATAGAACACGCATGCACCTTAAATCATCTGCACTCATAAATAATGATTTACATATTATTATAGATGATTGGACGATATTTGATCCAGGTGGGTGTTTGTTTCTTATCAGACACAAGGGCAGCACTATCACGAGAGCATCATTGAGAAGCCCACAGCACCTTGCTGCTCTGAGCAGCCGAGGGAGTTTTCTTTTCTCCCTCCACTCTTTTCCGTTCTATCTTCATTCATTTCCTGTCTATCCATCTTCTGTAATTAGGAAGTAAGTAATAAGAAGTAATTAGGAAGTAATTAGGGAGTTTTCTATTTCTCCTCTGTCTTGAATTGCAGTTGACTTCATTGATGCACTTTATGTTACATTGAGGACAATGCAAATTTTAAGTGTGGGGGGGAATTGTGTGAATATTTTGCTGTTATGTTTTCTGTTCTGTTTTCTTTAATTCTCTGTTCTGGTTTTGTTCTGTTTTCTTTGATTTTCTGTTCTGTTTTTGTTCTGTTTGAGTGTTGAAAGGAAAATATATATATGAAAAAATAATAGTAAATGTGAAACATACCTTTTCTTTGAAGTTACAGGTGTATAAACTGTGGAAGTTACAAACATTTTTAGTTGATAGATTTTTCAATCTTCTTATAACCTATGTGTGCATCTTTGAATTGCAATTGACTTGAAGCTAAAGTTTGGATAATTAGTGATAGAAAAATAAACCTTGTAAGAGTTTGAGCCTTATATGGAGGAACTATTCTTTCCTTCAAATTTCTTTCTTGTGTGACTACACTCATCTTGTTAGTTGCTCTAGATTTTTCCTTGACTCTTGCTGATATTTCTTGATCACATGCATTATTGAAATGATCTAGGCAAATTTCTTCTTAAGCCACTAGCCAAATGAGCCTACCTTACATATCTGTCCCTTGTCATCCCCTTTTGAGCCTTTATTTCCCTTTCTTCAATTTTAAGCTCATTACAAGCCGAAAAATGGAAAACAATGATGCCCCCTAACTTTAGGGATTAAAGGAGCTTTGGAATTGTTTTGGGAATAAGTTTTAAATAAGTGTGGGGGTATAACCCTTTAGGACAATTCTGATATGTGAGTTGATGAATGGATTGGCATTGGTTATGCAAAAGAAAACAACTACACAGAAAAATGTATATGTATATATAGAAAAAGATACAAAGAATAAAATACCAAAAGCTGCAAAGAAGGAAATCTAGAAAAAGAAAAAAAAAAGAGAAAGCAAAAGAAAGAAGAAAAGAAAGCACCAAAAGTTATAAGAAAGCAAGAAAGAAGAGAGAAAAAGAGAAACAGAAGGAAATGAAAATCCAGGATGGAAATAAGTGGGAAACTAAAAAGAGGTAAGTGCTAGGAGGGTAATCTTCATGCTTATAAGATTTATTCCCCATTGCTCCTCTTTTCTCTTGGTTATTAGCCTAAATAATCCTTCTTTTATCCCACCTGCACCTTGGCCACATTACAAGCTTAATAAAGTCCTTTTGATCTCTAATTGCATGTGTTTCAAGTTATTGAAATTAGAGGCTTGTAAAAATCTGGTAGTGCTAACTTGTATGATGTGTTTGAGTGCAAATACAATCCTAAACACTTGAGAGTTAAGAGGAAACACTTACTTGTGAGGTTCTATCACTTTGAATTCATTCTTTAACTCAACTTGTCAAATTGTTTGTTCTGGATGCACCTTAGACTGATGAATCGTTGTTGATCTTGATGCTCTGAATTTTGTCCCTTTCCCTTTATATGCATCGTGGCTGTTGGAATTGGTTCGGTTCACATAGCATCAACTTTTCTTTTAGTAAGTTTTGCCCCGGAGTGCAAAAGAATAAGTGTGGGGGTATTTGATGATCCATTTTATATACATGTTCTTCACTTTGTTTTCGGTTCAATTAGCCTTTATTTGTGTCATATTTTGGTAGCTTATCATAGATTTGTGTTAGAGGCATATTTTAGTACTAGTAGTAAATAATAGTTAATTTTCATAAGTTCTTATGTTTTTGTACTAATTCTTGTGCAGTTGCGTCGGGAGCTCTGAGGAATAAAGAAGAGATAGGAGCAGGGAGGAGATTGAATGTTAGAATGGAAGCCTGGATTGGAAGACCCAAGATCTGAGGTGAGGACTTAGAATGCAAGTCAGCAAGAGGAAGAGAAGTTGTAGCTCAAGCCAAGGGCGCACACGCGCCAGGGCGAGCCAGGGTGGCGCACTCATGCCCTGCTTGCGGTAGAAATGCGCCAGGGCGTGCCGGGGCGCATTCGGCCTTTCATTGCGGCACAAATCGCCGGGCGCGCTCGAAGCGCGTCTCATGCCTTATGAACCCTTGTTCGTCGATGGAGTTGTTCGTGCGTACTGCTTCAATGAAGGATTCGTCGTGCTTATTCTTCCAAGTTACTTCGTCTGTCTTTGTGTCTTCCAAGTTGCTTAAATACGTATTTGTTTCTGATGGAATTACTTCGTCTACACTTGCTTCTTCTGGATTAGTTTCGTCTGAGCTTACTTCATCTGAGTTGTCTCGTCTGTACTTGTTTCGTCTGAGTCCCCAGATTTATGCTTTCGTCTGTAACCATAACAGACGATACCAAGTCCATAACAGACGATACCAAGTCCATAACAGACGATACCAAATTCAAAACAGACAATACACCAAGCTAAGGCCAGGGCGATACCAAGCGCCAAGAGCCAGGCGATACGAAGTCTAATACGAGGACGACACCAAAGACGCCAGACGATACCAAGACCAAGAGGCCAGGCGACAGAAGACCAGGCGATACAAAGTCAATACGGCGACATGAAACCAGACGATACAACGAGGCGAATGATCAAACTATTACTTACATTGTTGTTTTCTTCCCGATCAAAGCGCGCGAAGCGCGTCCTCCTTAGTGGCGACGCGCATTCTCCATCTATAAAAGCTGCTCGGGCGCGAAACTTAACGACTTTTTGATACTTTTCATAATTCAATTTTTCTTCCTCGCATACGGGAGTTGCGCGATTGCGCAATTCTCTCTTCTTCTTCTTCTCTTTGTTCTCCTCTTTCGCGCGATTGCGCGATCCTCTCTTCTCTCACTTCGTTCTTTTCTGTTCTCTATTCTTCTCATGCTTACTACGATTTCGATGTTCATGTACTCAATTCTTCCTCACTGGCTGTAGCGATTGCAACGGTTGAACTCAATTCCTTGATTTTGATTCTTCTTCAATTTGCAATAGATCTCGGTTCAATTTACATTCACGCGTTGTTACTCGGTTCTTACTTGTGATAGTTTCCTTTGCATTACATGTTGTCGTTCGTTATTCATCCTCTGCTTTTAATTTTGGTTTAATTAATTCTTTGCGGTTTCGTATCTTGTTCTCGTTTCGATTTCAACTTCTCTTAGCGATTGTTCACATTTCTTCTTCGCTCTTATCTTTCGGTTCAAGTCATTGATTCAATTTACATTTCTTGTTTTTTCCGTTTTCTACTTTAGTCTATAGCTTTCCGTTTGATTTCATAATCTCAATTTCATTTGGTTTTGTTGAATTGTTCAATGAAAATCCCCCTCCTAATTGTGACTAATTCCGAATTGAATGGATGTATGTCTTCTGAGAGATGACCTAGGTTGATTCCTCTGTATTACAAATCTAATTGGGGATAAATCTAGCTTTTGATAGTCATTCGACAGTGAATATCAAAATGGCGCCGTTGCCGGGGACATGCGTCATTTGATTTGGAATTATCACTGCTCATGTATATAAATTGTTTGTGAATATTTCTCTGTTTTTGATTTAGGAATTAGTTTGCTTCTAACCTTGGTTCTATTTTTGTCGTAAAATGTTTTGCTTCCACCATTAGTTCGGTTTAGTGCACGTAGTTTGGTGCTTCGTCGTAGGTGATTCCGTCGAAGGTATATCATCCGTAATTTGTGTTTAAATCTCGTAGGTTATGTTTCGTCTGTAGGTTGTGTTTCGTCTGTAGGTTGTGTTTCGTCTATAGGTTATGTTTCGTCTGTAGGTTGTGTTTAAATCGTAGGTTGTGTTTTAGTGTAGGTTAGGTTATGTTTCGCAGCGTAAAGTCTTGACTATTTTGTTGAGTTTTTGCATAGGTTTTAATTCTTTGTACATATCATTGATTCTAGTTAGTTAGTGATTAAATGATATTTTGTTGAGTGCTGTTAGTGAGTGTAGTTTCTGCTAATTTGTGATTAGATATTGATGCTTTTGATGGCTATTGTTGAATCTGATGATCTAGAGAGGTGTTGATTTACATTCAATTAGGCTAACATGGATAGTAGGTCTATTAGGGAACTATTACAACAGGAGGAGAGTTTCAGTGAGTCAACTTTTGTGGATAATAGGACTCTTAGGGAACTATTGCAGCAGGATTTCAATGATTCAATTTTTGAAGAGGCAAAAGTTTTTCATACCATACCTCAACAGCAGTACAACCCATGTTCCTACAATCCTGGATGGGGAGATCACCTTTATCAGAGTTCACTTGACTATCCTACTCTCCATCCGACACAAAATTGGCAGCAAAATTACAATCATCATATATCATCTTTACAACCACCACACCAACAACAAAGATATCAACCTCCTCCTGAGACAACAAGAAGTGTTCCAACCGCTCAATCACAACTTTGTGAATAATCTTGGACCATCTTTGGAGGAGTTGATAAAACAGATGACAACTTCCAGTATGCAATTTCAACAAAATGTAAATGCTTCAATTTCAGATTTGAAAACGCAAATTGGTCAGTTGGCCACCATTGTTAACCACTTCCAGCAACCTCAAGCATCCATCATCAGCATGAAACTACCTTTGAAAGAGCATTTGTTCCCTCTTTAGATGTAGTTGATAGTTTGGTAGATAATTGTCTGATTTTAATTTGAATTTGATTGACTTGACTAACTCTTCTAATTTTAATCTTGATGTGGTTTGTTGTTCTTTGTAATGATGATGCCCCTTGTTTGTACCATATGTGCGAGAGATTAATCTTGCCATTGCGGTGCAGATTTTAATCTGCATGTTGCAGATTTTGGTCTACAGGTTCTGGCATCCACTGACATTGCAGCAAACGAGCCATTGCTACCTTCTACTGCACAACCAGAAAATACAATTACCATGGAGGTTGCATGTACAGAGAAAGAGTTGCAAAAACAAGAATTGAAAGAACAAGACATGGAAGAAAAAGTGATGAGATGAACAAGAGAAGGGAACATTGATTTCTAAAGAAGAAGCGCAAGATACTTCAGACCTTCCTTCTTACAAAAATCCTCATGTCTTGATACCTAGTGGAGAATTGTCCATAGAGTTTCCTTGGAGCAAACACCATGAAAAAATTGAAGTATCCAAGAAGTCAGAGTCACCACTAGAGAAGATTTCTTTATCTCTTGACACTCTTTCTCACTACAATTTCAAAATAAATGCCAATATTAAAATGAATAAATGGAAGATATTGATTATGGCATTCAATTTGTTTCTACCACCGTGCACTTGCATTGATTATAGAACACGCATGCACCTTAAATCATCTGCACTCATAAATAATGATTTACATATTATTATAGATGATTGGACGATATTTGATCCAGGTGGGTGTTTGTTTCTTATCAGACACAAGGGCGACACTATCACGAGAGCATCATTGAGAAGCCCACAAGCACCTTCTGCTTTCGAGCGGCCGAGGAGTTTTCTTTTCTCCTCCACTCTTTTCCGTTCTATCTTCATTCATTTCTGTCTATCCATCTTACGTAATTAGGAAGTAAGTAATAAGAAGTAATTAGGAAGTAATTAGGGAGTTTTCTATTTCTCCTCTGTCTTGAATTGCAGTTGACTTCATTGATGCACTTTATGTTACATTGAGGACTATGCAAATTTTAAGTGTGGGGGGGAATTGTGTGAATATTTTTTGTTATGTTTTTCTTACATTTGTTTTCTTTAATTCTGTTGGTTTTGTTGTTTTCTTTGATTTTTCATTGTTTTTGTTTGTTTGAGTGTTGAAAGGAAAATATATATATGAAAAAATAATAGTAAATGTGAAACATACCTTTTCTTTGAAGTTACAGGTGTATAAACTGTGGAAGTTACAAACATTTTTAGTTGATAGATTTTTCAATCTTCTTATAACCTATGTGTGCATCTTTGAATTGCAATTGACTTGAAGCTAAAGTTTGGATAATTAGTGATAGAAAAATAAACCTTGTAAGAGTTTGAGCCTTATATGGAGGAACTATTCTTTCCTTCAAATTTCTTTCTTGTGTGACTACACTCATCTTGTTAGTTGCTCTAGATTTTTCCTTGACTCTTGCTGATATTTCTTGATCACATGCATTATTGAAATGATCTAGGCAAATTTCTTCTTAAGCCACTAGCCAAATGAGCCTACCTTACATATCTGTCCCTTGTCATCCCCTTTTGAGCCTTTATTTCCCTTTCTTCAATTTTAAGCTCATTACAAGCCGAAAAATGGAAAACAATGATGCCCCCTAACTTTAGGGATTAAAGGAGCTTTGGAATTGTTTTGGGAATAAGTTTTAAATAAGTGTGGGGGTATAACCCTTTAGGACAATTCTGATATGTGAGTTGATGAATGGATTGGCATATGGAAGCTTCAATTACAAGAACTTGAGGAGCTTCGATCGGAGGCTTACGAGAACTCTAAGATCTACAAGGAGAAAGTCAAGAAGTATCATGATAATATGATTCTAAGGAAGGAGTTCAAAGTAGGCCAGAAAGTGTTGTTATTCAATTCTCGTCTGAAGCTTATAGCCGGTAAACTTCGTTCTCGATGGGATGGCCCTTTCGTTATCACTAATGTCCTGTCCCATGGTGCAGTTGAGATAAAAGATGAAGTTACTGGTAAAATTTGGAAGGTAAATGGTCATCAACTCAAGGAATTCCATGAGAGTCCGAAAGCGAGGAAGAAAGGCGAGCGAAAATGTGTCCTAAAATTTGAACCTAGGCGGCCGGATGTGCAAATATTTGGCCCTTGAGGGAGTTTTCTATCTCCCTTCGTCTTGAATTGCGAGTTGACTTCATTGCCACATTTTATGTTACATTGAGGACAATGCAAATTTTAAGTGTGGGGGGGGATTCGTCTGTCAAAGTTTCGTCTGTCCTTTAAGATTCGTCTGTCAAAGTTTCGTCTGTCCCTTAGTCTGTCCTTTAAGTTTAAATCATCAAAGTTTCGTCTGTCTTTAAGATTAAGATTCGCATCAATATTCAGATTTTAAATCGTCCTTAGTCCTGTCCTCTAAGTTTCGTCTGTCAAAATAAAAAAAATAAAATAAAAATAAAATAAAATAAATAAATAAATAAAAAAATGTGAATCATGCCACTTCTTTGAAGTTACAGGTATATAAACTGTGGAATTTACAAACATTTTTAGTTGATAGATTTTTCAATCGTCTCATAACTTATGAGTGCATCTTTGAATTGCAATTGACTTGAAGCTAAAGTTTGGATAATCGGTGATAGAAAAATAAACCTTGTGAGAGGTTGAGCCTTATATGAAGGAACCATTATTCCTGAGAATATTTCTTTCGTGTGTGACTACACTCATCTTGTTAGTAGCTCGGATTTTTCCTTGACTCTAGTGATATTTCTTGTTCACATGCATTATTGATATGATTTAGGCATTCCTTCTTGAGCTACTAGCCAAATTGGCCACCTTACATACTTTCCCTTTGTACTCCCCTTTGAGCCTTTATATCCCGTTCTTCAATTTTAAGCTCATTACAAACCTAGGAAAATGGAAAACAACGATGTAACGACTGAGAGATTAAAGGAGCTTTGGAATTGTTTTGGGAATAGGTCCTAAATAAGTGTTGGGATATCGTCTGTAATAATCATTCATGTGGCTTAGTCTGTAGACAAACGAGACGGAATCAAACGACGGAACAAGCGAGACGAAAAAAAAATATATAAAATAAAATAACCCCTCGAACAAGTCTGGTATGTAAGCTAGTGAATGGATTGACAATAGCTATATAAAAGAAAACAAACATATAGAAAAGATACAAAGAAGAAAATACCAAAAGCTATAAGCAGGGAAATATAGAAAGGAAAAAGAAGCAAGAAAAGATACAGAAAAGAAAGTACCACAAGTAAAATAAAGCAAAGGGAAGAAAAAGGAAAAGAAACAGAAGAAAATGAAAATCCATTATGAAAATAAGTGGGAAACCAAAAAGAGGTGAATGCTAGGAGGGTAATTCTCATGCTTACTAGATTTATTCCCCATTGCTCCTCTTTTCTCTTGGTTATTAGCCTAAATGACCTTTCTTTAATCCCACCTTCACCTTGGCCTCATTACAAGCTTAATAAAGACCTTTTGATCTTTAATTGCATGTGCTTCAAGTTATTGAAATTAGAGGCTTGTAAAAATCTGGTAGTGTTAACTTGTATGATGTGTTTGAGTGCAAATACAATCCTAAACACTTGAGAGTTAAGAGGAAACACTTACTTGTGAGGTTCTATCACTTTGAATTCATTCTTTAACTCAACTTGTCAAATTGTTTGTTCTGGATGCACCTTAGACTGATGAATCGTTGTTGATCTTGATGCTCTGAATTTTGTCCCTTTCCCTTTATATGCATCTGTGGCTCAACTGGAATTGGTTCAGTTCACATAGCATCAACTTTTCTTTTAGTAAGTTTTGCCCCGGAGTGCAAAAGAATAAGTGTGGGTGTATTTGATGATCCATTTTATATACATGTTCTTCACTTTGTTTTCGGTTCAATTAGCCTTTATTTGTGTCATATTTTGGTAGCTTATCATAGATTTGTGTTAGAGGCATATTTTAGTACTAGTAGTAAATAATAGTTAATTTTCATAAGTTCTTATGTTTTTGTACTAATTCTTGTGCAGTTCGTCGGGGAGCTACGAGGAATAAAGAAGAGATAGGAGCAGGGAGGAGATTGAATGTTAGAATGGAAGCCTGGATTGGAAGACCCAAGTTCTGAGGTGAGGACTTAGAATGCAAGTCAGCAAGAGGAAGAGAAGTTGTAGCTCAAGCCAAGGGCGCACACGCGCCAGGGCGAGCCAGGGTGGCGCACTCATGCCCTGCTTGCGGTAGAAATGCGCCAGGGCGTGCGAAGGGCGCATTGACCTTTCTTCATCTGCACAAATAAAAGGGCGCGCTCAGGGCGCGTCTCATGCCTTATGAACTTTGTTCCGTCGATGGAGTTGTTCCGTCTCGTACTCGCTTCAACCGAAGGATTCGTCTGTGCTTATTCTTCCAAGTTACTTCGTCTGTGCTGTGTCTTCCAAGTTGCTTCGTCTGTATTTGTTTCTGATGGAATTACTTCGTCTACACTTGCTTCTTCTGGATTAGTTTCGTCTGAGCTTACTTCATCTGAGTTGTCTCGTCTGTACTTGTTTCCCTCGAGTCCCCAGATTTATGCTTTAAAATCCGTAACCATAACACGCGATACCAAGTCCATATGAGGCGATACCAAATTCAAGAACAGACAATACACCAAGCTAAGACAGACGATACCAAGCGCAAGACAGACGATACGAAGTCTAATACAGACGACACCCAAGACAGACGATACCAAGACCAAGACAGACGACACCGAAGACAGACGATACAAAGTCCAATACAGACGACATGAAGACAGACGATACAACTGACGAATGATCAAACTATTACTTACATTGTTGTTGTTTTCTTCCACGATCAAGCGCGCAAAGGCTGCGTCCCTCCTTAGTGGCGACGCGATTCTCCATCTATAAAAGCTGCTCGAGGCGAAACTTAACAGCTTTTTGATACTTTTCATAATTCAATTTTTCTTCCTCTCGCATCGGGAGTTGCGCGATTATAATTCTCTCTTCTTCTTCTTCTCTTTGTTCTCCTCTTTTCGCGCGATTGGCTGATCCTCTCTCTCACTTCGTTCTTTTCGTTCTCTATTCTTCTCATGCTTACTTCTTCGATTTCGATGTTCATGTACTCAATTCTTCCTCAACCAGCTAGCTGATTACGATTGCAACAGTTGAACTCAATTCCTTGATTATGATTCTTCTTCAATTCTGCAATAGATCTCTGGTTCAATTTACATTCATGCGTTGTTACTCAGTTCTTACTTGTGATAGTTTCCTTTGCATTACATGTTGTCGTTCGTTATTCATCCTCTGCTTTTAATTTTGGTTTAATTCGTTACTGCGGTTTACGTATCATTGTTCTCGTTTCGATTTCAACTTCTCTTCGCGATTGTTCACATTTCTTCTTCTGCTCTTATCTTTCGGTTCAAGTCATTGATTCAATTTACATTTCTTGTTCTGTTTCCGTTTTCTACTTCCGTCTGTAGCTTTCCGTTTGATTTCATAATCTCAATTTCATTTGGTTTTGTTGAATTGTTCAATGAAAATCCCCCTCCTAATTGTGACTAATTCCGAATTGAATGGATGTATGTCTTCTGAGAGATGACCTAGGTTGATTCCTCTGTATTACAAATCTAATTGGGGATAAATCTAGCTTTTGATAGTCATTCGACAGTGAATATCACCCAACAAAATCCAAATGAGGTCCAAGGAACCATCAACACAATAGCAAGGGGATTCAGAGGGGGAGGTAGCACGAGTAATGCCCGGAAATGGCATTTGTAGAGTGTCAATACGGTTAACCATCACCTACTCGCTCGGATGCTTCCTCCCATCACATTCTCTGATGAGGACTTTAGCTCCAACGACCCTGACCAGGAAGACCCTATGGTAATCACCACGGTTATCGCCAATTGGAAAGTAAAAAAGATTTTGGTGGATCAAGGGAGTTTCGCCGACGTCTTGTACTGGCCTACCTTCCTCAAGCTTGGCCTCCCATTGACTTTGATAAACCCCCGCAATGATCCACTTCTCGACTTCGTCGGGGAAAGGTTCCACACCAGAGGGTACATTTATCTATTGACAACCTTCGAGAAAGGAGAGCGACATAAAACGTTGTCAGTGAGGTACTTGTTGGTAGATGCCCACACCTCCTATAACGTCATCATAGGACGCCAAACACTAAACCAACTTGGCGCCATAGTGTCCATTCCACATATGACAATGAAGTTTCCAGTGAATGACAAGGTGGTTACAATTAAAGCAGACCAAAAATAATAAGGGATTGTTAAGCCTAGAGCCTGAAGATTCCCGCTTACTCGGTAAACGCGTCGAAGCAGACAGGGACACCCCATGACGACACCAATGTCCCTGATGCAATAACGTTGAAGACATCGACCTTGATTCGTGATCCGAATTTCACGAAGAAAGGCCAACAACCGATGAGGATACCTCTCCTCTACAGGTGGATTCCCAACCAAAACAAACAATGAAAATAGGAAGACAAATGGATGATCTAACCCGGGTCGAGTTACACCAAGTGCTCTTGTAAAACGCAGACCTATTCGCTTGGAGTGCCATCGACATGTCGGGCATCGATCCCAACTTCATTTGTCACAAACTAGTTGTACTTCCACAGGCAAGACTGGTGTCCCAAAAGAAAAGAAAATTAGGAAAGGGTACCTATAAGGGCACTCCAATGCCTAAGTCAAAATGTATAAAGGGAAAGATCCAAAAGTATTAATTGGTAAGTAAGAGTGTAAGACAACTCCCTTTAAATAGACATGTGTATGTATTCTGACGGATTCGGTGATGTTAGGCAATGATGATGAGCTGAGTTAGCCAGTCGCCCAACCCAGATACATACGACGGCTACCTATAGATTGAAATCTCTAGAGTGTACCCTAGGTGTTAGGTGAAAAATTCCTCATTAATGATTGTCCCATCATATTATGACATATTGACAGAGAAAACTCGATATGAGGAGGTGTTATTGATCTGTAACCAAGTTGGAGTGACATATGTCACCTCGATTCATTACATATATTATTCATATAATTTTTTATTTTTTAAAATATTTTCATAAACTTTAAAAATATAAAATAATATAAATAAATTTTTAATAAACTCATCGAAAATGAGTCTTCTTCTATTGGTACGCGTTTCAAAAAGTTACTTTTATTTTAATTAATTTAACGGTCAAAAAGAAAATGCGATGAGGCTTTTGAGTTGGGACCATGTTTTGTTTCCCTTGGAGTTGGTAATAAAATGATTATCTGTGGACACCTTGATTACAGTACATACATTATATATATGAAAGCACTTTTATCACGTTTCAGCCGCGTAGCAAACAATAAAGAATCTAGAATGTCAGTGCCAGCCTCAATAGGCAACTTTTTCCTTTTTCTTTAGTTTCTCTTGCTCTGTGTTCGTCCAATTTTAAAGGATATATTTATATTCATATATGTGGAATATTTTAATAAGCTCTCAATTACTATTTTTATATTTTAATTTGATTTTTATATTTTAAAAAATTTTAATTTTAATTTTAAAAAATGATTTAGTTGTCCTTTTTATTAGTATTTGAGCCGTTAACGAAATTATGATATATATGATGTGTCTTATTTTACTTTTATTAATATTTATTTAACAAAATCTGTTAAATTCTTATCGAGCACTTAAAAAATACATAGATCAAAAGTTGAAATTTTTTAAAATATAACATGATATTGACATAAAAAATAATACAAGACAACAAATATAATTATGCCTTTTGAAAACTAATAAATTAAGATTTAATTGATTAACTATCTTTAAGTGGTGGATTGAATTTAATAAAATAATAACGATAACGCAGATAAAACATAGAATATATTGATTGCCCTTCTAATAATTTTAGCATTTTCTTCTCTTTTGTTTTTTAAGCCCAAAACAGTAAAAAAGAAAACCCGCAGATAAAACAAAATAAGTTCTATTATTTTTGAAATATGTTACGAAGCATTTTTTTAAAAAAAGAGTAACATAAATTATTTACGTACTAACCTAGTCAGCGCATATAATATGGGAGTTGTGTGAGTCATGTTAAATGTGTTAAGTGGTCTGATACATAGTAACATAATACATCAGTCCAATTAACATAATTTGTCTAGTGATGGTCTATTTGGCGTGTTTAACATTATTGCAATTAATGCTTCACCGTGTTTGTTCATCCACATCATATATATTCATCTCTACCTTCATAGACAATGCACAACTACTAAGTAGAAAAATTGTATTGTATACTTATATTTATTTTTTATTTTATTGAAGTGTTGTATAAACTTCATTAATATTTTAGGTGGATAGTTGTTATAATTTGTAGATATCATTTTATTATTTTGATTGATTAATTTTTATGTATAAGTTCGTATTTGAGATGAATGTATTTTGATGAAAATATTTATTGATGTTTAACTTTCTTATAATAGAATTTTATATAATTTAATATGGGAATTTTTGTATTTATCATTTGAAATGTAAATTGTCCATATTATTTTGATTAGAAATTACCTTAAGAAAGATTGGTTTCTTTAATTAGAATAATGGTATAAGATAATAGGAAAATTTTGAAAAAATAAAAAACAAAAGATACACTTTTGAATAAATAAGCAAAAGATAATTTTGATAGATTAAAAAGGAGAATATGCGATCAATTAAAACTAAATTATATTATGTTTGAATTATTTAAAGACAAATCACTATTTTTAATGATCTTTAATTTAATTATGGAATAAAAATTTTACCCGATCATTTTAATATGTATTAAAAAAGGTTACATATGATAATTAGATGAATGAAGTCAACGTATAAAATATAGAATTCTACATAGATTAATGAATTATGAGACAAAACTTGACCGCACTAAGATAAATATCTTTTTAAATATTCTTACTTATATTGAATGACTCTAGCATCTAGGTATTTATTTTCTGCAAAATCTTATTTAAACTCAAATGAAAGTTAAAGTACAAGAAAACTACCAACTCCTCACCTAAAAAATGAGTTAAATTAGAACAAAGAGGAAGTAATCTAAAATGCAGAATTATTATAAAAAGGAAGACATTTTTTATAATATTTATCATCCACTTTTACAAAAAGTTATCAACTCTACTTCAATATCCCATGCAATAACATTAAATGTCCATGGTTGTGCAATACGTTTACAAACGATAGATTGGAAACTTTGAAGTTCCTAAGACGACTATTTCAAACTCTTCATAAGATTTGAAGTTAAAGATCACTCACATGTCAAAGTGTAACACCCCAAATTTTCTTCTAAATTTGTGACTTATTTTAAGTTCAGAATTTAAATTGGAATAATCAATTTTAATTATCTTTATGTTGATTAAATTATTAAATTCTAAAATTTTATGAACTTTTGAATCAAAAGAGTTAAAAATAATAATAACAATAAATAAATAAAAGGAAATAATAACAATAAATAAAATGGAGTGATAATTGATTAGGAAAATGTGGTGTGAGTAAGAAGTTACTAAATTGTGAGTGGGAAGTGAGTAATTACTGGACGATAATTAAAATCTCAGCATGTTCTATGTATCCCTTATTCCTTTTCACTATGATATCTCTCATGTTGTGATATTGGTAAACACCTTTTCAAGAAGGAGATTAAAGATTCCTAGTTGGAGTGGAGACCGTGATCCTGTCTTATCCATTTTTTTCTATGTTCGTAGTTGACTTAAATTCAAGTTAGGGTGGTTCTTATTTAATAATAATAACATTAATAATAAACTCTATCATTCATTTATTTTTGTTTATTTTATTTGATTGTGAATAACTTAGAAATTTTGGGACAGATCCAAGAGAGAAGGTGCAATGGCAAGGTTGTAGTTGTGATGGTTAAAAAAAGGGGGGAAGGAGGGAATAATTGGTTAAGCACAATAAAAGAATAGATGAATAAATAAATAAATAAATCATTTTGGAAGGAAGCTCTTGAAAACGTTAAGTAATGTTTCTCTACATGATTTTGATTTCCTCGTAATTGCTATTCATTTAGTTTATAAATTATTTTGATATTCTTCTTTTTTGTTTTTAAAGTTTTGGTTCTGTATCTAGATTATGAAGGTTTTTATTATGTTGTCACGTCCTTGTTTATTCCTTGTATAAAATCAGAATTTTTCTTTTACCATTATATAAAATTCATCACGTGGGGATAGGGTTTGCAATGGGAAATAATTGTATTACTTTATTCTTTTTGCCAAAATAAGAGTGAAACAAGTTAACAAATATGAAATTTGTTGTGTTTAGGCACCCAATACATCATTGTCAAAGGAGAATGTAAACCTCAACCTTAGACTGAGGGGAATCGTTGGAAGGTTTGGAAATGGATTCTAAACTCAAAATACAGGAAAAACTCTATCTAAGTTTTCTGTCTTTTCACGCTGAGCGCAAGTGTCATGTGATGCTGAGCGTGGATGGTTAAAAAAAGTAGTGAGTTTCTCAAAGTCTGCCCCGAGTGTGGAATGTTAGCCACACTTAGCATGGGGTCTAGAGAGCAAGGGTGTAGTCCTTAAAACTCATACCTAGCGTGTTGTGGTAAAAATTTGTTGTAGGGCATTTGGATACTTGTGAACCCTAGAAGCAGCCTTAAAATAGATATTTAGACTTGTTAGAATGTTGAGAATGGTTTTAGGGATGAGTTGGAAGGTTTAGAAATAGATTCTAAACTCAAAATGCAGAAAAACTCTGCATAAGTTTTTTGTCATTTCACACTGAGCATGAGTGTCTTGTGATGCTCAACATGGATGGACCGAGAGCAAAAATGAATCTCTAGAAGTATGCGCTATGCATGAAATGTTATACACATTCATCGTGGGGTCTAAAGAGCAAAGGTGTATTCCTAGAAACTCCCATCTAGCATACCATATAGGTTATACTTGGCGTGATAACTCAAATACTTAGTGTGAGTCTCTAGTGTTGGGCTTAAAGCTTGAAGATGTTTGGAGTGTCTCTCTTGGTGTTTTGATTTTGATGCAATGTAATTTTGGTTTTCTTAGATGTAATTAGGAGTTTCCTATGTATTAGTTGTTTAGTTTAAGTTGGGGCATCTGAAGGATTATCTTGACGTAGGTCTGCTTCTGCCCTAGATCAACTTAAGTTAAATGGACTCTCTATCTACCTATTAAAATAAAATTAAAATATAGGAAATGACACTTCATACACTTTAAAGTTCATATGTCTTTGGGGCGCGAGACCCACTGTTTCTTTGGTGCTCCTAGCCCAGGCCCCAACAATTGTTATATATACCCCTTCCCCTCAGTAGTCCAACACACAACCCAATTTGAAGAGGTAATTTCTACTAAATTTTCTTAGTTTCATTCTACTTAATTTTACTAGTTTAATTGTAATTCATTTATTTATTTATTTTGCAGGATATAATTGAGTAATAATAATTTTTTTTTTGTACGAAGGTAAGGTGTATGTAATTTTAAATAATTTTAAATGAGATGTTATAATTATGAATTTTAATAATGTTTAATACTTATTTTTTTTTTGTTGTAGGTGATTTGTGGAGATATGGCTTCTGCAATTACTATAATTGTGTACATTAATGGAAGGATATACGAGACGAATGAAGGGATCGTATTTGAATGACCGAGAAGAGCATTACAAATTAAACGCGACATAAGTTTCAATTTTAAAAAAAATAGAATTTGTAATAAATATAAATTATGTGTTGAAGTAGTTATTGTAGATGGTGCATCGTCTAGGAATAATGCGGACAGAAACGAAGGAATAGTTCGTAGTTCTTACGATGGATATTTTACAAGAATAAACTCTAATGACAATGATAAAGATTACGTAGTTTCAGATTTAAATATTGATTCAACATCCGAAGATGAAGATTTTGATGGAAACATTTCTGAACGAGAAGGCTAGGCGCTTAGGGCAAAGGCGCCACACACACATGGCAACTCCTCGTGTGTTGCGCTTGCACAGATCCCGCCAAATGCCTTTTGTCCTCTCTCAACAAGCCACATGGACCAATCAGAAGCTTGACGCCTTTGTCCTGGACGCTTAACGTAGTGCCCAATCCCACTCTACCACGTATCAACCGCAGAGCTGTGGCGCCCAATTCCTTGTCACTTTCATTACAAAAAAGACCCATAAAAAATATTTATAACCAGATCCAGTTACGAAATTAATTTATATAACTGACCTATGATCAATTACCCGAGTCTTGGACGAGGTTTGGGCAAAAGTGAAAAAGAAAATTAATCCGAGGGCCACTCAATAAAATAAATGTACAAGCAAGATTGACGCATATCACGTTAGTGGAATGTAAATGGTTTAAAAACACAAACATTTATGTAATTTGTTAACAGTCCCATTTAAGTTCAAAATGAATGGATACACTTTCCCATGTTCTTACAAAGGTGGCGGGGCACACAGCCACAAACATAGTCCTTTGTTGGAATGGTCGTACATGTCCTGCTTTGTCACTTCGCTTTAGACATGTGATCTTACCTAGTTGTGTTTTGTTCTTTAACCAACCAAACGTCAATAATGCATCTATTTTATCGTACAATGAGTGAAATTTGAGACCAAAATTACACTAAAGGGAAAGTGAAGACCTAGCTAAATTACACTAAAGGGAAAGTGAAGACTTAGCCCTGAGGATCGTTTGTCTCATTCAGATTTCAACAAAACTTTCGCAAGAGAAAATGAAGAAGGAAAAAAAAAAAAAAGCAAATGGAGATTAACCGCGTTTGTTTGACCTCACACACTTTAGTAACCATTACCATTCTCTCTCTTATTTTTAGATTCATGGTGTAATCTCAAATTCTTTTCCTATTATAATCTAAATTTGAACTTGGTGATTTGCCATAACGTAAACATGTTTAAACTTATGAAAATTAAAATTCAAAATTAAACTCTTTACATAAATATCCAGCACTTTGAACTAGTAAGGCTTAAAAATAAGTGTTTTTCATATATGATGCTGTCTCAATCTGGCCATATTAATGATTGAAGAGACTCAAACCTTCAAATCATGACCCAAGTCTAGACTAACTTTTACAGAACAAAATTTAAAACAGTTTCTATATTCCTACAATTAATAATATAATTTTAAAATATTAAAAAAATTTCTTTAAAATTTCTTAACCGAAGAAAAAACCCTTCTATAACATATTAAAAAAATTCCTTAGAAAAGAAAAAACTACAATCTGTAACATAACAAAAAAATTAACATTTAAATATAATTTCAAAATTGAAGTATAAAACTATGTATGAATTGTTCACAAATCTAAATTAAAAACTTAAATATAATTTCAAATTTTAAGTATAGTATTCTACATATTTTTCACAAATACAAATACAAATTTCACTCTTATAATATAAAATTAAAATTTCCCCCTAATAATTTATCTTTAATGTAAATTTTAATTATTAAAGGATCTAAACTAAAATCTCATATGTTGGCAGAGTTTAAGTTATGTACAATTTGTACAACCAAAATTAAATTTATAGTTAAAAATTTTATATTTATAAATTATGAATAATAACAGAATAGAAATGACAAAATCTAGGAAAAATAAAAATGTATCATGCATAATAATCATGATAAGTACAGTACACAAAATAATCAAAAGAATGGATCCTCTCACACAGAAGAAGCAACCAAAAATGAAGTACAAGAATTCACGGTCCTAGTAAATTCGTGACGACATTAAATAAATAAAGAAAAAAAGATAAAATCCTCCAAATTCTCTCTCTACATGAGGAAAGCGGCAGCTAAAACAACAACGGCGGCAGATCCGGTGACGGCAAATCTGTTCAAAGCGGCACCGTTTGCCCCGGGTGCAAGTGCTGGAGCTTCAGTCGGAGTACCGGCTATGGATGAGGGAGTGACAGAGGGAACACCGGCCGGCGACACTGACGGAGCAAGAGGAGGAGACGGTGGCGAGTCGACTGAGGGTGAAGGAGAGGGACCGCTCACCACTGGAGCAGGAGGAGAAGCTAATGGTGATCCGGCAGAGGGAGACAACGCCGGTGATGGAGACTTGGTCGGCGTGGCCACCGGAGTTCTCTTTGGAGAGAGAGCCGGTGCCGACGCTGGAGACTGAGCTGCGGCGGAGATAACTAAGAATGCAGCAAATAGTGTCAACACAACGGTGGGGCTAGCCATTGTAAAAAAGATAGTGGAAACAGAGAGATTATGAGATGTCTTGAGCTCAAAATATATATAAATGAAAGAGTGAGAAAATGTATGAGCGTGGTGCAGAGAAATACAGAGATGGAAGGGTATTTATAAAGGCGTAACCGCGTAATCCAGTCGTTACCAACCGTTGATGAGTTCAAGTGATTGATTTTCAGGCTTCAATATACTTTCATCTAAAGAGGAAAAAATAAAAAAATAATAAAAATATTAAATAAGTTAAGTATAATAAAATCTATGTCCTATCATTGACATATTACAGACAACGTAATATTTACTCTAGACAGGAAATTATAATTGAAGAGGAGCATTTACAATTTATTAATAACATATGCAAAAGTTACTCTTCATAACTTCAGTGAAAATTGTAAATTAATACATAAGATTTATTAGAAACACTTTTTTATTTATATAACTCAAACATATATTTTTCAGTAATTGAAGATAACATATCCAAACATATATTTTTGGTAATAACATATCCTAAAAAAGTATTTTTCTTTTGTTTATATATCCACAAGGTTGAAAGCTTTTTGGTGTACAAGACAATGAAATTAGAGTCTAAAATCTTATATAAATTTAAAGGTTATATACCCAAACTTACACTATAAAGTAATTTAAAAAATGATGTAAAGTAAATTTATATGATTACTAATTATAAATTGGATTTATAAATTTTAAAAGTTTTTTTTATAAAATTAATAAATTTATTATGAATTATAGATTATAATTAATTGATTGTATACATTAATTATGCATAGTATTTTTACAACTACTTAATTCTTCTTTTAATAATTTTAATAAATGAACATCTAAATATAATTTATTAAAATACTTCTGAATAAGTTGATTTTAGAGAACATTTAGATCATATGATTATATTACAATTACCAATGACAGTTAAAATGTCAAATGAGTCAAACAATAATGTAAATAGTAAAAATATTAGTCTTTATACACATTTGAGAAAGAAAGAAAAAAAATAAAAGATAATAATGGAAGAAATTTAAACTAATATACAAAAATAGGAAAGGAAATAGTAAAGTGGAAAAGGTTGAGTTGCCTTAAAGGGTAGCACAGCGCACAAGATACGACACGACATGACATGACACGCGGGGAGAGTGAATGAGGGCATGCAACCTGGTCCAGCTGTCTTTAAATCAGGACCGTACACATATTTACAACTTTAAAGGATCGGATGAATCGGTGGAGGACCAATGAATATTGGATGCTTATAAGGAGAAGTCTTAACGGTCGAAACAAGTAAAGAAACTTATATAATTTTATTTTTTCATTTTGTGCTTATATATGTATATATAAAATTTAATGGAGTAGTTTCGGGCGACAAAGTCAGAGTCGGTACCAAAATTGCTTGCACGGAAAATCAGGAAAATCAGGGACCACGTCTTCTGTTTTTGGAATACTAATCATAATTAAATTTTTGACTTAATTTTAATGTTAATATTTTAATGAATTATGTTATGAAAATTTTGTATTTAAAAGATTATCTAACATTAAATTATAAATTTATTGTTTTGTTGTCTTAACGATATGTCACATCTTTATAAACGGTTTTATTAAAACAATCTTCTATTAAATTTACTATTGATGAGAATTTTCGTGCAAAAGAAAAACATTAAATAAAATATTTATATTTCATTTACTTAAAAATAAAATAAATCAATAAATTATATCTTATTAATTAATTTATTCAGTTTAAAAATAACTAAGTTTAAAATTTTTAAAGGTATATCTAATTTCTTCTCGTAACTGTTGAACTAACGGAAACTGAACTAAGAAATTTGGGAAGAATAAATGGAACTGCTTAAATAATTGGGTTTGATTGGGGCGAATTACTATTAAATTTTCTCGGTTTTACAGACAAAATCTATGTTGTTAGATGATTTATCTTTTATGTCTTTTCATTTAAAAAAGGAATCTTACATAAAATATGCTAATAATATTTGATACTTTTTCATACGCCTCAGTTATCACCTCGTATTTATACAACTTTACTTTCTTCCTACCTTTGCTAAAACGATGACGTGTGTCTGTCTAATAAAAAGTGTCATTCTATGGTGAGTCGGTGATTTAATTCAATAAAAGACGAAATTTCAACAGTTTTTTATATACATTTTTATTTTTTCATATATTAAATTAATATTTATTTACTATGCACTATTAATATTAAAACCTTTCATATATTACAACTAATCATAAATCGTTCAAGAACTTAATTAATTATACAAATACATGAATTGGTATAAGTAGTCAAAAGTTTATAACATATTCCCTCTTTTTATGTTGCAAATTTATACATAATACAAATTTATTGGATAATTATGTTTTGGGCTATGATAAAAATAAATTAATTCTATTTTAGGAATCCAATTCTGTTTCAATGATTTTGGAAGAATGTAATGTCACTATTAAGCGATGAAAGAGAATATTTTTAAGATTAATTAATAACAAATTATAAGATATCAAAATGAAGTTTTAACCAATGAGAATGAGGAACTTAAATGAATCTTATATTAAGCTAAGACAGCTGAAACTGAAAGGGAAGTGAACCAAATATAAGACCTTTTAACTAAAAAGTTGAAGCAACATGTTGGATACATGCTAGGTTGAACCCTGACGCTGAAATCATATGGACATTTGGAGTATATCACATTTAAAGATAGTGGTTCACGACACGGCGTGAAGTAAGTCTTGATAAATTATTATGATAAATTTGGAAAGCTGCTGTCACCAAATGATGCTGTCTAACCAGATTCATCATATGAGTTAGCTAAAACTAGGTGTAGTTTTGATGTTTAAAATTCAATCTAGATATAATTTATAAATATTTGATTAGATAAAATTAGTTTAAACTCTAAAATAATTTAAAATTAATTTAAAATCAAAATATTTGTCAGTTTTAGTTCTTCCCTGTTAAGACCACATATTATTTTAAAAAATGAGATCTTTAAAATTATTTTATAATAAAAAATTATAAAAAATAAATATTATTATGTATTATATCATATAATTATTACTTTTTATAAAATAGTTAATATAAAAATAATCCAGACTATCCTATTTTACCAAAATAAAAATCCATTAAAATACTCATAATCTGCATAATTATTATTCTTTTAATATTAAATAAAATTTTATAAAATCAATCATAATTTAAATAGTTATAACTCTTTTAATTCGACTATTTGTCTACTTGGGACTACTTACCTTATTCTTTTCGATAATGACACAATTATTTTAATATAATGTTAATTTAATATTATGTTAAATTTCATTGATAATGCGTTAAATAAAACTAAATCGGTCAATGTCTATTATTTGAAGTAATAGTACACGTGAATTGTTTCCATGAATCACTTTATTATTTTTTAATAATCAAAAATATAAAATATAATTTAAGAGTTTTTAAGCATGAGAAAATTAAATAATGCAATAATAAATATTTATGACGGTAAAATAATAAGAAAACGGAATCACAAGATTAATTAAAAGCATAAGAACAATTAAAAACATAAGAACAGTCAATTTAAGGCACCAATCTAATTTATGTCAATTCCTAATTTCTATCAAAATTTCAACAAAATAAGAGCATTCATGTATGCAATGTGTTGAAATTGAAATCTTTGCGTTTCAACACTGAACTAATGCTCTAAAATTTTAGAGGATTTTCATCGAACACTTGGTGACATTTAAACTCACATAATCGCATGAAAGCACACAACTCGGTTTCGAATCACAAAATTAGTTCCTTGCATCCGTTGTTAATCAACAATGCCAGAATAATCACAAGTTCAATCTCAAACATCAATCAAATAATTCAAATCGAAAATGCAACAACTAAAACAAGTACTCATGCAATTGAAAACGAAGAACCTAAGGAAATTAAGGGTCCTATTGAGATCGAATTGGTTGATGAAATTAACAATGCATACTTGAAATTAAACAAGGCAGTAATTGAAATTGCATAATTGAAATTGAAAATACACAAGAAAAGAGAGGAAAACGTAAAGAACAATTGAAATCCTAGCAGAGAAACTTAAAGAGAAAAAACATAAGAAGGGGGTTAAATTATGTTAATTAAAAAATTTTGTCTTTTCGTCTGTTGGTTTAAAAACGGTCAGACGAAAATTTGTTCTTCTTTAAATGTTGATTCTAATAACAGACGTTTAAGTTTGATTATCCCCGTTAGTCAACAAGAAAAATAAAAATAAACACAATTATTTTTATACTAGTTCGTCTATTAAAGACTACGTCCAGTTACCCAACAACTACTGAGTTTTCATTACAAACCGTAAAATGGTTACAAGTATTCTTTGAACCCAGTCACTTCTTGCTAAACAAGATATTCTTTGTCCACAGTCTTCCCAGGCTAAACCACTAGGTATTCTTTGGAACGCAATCTCTTCAGGCTAAGGCACCACAAAAGTGGATTTAAAAGAAAGTTTCTAAGAAACTAGTTCGTCTTCATAGAGAGGGGTATAGAAATTAAGTACAGAGTGTTAGATCAAAGAGATTAACGACTCTCAGTTTTGATTTATTACAAGGCAGACGAAACATCTCAGACAAAGCGTTACAAGCAAAGTCGACGGAACAAGCAACAGACGGAAGATGACTCCTCAAAAGTAAATTCATTCGTCTGTCACAAAACCAAGTCTTCAAACGAAAGGATAGACGAAATTCTTCAGACGGAACTTACAAACCAATCTTAAGACTGAAGATCTACATCGTCTGTCACAAGAGTGAAGTACAGTCTGAGTAACTCGCGCCAATTTTTAAATATGCTAAAGTATTCATCAAAGCTTCCAAGATCAGTATGAGGATTCGAGCTTACTTATGCTACACGAAAAGAGTTCTCCTTTTCCAAGAAAATCTCTGTACAAGTCAGAAAAAGGACTGAGCATGCAATCTAATCCGCTGCACACACTATATATCACTTGATTGCACTCTGACACCTTTTTGAACTGCACTTGGAGAAAGCTCAACGACATTCTTCTGTCTCTAACGGATATCTAAAGAATCTGCCTATATAAGGACCTCACTCTCTCAGATTTCAGTTGACGAACACGCTTATATTGCTAAGATTTTGTGCTTTCGCTCACTGCTATTGTTGAACTTCATTGTATACCCCTCTCTGCGAAGAGGAACTTATCTTTCATAGATAATCTTGTAAATCTACTTGTGTGGTGCTTTAGCCTGAGGAGGCTGTGTGTTCAAAGAATACCTAGTTGTTTAGCCCGAGAAGGCTGTGCTCAAAGAATATCTTGTAATAGCCAGAAGTGGCTGGGTTCAAACAATACTTGTAACCATTTCATGGTTTGTAGTGAAAAATCAGTAGTTGTTGGGTAACTGGACGTAGTCTTGAATAGACGAATCAGTATAAAAATACTTGTGTTTATCTTTTTTAAGTTTGCAACTAACAGGGGTAATCAACTTATAACGTCTGTTCATTAAAACTGATCTTTGAAGATAAGAACTGTTTCGTCTGAACCTGTTTTAAACCAACAGACGAAAAAACCAAAATTTTTATTAACACAATTCAACCCCCTTCTTGTGTTTTATCTTTTACAGTTTGGTATCAGAGCTCAGCCTCTAAGGGTTGAGTGCTTAACAACTGCTAGAGGAAAAGATCCGAGATAGAGTCGCAAGGACCCTCGTTCTTGATTGGTGGGTCATCCATGAACAAGCCGCCAACATTCTCTGGTGATGACTATCCTTATTGGGCTGACAGGATGGAGATGTACATCAAGTCTACCCAGTACAGACTGTGGAACATCATTACCCAAGGAGATATCCCTATTGTTAAACCTGAAGTTGAATGGGGAAGTGAAGAATATTCACTTATGGAGCTCAATAACAAAGCCAAATATGCTCTTATGTGCGCTCTTTCAAGGACAGAATACAATAGATTCTGTGCCTACAAAATTGAAAAGGAGCTCTGGGACGCCCTCAAGATTTCCTATGAAGGAACTGAAGATGTCAGAATGAGGAAAGCTGCCACTCTTCAAAGAGAATATGAGATGTTCTCTATGAAGAAAGGAGAATATATTGATATGATGTTTGGAAGATTCCAAACCATATTAAATGGACTTACTTCGTTAGGAATCACGTTTACTAAAGCCCAGAACAATATGAAGATTCTGCACAGTCTTCCTCCCCGTGGGAAGTTATGTCCACTGCCATTTCAGTTGGACGTGATATGAAGAAATCAACTCTTGATGAGTTAATCGGTGCCTTGAGAGTACATGAAGTACTTCTTTGTATAAGAGAAAAAATCAAGGTTCAAGAGCCCATAGCTCTTCTGTTTGTCAACATAGTTCCAAAGGAGGAGTCTACCAAGAAAGAAAGAAAGAAGAAACATAAAGTTTTGAAAGTTGACACCACTGAGTCTGATTCGTCTGATGGATCGTCTGATGAGATTTCTCTCATGACTAGACGCTTCAAGAAGATGATGATGAAGAAGGGAAGAAGTCAACACTTCTTCAAGAAGAAGGAAAAGAAGTTTCATGAGAAGCCCTCAAGCAAGGAGGAAAGCTCATAAATTGTCTGCTATAAATGCAGAAAACCTGGACACATGAGATCTGAATGTCCAAAGTTGAAGAAGAAATGGAATCCTCGCAAAGACGAGGGTAAGAAGAGCTTGCTGACTTGGGAAGACCTTGATAATGAAAGTTTAGAGGAATCCACAGAAGAAGAAGAAACAACAAACATTTACCTTATGGCCAGAGATGCTGTTTCATCTGAGGTAATTGAGTCTCAAACTTCCTCATCTTCTTCATCTGAGTCTGAGTCAGAAACAGAAGAGATATCATATGATACACTTTTGGCAAACTCTCATTAGATCAAGATGATTAACATATTTAAAGTTTTGATTTCTACAAGACAGACGAAACTTTCTTAGACGGAACATCAGCAAGCAAGTCAAACGAAACAAGCTCAGACGGAAGATGACCCCTCAAAATTGAAGTCATTCGTCTGTCTCAAGTTAAAGTCATCAGACGATAGGATAAGACGAAATCTCTTAGACTGAAGAAGTGTATCGTTTGTCCAAGAAGTGAAGCAAAGTATAAGTCACTCGTGCCAAGATTTCAAATCTTAAGAAGTACTCTTTAGAAGTATCCAAGATCAGTATGGGGATTCGTGCTTAACATGCAACTCGAAAAGGTCTTCACCTTTTTGTCAAAGTCTCGATACATGTCAGAAAAAGTACTGCGCACGCTATCCAAATCCGCTGCACACACCATCAATCACTCAAGTACTATCTGACACCTTTTGGAAGCTCTCAAGGAAAATACTCAACGACATTCTTCTGTGTCTAACGGATATCTGAAGATGTTGCCTATTTAAAGACTTCACTCATTCAAAGTTCAGTTGGCGAACACGCTTCTAGTATTTCAATCGTCTGTGATTTCGCTCACTATAACTGTTGTACTTCATTGTAAAACCCTATCTGCGAAGAGGAATCTTTCTTGTTTAAAACAACTATTTCAAATCCACTTGTGTGGTGTTTTAGCCTGAGGAGGCTGGTTGTTCAAAGAATACCTTTGTTGCTTAGCCTGCGAAGGCTGTGTTCAAAGAATATCGTGTTATAGCCAGAAGTGGCTGGGCACAAATAATACTTGTAACCCTTTCACGGTTGGTAGTGAAAACTCAGTTGTTACTGGGTAACTGGACGTAGTCTTATATAGACGAATCAGTATAAAAATACTGGTATATGTACTTCTCTAAGTTTTTTTTACTAACGGGGATAATTAAACTATAACATCTCTTCCTTAAAAACAATCCTTGAAGATTAAAATTATTTCGTCTGAACATATTTAAACTCACAGACGAAAGAGAAATTTTTTTTTATAAAACACAATTCAACCCCCCTTCTTGTGTTCTATCTTTTACAGTTTGGTATCAGAGCTCAGCCTCTAAGGGTTGAGCGCTTTACAGCTGCTAGAGGAAAAGATCATGGATGGAGTCACAAGGACCTTCGTTCTTGTCTGGAGGGTCGTCCATGAACAAGCCACCGGCGTTCTCTGGTGATGACTATCCTTACTGGGTGGATCGGATGGAGATGTACATCAAATCCACTCAGTACAGACTGTGGAACATCATAACTCAAGGAAACATCCCTATTGTCAAACCTGAGGTTGAATGGGGAAATGAAGAATTCTCACTTATGGAACTCAACAACAATGCCAGATATGCCATCATGTGTGCATTATCAATGACAGAATACAACAGATTCTGTGCCTACAAAACAACTAAAGTGCTTTGGGATGCCCTCAAGATTTCCTATGAAGGAACCGAGGATGTGCGTATGAGGAAAGTTGTTACTCTTCAAAGAGAATATGAGATATTCTTAATGAAGAAAGGAGAATCTATTGATATGATGTTTGGAAGATTCCAAACGATATTGAATGGACTCACTGCCCTAGATATTACATTCACCAAGGCTCAAAACAACATGAAGATATTTGATAGTCTTCCTCCTCCATGGGAAGCCATGTCCACTGCCATCTCAGTCGGGCGTGATATGAAGACATTAACTCTTGACGAGTTAATAGGAGCCTTGAGAGTACATGAGGTACTTCTGTGTAAGAGAGACAAGATCAAAGTTCAAGAACCCATAGCTCTTCCGTCTGTCAACAACATGACAAAGGAGGAAACTCCTAAGAAAGAAAGAAAGAAGAAGCACAAAGTTCTGAAAGCTAACACCACTGAATCTGATTTGTCTGATGGATCGTCTGATGATGAGATTTCTCTCATGGCAAGACGCTTTAAGAAGATGATGATGAAAAAGGGGAGAGGTCAACAATTCTTTAAGAAGAAGGAAAGAAAGCTCCCGGAAAAATCTTCAAGCAAGGAGGAGAGCTCAGAAGTTATCTGCTATGAGTGCAGAAAACCTGGACATATGAGATTAGAGTGTCCAAGATTAAAGAAAAGATGGAATCCTCGCAAATACAAGGGTAGGAAGAGTCTAGTGACTTGGGAAGACCTTGATAGCGAAAGCTCAGAGGAATCCACTGAAGAAGAAGAAACTGCAAATATCTGCCTCATGGCTGGAGACACCGTCTCATCAGAGTTAATTGAATCTGAAACTTCTTCATCCTATTCATCTGAGTCTGAGTCAGAATCAGGAGAAATTTCATATGATACACTTTTGGCTAACTCACATTTTATTGCTAAGCAATACAAAGTATGCAAAGCCAAGTTAAAACAAACCTTGGAAGAAAATGCTACTTTGAGAACTGAAAATGAGTTACTGCAAGAAGAAGTATCAGATGAAAAATCATCTGAGTCTGAAAAGGATAATTTTATTTCTGAAATTGAAAGATTGAAGAAAGAAAATGAATCCTTACTCAAAGACTTAACAAAGTTCACTAAGGGATCCTCTGTGTTAGAAAATATTTTAAAATATGGGAGATCTCCATCTGATAAGAGTGGACTTGGTTATGTTGAAGAGTCAGACAAAAAGAAAAACAATTTTGTTCCGTCTGCTTATAAAAGGAAGATAAGAAATCACAATAAGGTTCCAAATAATTATAAAAAAGATAAAAGAACCTTAAACAAAAAGAAATCTTCTTTCACTAACAAAGAAGGACCCAAAAAGATTTGGGTACCAAAGTCACTCATTATTCCTGTTGCAGACATCCTTAATAGGAAAAGAGAGGACTCAAGCCGGTACTGGACGGTGGGTGCTCACGACACATGACGGGAGACCTGTCTATGTTCCAAGATCTCAGACCAAGTAAAGGGTCTGTATCATATGGTTCAGGGAAAGGTAAAATCTTAGGCATTGGGACCGTTGGTAAGACACCCAATCCTCTTATCCAAAATGTGACTTATGTTAAAGGTCTTAACTTCAATCTACTTAGCATAAGTCAATTTTGTGACAGTGGATATGAAGTAGCTTTTAACTCAGATGAATGTATAGTAAAAAATAAAGACAAATCCATTCTATTTGTTGGGAAAAGAAGGAATAACCTTTATGAGGTTTGTCTTTCTGACTTTAGTGATCAGAATGTGACATGTTTGATTTCAGCAGATGATGAACGAGATATTTGGCACAAAAAGCTTGGACATTTAAGTCTCAAGTATATTTCGAAAATTTCTAAAAAGGATCTTGTAAAAGGTTTGCGAAAAATATCTTGGAAATCCAATCGTCTGTGTGAATCTTGTCAGCATCGGAAACAACTCAAAGCTTCTTTTAAATCAAAAAATGTTGTTTCCACGACAAGACTGCTAGAACTGTTACATATTGATCTCTTTGGACCTACTCAGACGGAAAGTCTTGGAGGAAAGAGATATGGATTTGTAATTATGGATGATTATACTAGATTCACATGGGTATACTTCCTAGCACATAAACACGAGTCATTCAGTGTTTTTGAAATATTCTGCAAACGTATTCAAAAAGAAAAAGGAATATGTATTGCGTGTGTCAGGAGCGATCATGGAACAAAATTTGAAAATTCTGAGTTCAATGCCTTTTGTTTTGATAATGGTATCTTTCATAATTTTTCATCTCCAAGAACTCCTCAGCAAAATGGAATTGTGGAAAGGAAAAATCGTACTTTACAAGAAATGACTAGAACTTTGTTGCATGAAAGTTTTCTTCCAAAATATTATTGGGCAGAAGCAATTAATACTTCCTGTTATATTCAAAACATAATATTGATAAGGTCAATATTGAATAAGACTCCTTATGAACTATGGAAAGGAAGAAGACCCAAAATTTCTTACTTCCATCCTTTTGGATGTGAATGTTTCATCTTAAACACTAAAGATCAACTTGGCAAATTTGATTCAAAAGTGGTGAAGGGATTCTTACTTGGATATTCCAATACGTCTAAGTCCTATAGAGTATTTAACTCTAAGATGCAAGTTGTAGAGAAATCAATTCATGTAAAATTCCAAGATAACTCAAAGGCTGATAAGAAAATATCAGACCTAGAAAATTTATTTGATAATTTGCAGATTAACCCTTCTGGTTAAAGTTCAAGTTCAAATGGTCAACCTGGGTCAGACGCAAGAACAGACACAAGAGCAGACGATAGAAGTACAAACGAACCCTCTTCGTCTGATGCTCATCAACATGATGATCAAACTCCCATAAGAACGTGGAAGTTTGTCTCAAACCACACAGAAGATCTTATCATTGGAGATAAACATCAAGGTGTTCAGACCATATCAAAACTAAGAGAATCATCTGGATATGCTCTCATGTCAAATATAGAGCCCAAGAATATTGAGGAAGCTCTACATGATAATGACTGGATTTTAGTTGTGGAAGAAGAGCTAAACCAGTTTACCAGAAATGATGTTTGGACTTTGGTAGAGAAACCAAGAAGCAAAAGTATCATTGGAACGAGATGAATGTTCAGAAATAAACTTGATGAAGACGGGAAAGTGATAAGAAACAAAGCAAGATTAGTAGCTCAAGGCTATAATCAAGAAGAAGGTATAGATTTCACTGAAACTTTCGCTCCTGTAGTTAGACTAGAAGCCATTAGAATTTTACTTGCCTTTGCTGCTCATAAGAATATCATCCTATATCAAATGGACGTAAAAAGTGCTTTTCTAAATGGTTTTATTGAAGAGGAAGTATATGTAAAACAACCTCCTGGGTTTGAAAGTTTATCTCAACCAGATCATGTTTTTAAGCTAAAGAAAGCACTATATGGTCTTAAACAAGCTCCTCAAGCTTGGTATGAAAGACTGAGTTCCTTTCTTCTTCAAAATGGTTTTTCAAGAGGGAAGGTTGATACTACTCTCTTCAAGAAAAGTGTTTCAAAAGACTTTATTATTGTTCAAATATATGTAGATGATATAGTCTTTGGAGTAACTAACGAATCCTTGTGCAAGGATTTCTCTAAGTTAATGCAGGAAGAGTTCGAGATGAGCATGATGGGAGAACTGAAGTTTTTCCTAGGACTTCAAATCAAACAGACTAAACAAGGTATATACATTCATCAACAGAAGTATACTAAGGAACTTCTAAAGAAATTCAAAATGGAAAATGCCAAACCAATGAAAACTCCCATGTATTCGTCTGGAGCCAGCCTCAACAAAGACGAATCAGGTAAGACCGTTGATCAGACGGTATACAGAGGTATGATTGGATCTCTTCTCTATCTCACTACTAGTAGACCTGACATTATGTTTAGTGTCTGTCTATGTGCACGTTTTCAATCTGATCCTAGAGAATCACATTTACAAGCTGTTAAACGCATTTTAAGATATCTTATTGGAACCACTAATCTTTCTCTCTTTTATAAGAAAAATAGTGATTTCAATCTAAGTGGTTATTGTGATGCTGATTATGCTGGAGATAAAGTGGAGAGAAAAAACACAAGTGGTGGATGTCAATTTCTTGGTTCATCGCTAATCTTTTGGTCAAGCAAGAAGAAAAACTCCATTGCACTCTCAACCACGTAAGCAGAGTATATTGCTGCGACTGGGTGTTGCTCACAACTACTTTGGGTAAAACATCAACTTGAGGATTACTCCAGGTTTGAAACTCAAATACCAGTATTTTGTGATAACACAAGTGCAATTAATCTCAGCAAAAATCCTATTCAACATTCAAAAGCCAAGCATATTGAAATCAAATTTCATTTTATAAGAGATTATGTTCAAAAAGGTATTTTCGATATACAGTTTGTTCAAACTGATTTTCAATGGGCAGATATCTTTACAAAAGCTTTAGACGAAACTCGCTTCAATTTCATTAAAGAAAATTTGGGAATTGTCTCTTTAATTGATTAAGTTTTTCCGTATGAAGCATTTCATTTCGTTTGTACCTTCGTATATCTTTTCGTGATAAGACGAAACATTGCGTCTGATCAAGTTGAATCAGTTTGTGAAAATTCAACAGACGCAAGGTTATTATTTAATTATTTTAAAGTTAAGTGTGCAGGGACAAATTAAAAGTAGCAATAAATGTGTCTGTCATTTATTGCACTATTCTAGGACTTTGAAGAGCACGTGCTGTGAATTGCAGAAGTCAAATCAATCATCAAAAGGGCAATGATGGGGACACGTCAAATCAGGGACGGTTTCAATTTCTTTCGTCTAATGAATCACAATCGTTTTTATCTTTGACTATAAATACCCTTAAAGTTCACACTTTTATTCTTTACTACATTCACACTATCTCTGAATACTCTACTCACATTATTTCTCTCTCTTTTCAAACTTAACTATGACCACCAAGAATATCAAGGCAACCGAAGCAACCTTCTTTGCGCAAGATCTCTTCTTGCAGAGCAAATGGATCTCAAGAGCCACTATTGAGAGCATCTCTGACAGGGTAGCAAAGATGCTGGTACACAATGGCTGGATGGATTTCGCAGAGATGAGAGGGCCATGGCTGATGCAGGCCTACGCGGAATTCCGGAGTGACGCAAAAGAATTTGATGATGGTATTGTATGTACCATTGACAACAAGGAGTATATTATCAAAATAGACTCCCATTGCCGGGAATTGCAAAGCGGGAAGGCGCTTTTTACAGTATTGGACGGATGAGGTTAGAGTCTGAGGAACACGTAGACAAGATTCTCTACGGAAAGTTTCGCGACCCCGAAGATCCCAAGTTTCTGAGATCAGGGAATCTATATCTCACAGGAAGAGTCATCCACAACCTTCTCTACAACATCTTCACACCCAGAACAGGCTCACGAGATAATGTGAGTACTCGTGACAGGTTTTGCATCTTCTACTGTCTGAGGAAAGTAATGATGAGTCTCCCTCACATCATTCTTGACCGTTGGATAAATGCGTTGAGAAATAGGAACATTCGTAGGAAGAGCAGTATCCCCTACGCCACTCTCTTCTCCAAAATCATTATCAACCAAGGCTTTGATGCCACTGGCATTGTTTGGCATGATGAAGGAAAGGAGGTTAAAGGAAGCACCTTTGCCAAGATGTATTTGAACCCTAGCTTTCTTCATCACAATGCGAATGAAAAAACAAGTTCCTCTTTCACCCATCACCAAAGATCCTCCTCACAGAGCTCGCATCAAACGCGCCAAAACCCAAACACAAACCCAAACACAAGACCAAACACAAACCCAAACGTCCCTTTCTCTTCTACCCATGGCCATATCTGAAGATGCTCAAGAAGAGCCTCTTAGAAAGAAGAAGAGGACTATCAGAATAAAACATGTTGCGGCTAAGACGCAAGAGAAGACGATATCCCTAAATGAAGATTAAGGGGTTATGATATCGTCTAAAGGTGTTTCGTCTGTTAAAATTTTTTCAGACGAAGAAAAGCAGAAGAAAGCAGCTGAGGTAAAAGCAAGAGCCAAAGAGGTTGCTCTTCAAAAAGCTGCCAAAGGCAAAGAGAAAATGAAGCAGAAGCTTACGTCTGTGGTTGTTGGAGAAACAGACGAAGCAAAACAACTAAAAGAGGCTATGAGGGTCTCTATGCTGCTTCAAGCTGAAAGAGAAAGAGTTTTTCTCGAAAGCGTTAAGAGCATATGATAGTCTGAAGCTGCGTTTGCTCCAGCAACTTCAGAGGGCATGAACAATGAAGAAATTGCCCAGATTCAGAAGGACAATGCTCAGTTGGTAGAGTAATTGGAGACTATGCTTAATGATGAAGCTTCAACTATGGAGGTTTCTACATCAACACTCCAAGACGAGCATAGGATGAGTGTTTCCAATCCTATTGTTGCGTCTCCTCTCAACGCTGCCTTTGATCAGACGTTATTGATCGTCATGATCCTGTACCCTTCACAATTCTAATGAATCAAACAGAGTATGTAGGTCTAGGACATACTCTTGGAATTGTTCTTCCTTGGACAAGACCACATTGTTTATGAATTTGCCCTCGCTACTCCATCCTCCTCAAGGAATATGAAGACCCCGAAGAGTTTGCTCATGCTCTTCCTGAAGATTACAACATGGCCTTCAAACTGATGGCTAATGTTTATAGAAGGGAAGAAAAAGCTAGATCAACTTCCTTCTACCACATTGAAAGTAGAGCAAAGAAGGAGATGAGAGACTGTCCATTCTTGGTGGGATCTCAATTTTCTTCCCTCATTTTAGACGAAACCAAGTTCTCAATCGTCTTAGACCGAAAATGACCTTGCTTGGTCAAGTTTTTGGCTAAAGGAAAAGAGAATCCAAAACCTTCAAGTTTGCAAGGCACATCCCCAAGAGACTTCTGTATGCTGCATACTCGTATCTCAAATCTCTTCAAACCAATGCCTCAAGACCTATCAATCCTAAGATTCAAAGGATGATAGAAGATCATGAAGCCACCTCTGCTTTCTGCTCTGGAACTTCATTTGATGAAGATTCCACAATCTGTGGCAGGGTGTATCCTGTAGAAGCTTTTTCTTATACACATCCATCACAGGAACATCCAGATCTTGAGCTTTCTGTTCCCACTAAAGTATTTACTTGGCAATGGGAAAGAGACTTCACTGCTGATGCAAATCCATGTAGCTAGAAGATGCTCCACGAATCTAACACCCTTTGTTTGCCCAATCTTCAATTCACCAAGTGATCTTCACTCAAGACCAAGAAAAGCTTGCGGAATATAGGCTAAGATATGTAATGGTTTCGGTTTGTGACCAAGAAGAAGAAGAAGCAAAATGGAATGAGACTAGGAAGGTGAGAGCGCCATGATCCAAGGAGATCAATAAGGTAGGTGATGAATCGCCACTTGAGTCATGGATCAAGATAAGATTCAAGGTTCTATGAAGAAACCCTAGGAGAGCACTCTCCCTTTCTCAAGACACAAGTCTTAGAAAAATTCTATTTCATTCAATTCAAAAGTGATCCCAAAATGGAAATTGCCTAAGTTATAAGACCCCTTGTGTATGGTTGGCCTTGAGTCATCCTAGCCACTTGATCCTTGATGGATTGATCAAGTGATGCTAAGCACCCCTCACTTGATCAACTCAAGAAGGATCTAGAGTTAATGAGATCAAGAGGCTCATAACTCATCTAAGTTTGTGATGATCAATGATTAATTAAGATGGAATTCTATGCCTTGGATTAGAAGTAAATCCTAAGGCTAGAATCCCTTCTTAGATGAGAGGCAACAATTTAGAACTTGACTTAAATTTACACCTTTGATTATGGGATAATCAAGTGGTGGAAATTTAAATGAAGTTAGTGGCAATTCCACTAATTCTCTCTCTTAATCCATCCACTCTCTTTTAAGAGAGTGTATTACACTTGCTTAGTTGGGTCATAAGACACTTAAGCCCATCTTAAGAGGCTTTGACCAACACAAATAGAAGTCAACATGTCCATAAAAGGAGCTTGGCCTAAATTCACAAACAAACATAGGTCCAAGCTTTACACAAATTAAAGCTAAACTAATTACAAAATACTTAGAAAATTACAAGGCTTCATTTGCCCACTTTGTTGACTTCCAAGAGTTGACCGTTGACTTTGACTTTGACTTGTTGACTTTGACTTAGTCAACTCTTCTTCAACTTGGGCTTCAATTCTTCTTTGCATTGCCCTTGTAATCTTCATGCTTGGGAGATGGTCCTCCATCAATCCCTCCTTCTTGTGGTCAACTTGTCCCCAAGTGGCCTTAGTTTATTACCTACAAAACCATTTTACCCGGATCAAAGATCAAACAAACTCTTTTAAGTTTAACATTTAATATCAAGATGGTTTGCCCACTAATATCAACATCAAAATGTAAAGAAGTGAAGAAGGAAATCAAGTGATTGTCTATGCATAAACCAAAACTCCAAGGAGTTTCTATTTCCTCCTTTAGAAGTGTAGATATTAGTTCTTCAATCCTTGTGGAATCATGTTTGAAACTCTTGTTTAAAAGTCTTCTTTTAGGTGTAGAAGCTTGTGATGTTTCCTCCTTCTTGGACTCATTCTTCCACCTAAAAGGGCAACCATTAGTAGAATCAAACAAGAATCTCAACTTGACATTTTCAAACATTTCCCAAGACCTATTTAGAGAACCTATTGTGTCACAAATTGTGTTGTGCAAATTAGAAATAATAGGAGAAGTAAGAGGCAAAGAAGTCTCCCTTTTTGATAATGCATAATCTCTAAGTACTTCTTTTCCTCTACCTAGATCACTCCATGGTTCCTCTATGCACAACTCCTCACTTGGTCCTAGAACACAAAATTTCTTAGGAGTGAATCCTTTAGCTATTCCACAAGGCGCCTTTGGTATGTCAATATATGTGTAAGTTTGTAATGTGCCCTCCTTCTTTTCTTCATTCATCAACCTATATGAACAATTAATATCATGAAAGTAAAAGTTAGTAGGCACAATTAAAAATTCCACATTTCTAAATTCAATGGTTTTCCAAGACTCAATGTTACTCAAGGGTGGCAACCCATGTGGAATGTCATTGGAAAACACATCCTTGAACTCTTCTTTAGGTGCATCCAAATCTTGTTGCTTACCTACAATGTTAGTGCTCAACACAAGCGGATTAGGTAAACAAAGAAATATGTTTTTCCTAGCTAGGAATTCTCTCCTCAGCTCACCTTTCCCAATAAGCAAACTCTCCTTAAGATCTACCTTACATGAACTCTTGGTTTGCCTATGCTTAAGGGAGCTTTCTCCTTTGTTTTTCAACTTTTTCTCACTTTCCCTCTTTAATTTCATTTTTATTTGATCCTCACACACTTCCTTAGGAGACAAAGGCTTAAGGGTGACCTTCTTGCTCATATGAGAGAAGACATAGGTGTTGGAAAAACCATCATGAATGGCATGTTTGTCATATTGCCAAGGTCTCCCAAGTAATAGGTGAGTGGCTTCCATAGGCACTACATCACATAACACATCATCTCTATATTTGCCTATAGAGAAGTTAATAAGAACTTGCTTACTAACTACCATTTCTCCCTTATCACTCAACCATTGTAGCTTGTAAAGTTTAGGGTGTGGGGATGTCCTAAGTTCTAGTTTATTTACTAACCTAGTACTAACAACATCTGTACAACTACCACTATCTATGATAAGAGAACATACCTTCCCTTCCACTAAGCATCTAGAATGGAAGATGTTTTCTCTTTGTGAGTCATCCAATTCCTTGAGGGCACTTCCAAGCATCTTCCTCACCATGAGGAGGTCTCCATCTTCCGGTTGCTCCATGCTTGAGTGCTCACTAGCACTAGCTTCCTCTTCTTCACTTGAAGAGTGAGTGGACTCTTCACTAGTGATCCCTCCATCTACTCTCATGATCATGGCCTTCTTGTTGAGACATTGGGAAGCTATATGACCATGTCCTAAACACTTGAAACACTTAATGTTAGAAGGCTTAGAAATAGGTTTAGAGACTTCCTTACCTTTAGGGTCATCTCGGCTAGACTTGTAGAAAGTCTTGGATGATCCCTCCTTCTTTTGCTTGTCCTTCCAACTTGAAGATCCATGTGTGAAAGACTTCTTGAAGGAGCTCTTCCTCTTTAATTGGCCCTCAATCCTCTCGGCCTTATGGATGGCATCCTCCAAGGTTCTATAATGTTGGAGCTCCAAGACATCTTGAATCTCCCTATTCAATCCATTGGTGAACCTAGCAATTGTAGCTTCCTTCTCCTCTTCATAGCCGGCCCTCATCAAGGTCAATTCTAGGTCCTTGTAGTACTCTTGTACACTCCTTCCTCCTTGAGTTAACCTTTGGAGCTTCACATGGAGGTCCCTTGTATAAGATTTAGGCACAAATCTCCCCTTCATGGCATCCTTCAATTGGGTCCAAGAAGTGATGTGTGGCCTTCTCCTCTTTTCGGCATCTACAAGGACTTGGTTCCACCAAACCAAGGCATAACCTTCAAACTCCAAGATGGCTAAGTTAAGCCTCTTCTCTTCACTCAAGTGTGGGTAGCAAGAATAAACTTGATCAACCTTCATCACCCAATCTAGGTAGCTCTCGGCCTCACTATCTCCAAGGAACTTGGGTAGCTTAATCTTGTTTCTTCTTTCCCACTCTCTAGGCTCATACTCTTCCACATGTCTTCTAGGGGTGTGATTTGGCCTTCTAGGTTGAGGATCTCTCCTTCCCCCCCTTGCATTCCTATGGCCTCTAAAGGGTTCATCCTCATCATAATTTTTTCCCCAATCACTCTCCCTAGGTGTGTTATAGTCCCCTCTAGGAATTTCTTCCTCACTTCCACTACCTCTATAGCTATGTCTCCTACTCCTAGGTACTTCATTGCTTAAGCTTCCACGGCCCTCTCTAGGTACAACCCCTCCCCCATTGTGACCACCATGATTGCCACTAGTGTCCCCAAGGATCCTCTTCTCCAATTCCTTCTTTATCCTCCTTTCCTCCTTTAACCTCCTCTCTTGGTCAAACCTCTCCTCCAAGCTAGTATTAAGCATGGACTTCACCATATCAATCATCCTTTTAGACCTTGGTGAGAGATCATTTCCCGCACTAGGAGAGGTATCCTTTGCTGCACAAGAAAAGGTTAGATAACAAATACAATTATATAAGGGATCGTTGCCTCTCTCTAAGTGTTTCACTCTAGTAGCACTCGTGTATCACTCTTGAGATGGCTTTTTCTATGATGTGCACACTTGCCTTTTTCATCTCAATCTCCTTAAAGTTTCTTGAGGAACCTCTATCAATTATCAATGTCCAATGTACTCAAATGAAAGAGGAACAATTCACTACAAGCTTAAGGAAATTCAAAGGAGACAAATACTCAAGACAAAACTAGTAGGAAGCCAAAGAAAACAAGCAACAAACAAGACTCAATGACAAAGTTAGCTACTCAAAAATGGAAATTCATGATTAGACAAAGGCTAATATATTTACTACACTAAAAATGAAGGAAAACTAGTATTTAACAACTGCAAAAAAATTTTGAAACAAAACACAAAGAAGGGAAGAAGTCAAGTGCAATTTTGCTGGACAATTTGCGCGTCCTGTTTGTGCCCTGGCGCAAATTTGCGCCTCTTGTTTGCGCCCTGGCGCAAAATTCCAGAGAAGGTGGTAGATTTGAGCCTCCTGTTGCTCTGATTTGCGCCTAGGCGCAAATGCTGGTGTTTCTTGGAAAATTTGACAGCAACCGTCACCAAAATTTGCCCAACTTGTGAAATTTTTTTAGCATAGCAAAAGAGCTTGGAAAATTATGAAACTTTGCAGTTGAGCTTATATATATGTATATTGAATGAACAAATGCCCAGAATTCAATAAATCAATGTTTAACCCCTTGAACCAACTGCAAACCCGAAACTGCCACAGCAACAGCAAAACCGTCACTAAGCTGAAAGTTAGGCTTGAAAATTGGCTCAAAATGACTTGAAATTTTGGGGGAATGGTTTGTGTGATGTTTAGGCACGAAATAAGCTCAAATTAAGGTGCAGGGCAGCCACAAATATGGGTCCAAAAACTGGGCAAAGACAGGGCAAATATGTCTAGGCACATGCAAAGCACATTACAAGTTCAAATATCATGTTATTAGCAATTTTGACACAATTTGTAATATGATACTTGAGCCAAATGAGTAATTGTTGCCTAATTGAGCTTGGACACAAAATTTGTGGGTGTTTAATGATCTCAATTTCCAAATGTACTGCACTCAATTTTTCCCAAAAATTCTACTACAAGAGCTACTCAAAATTTCACTCTAATTTTTCTTCAAACTTCTTTTCTTGTATTTTTCTTTTCTTGAATTTTTTCTTTGACTCTTTTTCTTGTATATTTTCTCTTTCTCTTTTCTTTTCTTTTGTTTTTCTATATTTTTCTTTTGGCTATTCTTTGCTGGACAGTCCAAGTATAGGCTCAAATACTCAAGCAAGTCAAGTCAAACATTGCAAACAAGCAAGATAAAGCATGGTAGTGGTAACTTGAACTTATATTGAGCAATGCACATAATAATAACATATATAAGCACTAATTAAGCCACATAAGATGCAGGGGATTAACAATTCCAGCAAAGAGACTCAAAATACATATTGAGAGAATTCATCAAACACATGGGGGCTATCAACTAGAATGTGTCTAGCATGTAAGATAAGCCATGTATGATCAACCATGAGTGTCAGAACATCTCATCTATGCATTGGACAGCCAAGACACACAACAAAACTCAAATAAAAATTCAATTGAATCAAAAATTGAAATAAAAAAGATAGGAGCTAGATTCAATACCACAAGTGAAGAACAACTAGGTGAAGAACAAGCTCTTGATACCAAATTTAATGCAAATCCATGTAGCTAGAAGATGCTCCACGAATCTAACACCCTTTGTTTGCCCAATCTTCAATTCACCAAGTGATCTTCACTCAAGACCAAGAAAAGCTTGCGGAATATAGGCTAAGATATGTAATGGTTTCGGTTTGTGACCAAGAAGAAGAAGAAGCAAAATGGAATGAGACTAGGAAGGTGATAGCGCCATGATCCAAGAGATCAATAAGCTAGGTGATGAATCGCCACTTGAGTCATGGATCAAGATAAGATTCAAGGTTCTATGAAGAAACCCTAGGAGAGCACTCTCCCTTTCTCAAGACACAAGTCTTAGAAAAATTCTATTTCATTCAATTCAAAAGTGATCCCAAAATGGAAATTGCCTAAGTTATAAGACCCCTTGTGTGTGGTTGGCCTTGAGTCATCCTAGCCACTTGATCCTTGATGGATTGATCAAGTGATGCTAAGCACCCCTCACCTGATCAACTCAAGAAGGATCTAGAGTTAATGAGATCAAGAGGCTCATAACTCATCTAAGTTTGTGATGATCATGGATTAATTAAGATGGAATTCTATGCCTTGGATTAGAAGTAAATCCTAAGGCTAGAATCCCTTCTTAGATGAGAGTCAACAATTTAGAACTTGACTTAAATTTACACCTTTGATTATGGGATAATCAAGTGGTGGAAATTTAAATGAAGTTAGTGGCAATTCCACTAATTCTCTCTCTTAATCCATCCACTCTCTTTTAAGAGAGTGTATTACACTTGCTTAGTTGGGTCATAAGACACTTAAGCCCATCTTAAGAGGCTTTGACCAACACAAATAAAAGTCAACATGTCCATAAAAGGAGCTTGGCCTAAATTCACAAACAAACATAGGTCCAAGCTTTACACAAATTAAAGCTAAACTAATTACAAAATACTTAGAAAATTACAAGGCTTCATTTGCCCACTTTGTTGACTTCCAAGAGTTGACCGTTGACTTTGACTTTGACTTATTGACTTTGACTTGGTCAACTCTTCTTCAACTTGGGCTTCAATTCTTCTTTGCGTTGCCCTTGTAATCCTCATGCTTGGGAGATGGTCCTCCATCAACTGCGTATCTCACTCTTCCACTTTTCACTCTGCGTCTGAAGAGGATTCCAACTATGCTCATTGAAGATCACTCTGTACCATTAGTTGAAGAACCTCAAACACCTGTTTCTGAGTCTTTAACTGTGGTCATCAAAGAAGAAGAGTCTGATCCAATCGTGGAAGAGCCTCAATCACCGCTTGTGGAGATTGCTGATAAGGTGAAGGTTACGGTTATTGAGGATGATGCAAGGGACGCTGATGAGTATAATACTCTAAAGCGTAAATATGACGCCTTAGAAGAGAATTGCGAACATTTGAAGCAAAAGAACAAAGAGCTTGAGGATAATCAAGCTTCTTTTACATTTGAGATGCAGCAGCTGAAGGAGATTTTTATGAGCCTTGTTCAAAAGAAGCCTAATCCTTCTTCTTGATTATGCTTTTGATGATTCTCAGCCCAAGGGGGAGAATATCTTAGAAAGGAAGAAATTGCTATGCTAAGGGGAAGTCCTTCGTCTAAGGGGAAGTTAGAGTCAAGCATCGTCTGAGGGGGTGCATTGTCTGAGGGGGAGTTATATATTTTTTTATATTGTATTGATTCTTTATTTATTTGCAAAGCATATACATGTAATTTATTTTTTTTAACTTTGGTTTTCTGTATACCTCGTAACATTGTATATGGTTTACATCACATTGATGTAACAATTCTTATAAAGAGGTATTGTTTCAGAAAACATCGTCTTGATGTAAATCTGACTTGTGCTTAATCTGTGATCACTAACTTTGTCTTATGCAGATGTCTACTTGAGAAAGTTATCAGTATGGTCTTTAATCATAAAAAAGGGGGAGATGGTTAGATCAAGATGATTAACATATTTAAAGTTTTGATATCTACAAGACAGACGAAACTTTCTCAGACGGAACATCAGCAAGCAAGTCAGATGAAACAAGCTCAGACGAAAGATGACCCCTCAAAATTGAAGTCATTCGTCTGTCTCAAGTTAAAGTCATCAGACGATAGGATAAGACGAAATCTCTTAGACTGAAGAAGTATATCGTCTGTCTAAGAAGTGAAGCAAAGTATAAGTCACTCGTGCCAAGATTTCAAATCTTAAGAAGTACTCTTTAGAAGCATCCAAGATCAGTGTGGGGATTCGTGCTTAACATGCAACTCGAAAAGGTCTTCACCTTTTTGCCAAAGTCTCTGTACATGTAAGAAAAAGTATTGCGCACGCTATCTAAATCCGCTGCACACGCCATCAATCACTCAAGTACTATCTGACACCTTTTGGAAGCTCTCAAGGAAAATACTCAACAGAATTCTTCTGTGTCTAACGGATATCTGAAAATGTTGCCTATTTAAAGACTTCACTCCTTCAAAATTCAGTTGGCGAACACGCTTCTAGTATTTCATTCGTCTGTGATTTCGCTCACTATAACTTTTGTACTTCATTGTAAAACCCTCTCTGCGAAGAGGAATCTTTCTTGTTTAAAACAACTATTTCAAATCCACTTGTGTGGTGTTTTAGCCTGAGGAGGCTGGTTGTTCAAAGAATACCTTTGTTGCTTAGCCTGCAAAGGCTGTGTTCAAAGAATATCGTGTTATAGCCATAAGTGGCTGGGCGCAAATAATACTTGTAACCCTTTCACGGTTGGTAGTGAAAACTCAGTTGTTACTGGGTAACTGGACGTAGTCTTATATAGATGAACCAGTATAAAAATACTGGTATATTTACTTCTCTAAGTTTTTTTTACCAACGGGGATAATTAAACTATAACATCTCTTTCTTAAAAACAATCCTTGAAGATTAAAATTATTTCGTCTGAACATATTTAAACTCACAGACGAAAGGGACAATTTTTTTTATAAAACACAATTCAACCCCCCTTCTTGTGTTCTATCTTTTACACAAAGCAAAGTTAAAACAAACTTTGGAAGAAAATGCTACTTTGATATCTGAAAAAAAAGTTGCTTTAAAAGAAAGTATCAGATGAAGTATCATATGAATCTGAGAAGAACATTTTCATTCTTGAAATCGGGAAATTAAAGAAAGAAAATGAATCTTTACTCAAAGACATAACAAAGTTCACTAAAGGATCCTCCATGCTTGAAAATATTTTAAAATATGGGAGGTCTCCGTTTGACAAAAGTGGAATTGGTTATGTTGAAGAGTCGAACGAAAAGAAAAACAAATTTGTTTCGTCTACTCATAAGAAGAAGAACAAAAGCTACAGTAAGATTCCAAATGATTATAGAAAGAACACAAGAACCTTAAACAAAAGAAACCTTCTTCAACTAACAAAGGAGGACCCAAAATGATTTGGGTACCAAAGTCATTCATTATTCCTGTTGCAGATATCCTTAATAGGAAAAGAGAAGACTTCAAGCTAGTACCTGGACAGTGGGTGCTCACAACACATGACGGGAGACCTGTCTATGTTCCAAGATTTCAGACCAAGTAAAGGGTCTGTATCATATGGTTCAGGGAAAGGTAAAATTCTTGGTATTGGGACTGTTGGTAAGACACCCAATCCTCTTATCCAAAATGTGTCTTATGTTAAAGATCTCAACTTCAATCTACTTAGCATAAGTCAATTTTGTGACAGTGTCTATGAAGTAGCTTTTAACTCTGATGAGTGTATAGTCAAGAACAAATACAAATCCATTCTGTTTGTTGGGAAAAGAAAGAACAATCTTTATGAGGTTTGCCTATCTAACCTTAGTGATCAGAATGTAACATGTTTAATTTCAACAGACGATGAACGAGATATTTGGCACAAAAACCTTGGACATCTTAGTCTCAAGTACATTTTCAAAATTTCTAAAAAGGATCTTGTGAAAGGTTTGCCAAAAATATCTTGGAAATCCAATCGTCTGTGTAAATCTTGTCAACATGGGAAATAACTTAAAGCTTCTTTTAAATCTAAAAATGTTGTTTCCACGACAAGACCCTTAGAATTGTTACATATAGATCTCTTCGGACTTACTCAAACAGAAAGTCTTGGTGGAAAAAGATATGAATTTGTAATTGTGGATGATTATACTAGATTCACATGAGTATACTTCCTAGCCCATAAACATGAATCATTCAGTGTCTTTGAAATATTCTGCAAACGTGTTAAAAAAGAAAAAAGAATTTGTATTGCGTCTGTTAGGAGTGATCATGGAACAAAATTTGAAAATTCTGAGTTCAATGCCTTCTATTTTGAAAATGGTATCTTTCACAATTTTCCGTCTCCAAGAACTCCTCAACAAAATCGAGTTGTGGAAAGGAAAAATCGTACCTTACAGGAAATGGCTAGAACTTTGTTGCATGAAAGCTCTCTTCCAAAATATTATTGGGTAGAAACAATTAATACTTCTTGTTATATTCAAAATAGAATATTAATAAGACCAATATTGAATAAGACTCCATATGAACTATGGAAAGGAAGAAGACCCAACATTTCATACTTCCATCCTTTTGGATGCGAATGTTTTATTTTAAATACTAAGGATCAATTTGGCAAGTTTGATTCAAAGGTTGTGAAAGGATTTCTACTTGGATACTCTAATACTTCTAAAGCCTATAGAGTTTTCAACTCTAAAACGCAAGTTGTGGAGGAATCTATTCATGTAAAATTCCAAGATAACTCAAAGGCTGATAAAGAAATATCAGATCTGGTAAACTTATTTGATAACTTGCAGATAACTCCCTCTAGTCAAGAAGCTGATCCGTCTGTCCAACCTTGCTCAGACCCAAGCACAGACGAAAGGACATCTCCCAGCACAGACGAACCCTCATCGTCTGCTCAACATCAAGATGATCATGTCCCTGTCAGAACTTGGAAGTTTGCCTCAAACCACACCGAAGATCTGATCATTGGAGATAGACATCAAGAAGTTCAAATTAGATCTAGACTGAGAGATGTTTTTGGATACGCTCTTGTGTCTAATATAGAGCCCAAAGATATTGAAAAAGCTCTACAAGATAATGACTAGATCTTAGTTATGGAAGAAGAGTTGAACCAGTTCACAAGGAATGATGTATGGACTCTTGTAGAAAGACCAAGGAATAAAAGCATCATTGGAACGAGATGGGTATTCAGAAATAAGCTTGATGAAGTTGGAAAAGTTGTAAGAAACAAGGCCAGGTTAGTAGCTCAAGGCTATAACCAACAAGAAGGTATTGATTTTACTGAAACATTTGCACCTGTAGCTAGATTAGAAGCAATTAGAATTTTACTTGCTTTTGCTGGTCAGAAAAATATCGTTCTATATCAAATGGATGTGAAAAGTGCCTTTCTAAACGATTTTATTGAAGAAGAAGTGTATGTTAAACAACCTCTTGGTTTTGAGAGTCAATCTCAACCAGATCATATTTTCAAATTGAAGAAAGCACTTTATGGTCTTAAACAAGCTCCTAGAGCTTGGTATGAAAGATTGAGTTCTTTTCTTATTAAAAATGGTTTTTCAAGAGGAAAGGTTGATACAACTCTCTTCAAGAAAAGTGTTTCTAAGGACTTTATCATTGTTCAAATTTATGTAGACGATATAGTCTTTGGAGCAACTAACGAATTCTTGTGCAAGGATTTCTCTAAGATGATGCAGGATGAGTTTGAAATGAGTATGATGGGAGAATTCAAGTTCTTCCTAGGACTTCAAATCAAGCAAACGAAACAAGGCATCTACATTCATCAACAGAAGTACACCATGGAGCTTCTAAAGAAGTTCAAAATGGAGAATGCTAAGCCTATGAAAACACCAATGCATTCGTCTGGTGCAAGCCTCAATAAGGATGAATCAGGTAAAACCGTGGATCTTAGCAAAAACCCTATTCAACATTCAAAAGCTAAACATATTGAAATCAAATTTCATTTCATAAGAGATTATGTTCAAAAAGGTATTTTTGATATACAGTTTGTTCAAACTGACTTTCAATGGGCAAATATTTTCACTAAAGCTTTAGACGAAACTCGTTTTAACTTCATTAAAGAAAATTTGGGAATTGTTTCTTTAATTGACTAAGTTATTTCGTCTGTACCTTTTAACTGTCTATTTCGTCTGTCCAATTTATTCGTGTTAAGACGAAACATTGCGTCTGATTAAGTTGAATCAGTCTGAGGAAATTCAACAGATGCAAGGTTATTATTTAATTAATTTAAAGTTTAGTGTGTAGGGACAAAATAAATGTAAAAGATAAACACAAGAAGGGGGGTTGAATTGTGTTAATTAAAAAAAATTATTCCTTTCGTCTGTGGGTTTTAAATCTGTTCAGACGAAACAATGTTTGTATTGAAATATTGATTTTAATAAACAAATGTTATATTATAATTATCCCCTGTTAGTTGAGCAGACGAAACAAATAAACACAGATATTTTTATACTGGTTCGTCTATTCTAGACTACGTCTAGTTACTCAGCAACCACTGAATTTTCACTACAAACCGTGAAAAGGTTACAAGTATTATTTGAACCCAGCCACACAAGTGGACTTTGAAAGATGTTTTAAAAACAAAAATTTTTCCTCTTCGTAGAGAGGGTTTTACAATGAAGTTCTAATATCAGACTTGAGTGAATTCTTAGATGAAGGATAAAGATAAGCGTATTCGCCAACTGATTCTTGAAGCTGTAAAGTCCTTTTATAGGCATCTTCTTCAAATGGCCGTTAGACCCATTTGAATGCCGTTGAGAGTCGTTGAGAGATCTTCTAGAGAGCTTTCCAAAAAGGTTGTCAGTTGTACTTGATTGATTGATAAGAGTCGCAGCAGATATAGCGGACTAGGTTGTGCGCAGTACTACTTCTGACTTGTACAGAGATGTGACAAAAAGGTGAAGACCTTCTTGACTTTGGTGTGTAAGCTCGAATCCCTATACTAATCTTGGATGCTTCTCATGAGTACATCTTTAGATTTCAAAACTTGGCGCGAAAGACTCAACTTGACTTCAGCTTTTGGATAGACGATATGATTTTTCAGTCTTCAGTTGTTGTTGTTTCGTCTCATCCTATCGTCTTAGACTTCACTCTTTGGACAAACGAAGGACTTAAGCTTGAATAGTCTTCTTCCGTCTGTGCATGTATCGACTGATGATTTGGCTTTTTGACAGACGTAGAAAATCTTCTTTGAAGGGTCTCGTTCGTCTGTCTTTGGTTTTTAAATCTTAGCAAGTCTTGGGTAGCTTGGTTTCGTCTGTCTTGTAATTAATCAAAATCTTGAGACGTTAATCATCCTTGATCTAACAATCTCCCCCTTTTTGATGATTACAGACCATACCACGAAAATCTGCACAAGACATGGTTAGACAGAAACAAACAGTCTTAAAAAGCCAGATTGACATCAAGACGATGTTTTCTGAATAATACCTCTTTATAATAGATTGTTACATCAATGCGATGTAATCTTTATACATTATTACATTGGTATAAACAGAAAACCAATAAATAGTTACAATTGTAAGCTATACTAAAGAATTAAAAAAATATGACTCCCCCTCAGACGATGCTTGCTCTTTGAATGCTCGCTCCCCCTTAGACGAAGCTTGTTTACTCCCCCTTAGACAATGCTTACCCCTTGTACCATTCTTCTTTCCCTTGGGCTATCTTCTTTTTCTCTCCCCCTTGGGCTATAAATCATCAAAAGATGATCAAGAAGAGGGCTTTGGCTTCTTGTTGAGCAGGGTCATCACAATGTCTTTTAGCTGCTGCACTTCAGACGATAGAGAAGCTTGATTTTCTTCAAGATCTCTGTTCTTTGCTTTCAAGTGCCCGTAATCCTCTTCCAAAGCATCATACTTACGCTTCAGAGTTTTATACTCCTCAGCTTCTTGAATATTAGCCTCAGCATCCTCAACTTTGTCATCAACCTCCACCATATCATCAAAGTGTATCATTGGTGTTTGAGGTTCTTCTACTATAGGAATAGTGTCATCAATAATGAGCACTATTGGAGTCTTCTTCAGACGCAGTGTGAAATGTGGAAGAGTAAGGTAAGCCGTGAAGTTCTGTTCCCAATGCCATGTGTAATGCTTTGTTGGAACAGAGACTTCTAGATCCGGATGCTCCTGGGATGGGTGAGTGTATGCAAAAGCTTCACCAGGAAACACCCTGCCACAGACGGTAGAACCTTCATCAAATGAAGTTCCAGAGCAAAACTATGAAGTGGCTTCATGATCTTCTATCATCCGTTGTATCTTTGGATTGATAGGGCTTGAGGCTTGAGCTTGGATTGCTTTGAGGTGCGCATAGACAGCAGACGGAAGGAGTTTGGAGATATGCCTTGCGAATTTGAAGGTTCTGGGTACAGACGGTACTTTCTTCTCTTTGCCTTTAGCCAAAAACTTGACCAAGCATGGTCGTTTTCGGTCTAAGACGATAGTGTACTTTGTTTCGTCTAACACCAGTGAAGAGAACTGTGAACCCACCATGACAGGGCAGTATCTCTTGTCCTTCTTAGCATGACAATCAATATGAAAGAAAGAGGCTTCTCTTCCCTTAGCTTCCCTTCTGTAGGCATCAGCTATCATCCCGAAAGTTGTGTTGAAGTCTTCTGGGAGGGCGTGAGCAAATTCCTCAGGGTCTTCATACTCGTTGAGGAGGATGGAGTAACGAGGGTTGATCCCGGAGCAGTGGGGCCTCGTCCATAGAAGCACAATTCCCAGAGAATGTCCTAGACCGACATACTCTGTTTTGTTGAGTGGAATTATGAAAGGCATAGGATCATGGCGATCTATGGCGTCAAGATGCCAATGAGTGCATTCTTTAGGCTCATAGATGATAGAGTGTGCGTCTCCATATCTACAATGGTGGAAGACAGGCGCATTCACCTCATACCGAACCTTCCATCTTGGATTTTCTCTATATGGAATGTGAGGTTCATAGCCAAGTGCTTGTCCTTCAATCACCGATGCAGCAATATGATCCTTGTGGGCTTGAATATCTTCTAACCCTTTGATGTCTAGGTTGGCCAGTGTATCCCAGGGCAGACGCTTCAACCAATCGCGTTGCTCTTCTAGGGTGTAGACGATGTTTTCATTGAAATCTATTGGCTTCAAGGGTTTGTTGTAGATGATGGGATTAACAAATCTCCCTAATTGAAAACCCTTCTTGCCTCTGTACTCGTATGGGTTCTTCAATTCAATGTAGGGAGTGTTCTTGATATAGCGGTCTTCATCGTCTGCTAAGATATCATTTTGAGCAGACTCAGACGGTTCACCATCAGTGGAGAATTCTTCATACTTCTCTCCAAAGATCCAATCAGGTTTGATTGGTCTTTCAGCACAGGTACTCTCAGCAAATTACCTCATGACTAATTCATTTAGGAATGAATAGTCCACCTTGTGCTTTGAGGGTAAGTCTTCTGGATTAATCACTTCAGCATGTGACTTTTCCAATGTAGCATCCACCTTGATTATTTCAAGTTGTTCTTCATCAGACGAAGAATCAACTTCTTCAATAAGCACAAAGTCTTCAGACGGAAACTCCTTCGTCTGTTGGTGGGATGCTTCTTCAGACACACCAGATATCGTCTGTGCTAAGGCAGCATTCAGAGGAGACACAACAATAGGCTCAGACGTAGTAGTCCTATGTTGGTCTTGGAGAGTTGATGATGACATCTCCGTAGTTGAGACTTCTTCACTTAACATTGTCTCCAACTCCTCTGCAAGTTGGGCATTGTCTTTTTGAATCTGGGCAGTTTCTTCACTGTTCATGCCCTCTGAAGTAGCTCGAGCAAATGCTCCTTCAGACGATCCAATGCCCTTTAAGCTTTCATGAAAGATCCTTTCTCTTTCAGCATGAAGCAAAATAGAGACCCTTTTAGCCTCTTTCAGCGCTTTCTCATCGTCTGTCTCACCAATAATCACAGACGCAAGTTTATGTTTCATCTTTTCTTTGCCCTTAGTAGCTTTTTCAAGCGCAAGCTTTCTAGCTTTTGCCTTTTCTTCTGCTGCTATCTTCTGCTTCTCTTCGTCTGTGAGTATCTTCACAGACGCAGCACCCTTAGACGATACCTTGGTCCCTTCATCTTCACTAGGGGATATCGTCTGTTCTTTTGATTTAGCACAAATGTGCTTGATTCTGACGGTCCTTTTCTTCTTCTTGATGGGTTATTCAAGAACATCCTCAAAAGGGACCTCAGAGATGGTCACAGAAGGAAGAGGTTGAGGTTGGTTTAGTGTTTGGGGTTCAGTTTGGGATTGTGTTTCGGCTTGTGTTTCAGACAGTGTTTGGACTTGTGTTTGGGGTTTAGCACGCTTGATGCGAGCTCTGTGTGGAGGATCTTTGGTGATGGGTGAGAGAGGTACATCCTCTTTTTGTGAAAGAAGAAAGTCTGGTGCTAGATGCATCTTCGCAAAGGTGCTGGCTTTAACTTCCTTTCCCTCAGGGTGCCAAATAACACCAGTGGTGTCAAACCCCTGATTGATGATGATATTCGAGAAGAGGGTGGCGTAGGGAATGCTACTCTTCCTACGGATATTGCGATTCTTCAGAGCACTTATCCAATGATCAAGGATAAGGTGAGGAAGACTTATCCTTGCTTTCCTCAGACAGTAGAAGATGCAAAATCTGTCTCGAAAACTTACATTGTCCCTTGAACCAGTCCTTGGTGTGAAGACATTGTAGAGGAGGTTATGGATAACTCTTCCAGAAGGAGTGAGATTTCCTGATCTGAAAGACTTGGAGTCTTCAGTGTTGGGTTTCTTTACATAGAGTATCTTGTATACGCGCTCCTCAGATTCATTCTTCATCCAGTTGGGGCTGTAGAAACGCCCCTCGGCTTTGTAGTTTCCAGCCTCAGCAATAGAGTCCACCGTGATGATGTACTCTTTGTTGTCAATGGTACCCATAATACCATCATCGAACTCCTTCGCATCGCTCCAGAATTCGGCATAGGCTTCCATCAGCCATGGGCCTCTCATCTCAGCAAACCCCATCCATCCGGTGTGGTCCAAAATCTTCACTATCCTTTCAGAGACGCTTTCAAGAGTCTCCCTTGAAATCCACTTGCTTGGCAAGAACAGGTCTTGAGCGAAGAATGTGGTTTCATCAACTTTGGTAGCTTTGGTGTTCTTGGCGGCCATTGATATTTTGAAAATAGAGAGAAGGCACTTAGTGAGTTTTAAGGTTAAGAAAGTTCAAAAAGTTGCAAATAGCAGTAAAGAATAAAAGAGTGAACTTTCAAGAGTATTTATAGAAAAAATAAAAACGGTTGTGATTCATCAGACGAAAGAGATTTCGAAAACTGCCCCTAATTTGACGTGCCCACATCATTGCCTTTTTAATGATTGATTTGACCTCTGCAATTCGCAGCGCGTGCATATCAATGTCCTAGAATAGTGCAATAAATGACAGACACATTTATTGCTCCTTTTAATTTGTCCCTGCACACTTGAGATAAACTTGTTAAACAATAACAGTTGCGTCTGTTGAATTTTACCACAGTAACTATTCAACTTGATCAGACACAATGTTTCGTCTTAACACGAATTAATGTACAGACGGAACAAATAGCTCAGATGGAACAATTTTCAATCATTTAAAGAAATAATTCCAAGATTTTCCTTAATGAAATTGAAACGTGTTTCGTCTAATGCTTTAGTAAATATATCTGCCCATTGAAAATCTGTTTTTACAAACTGTATATTGAAAATACCTTTTTGGACATAGTCTCTTATAAAATGAAAACGGATTTCAATATGTTTTGCTTTTGAATGCTGAATAGGATTTTTGCTAAGATTGATTGCACTTGTATTATCACAAAATACAGGTATATGATTTTCAAACCTGGAGTAATCTTCAAGTTGATGTTTTATCCACAGTAATTGTGAGCAACACCCTGCTGTAGCAATATACTCTGCTTCAGTTGTTGAGAGTGCAATGGAGTTTTGTTTCTTGCTTGACCAATATATTAGTGATGATCCAAGAAATTGCCATCCACCACTTGTGCTTTTTCTCTCCACTTTATCTCCAGCATAATCAACATCACAAAAGCCTCTCAAACTAAAATCATCATTTTTCTTATAAAACAGAGAGAGATCAGTTGTTCCAACAAGATATCTAAGAATTCTCTTTACAGCTTGTAAGTGAGATTCTTTAGGGTCGATTGAAATCTAGCACATAGGACGGACACTAAACATAATGTCGGGTCCGCTTTGCGGTTAAATAAAGGAGTGAGTTAATCATACCTCTGTATACCGTCTGATTAACAGACTTACCTGACTCATCCTTGTTGAGATTTGCTCCAGACGAATGCATTGGGGTCTTCATAGGCTTGGCATTCTCCATCTTGAACTTTTTAATAAGCTCCTTCGTGTATTTCTGTTGATGGATGTAAATTCCTTCTTTCGTCTGCTTGATTTGAAGTCCTAGAAAGAACTTCAATTCTCCCATCATGCTCATTTCAAACTCATCCTGCATTATCTTTGAAAAATCCTTGCACAGAGAATCATTAGTAGCTCCAAAGACTATATCGTCTACATAAATCTGGACTATAATAAAGTCTTTTGAAACACTTTTCTTGAAGAGAGTTGTATCAACCTTTCCTCTTGAAAAACCATTTTTAAGAAGAAAAGAATTGAGTCTATCGTACCAAGCTCTAGGAGTTTGTTTAAGACCATACAGTGCTTTCTTGAGTTTAAAAACATGATCTGGTTGAGACAAACTTTCAAAACCAGGAGGTTGTTTTACATACACTTCTTCTTCAATAAAACCATTTAGAAAAACATTTTTTACATCCATTTGATATAGGACGATATTCTTGTGAGCAGCAAAAGCAAGTAATATTCTAATTGCTTCTAATCTAGCTACAGGCGCAAAGGTTTCTGTGAAATCAATACCTTCTTGTTGATTATACCCTTGTTCTACTAACCTTGCTTTGTTTCTTACTACTTTTCCAGCTTCATCAAGCTTATTTCTGAACACCCATCTGGTTCCAATGATGCTTTTGTTCTTTGGTCTTTCAACTAGGGTCCACACATCATTTCTTGTGAACTGATTAAGTTCTTCTTCCATAGCCAAGATCCAATCATTGTCTTGAAGAGCATCTTCAACATTCTTTGGTTCTATGCTTGATACAAGAGCATATCCAGACGATTCCTTTAGCCTTGATCTAGTTACAACACCTTGATTCCTATCTCCAATGATGAGATCTTCAATGTGATTAGATGAAAACTTCCATGATCTTGTAGGTGCTTCGTCAATTTGTTGATGAGACTCAGACGAAGAGGTTTCATCTGTGCGTCTATCGTCTGTTCTTGTTTTGTCTGACCTTTGTTTATCATTTTGACCAGAAGGGTTAACCTGCAAATTTTCAAACAAGTTTTCTAGGTCTGATATTTCTTTATCAGCCTTTGAGTTATCTTGGAACTTTACATGAATTGATTCCTCTACAACTTGCGTCTTAGAGTTAAAAACTCTATAAGCTTTAGATGTGTTGGAATATCCAAGAAAGATTCCTTTTATCACCTTTGAATCAAACTTACCAAGTTGACCTTTGGTGTTCAAGATAAAGCATTCACATCCAAAAGGATGGAAATAAGAAATGTTGGGTCTTCTTCCTTTCCATAGTTCATATGGAGTCTTATTCAATATTGGTCTTATCAATATTCTGTTTTGAATATAACAGGAAGTATTGGTTTACCTTGATAATATTTAGGGAGAGAGCTTTCATGCAACATTGTTCTAGCCATTTCTTGTAGAGTACGATTTTTCCTTTCCACAACTCCATTTTGTTGAGGAGTTCTTGGAGATGAAAAATTGTAAAATATACCATTTTCAAAACAAAAGGCTTTGAACTCAGAATTTTCAAATTCTGTTCCATAATCGCTCCTTACAGACGCAATACATATTCCTTTTTCTTTTTGAACACGTTTACAGAATATTTCAAAGACTTTGAATGACTCATGTTTATGGGCTAAGAAGTATACCCATGTGAATCTAGTATAATCATCTACAATGACAAATCCATATCTCTTCCCTCCAAGACTTTCAGTCTAAGTGGGTCCAAAGAGATCAATGTGTAACAGTTCTAACGGTCTTGTCGTGGAAACAACATTTTTTGATTTGAAAGAAGCTTTGAGTTGTTTCCCATGCTGACAAGATTCACTTGTGACGATTGGTTTTCCAAGATATTTTCGGCAAACCTTTTACGAGATCCTTTTTAGAAATTTTTGAAATATACTTGAAACTTAAATGTCCAAGCTTTTTGTGCCAAATATCTCGTTCATCGTCTGCTGAAATTAAACATGTTACATTCTGATCACTCAGGTCAGAAAGGCAAACCTCATAAAGGTTATTCTTTCTTTTCCCAATGAAAAGAATGGTTTTATCTTTGTTTCTGACTATACACTCATCAGAGTTAAAGGCTACTTCATACCCACTGTCACAAAATTGACTTATGCTAAGTAGATTGAAGTTAAGACCTTTAACATATGAAACGTTCTGGATAAGAGTATTGGGTGTCTTACCAACAGTCCCAATGCCAAGAATTTTACCTTTTCCAGAACCGTATGAGACAGACCCTTTACTTGGTCTGAGGTCTTGGAACATAGACAGGTCTCCCGTCATGTATCGTGAGCAACCATTGTCCAGGTACCAGCTTGAAGTCTTGTCTCTTCCCATTAAGGATATCTGCAACAGGAACAATAAGTGACTTTGGTACCCAAATCTTTTTAGGTCCTTTCTTGTTAGTTACAAAAGGCTTCTTTTTGTTTTTAGCCTTTTTGTAGATATTAGGAACCTTGTTGTGATTCCCCTTCTTTTGATCAGACGAAACAGGTTTATTTTTCTTTTCGTCTGTCTCCTTAACATAACCAAGTCCACTTTTATCATTAGGTGATCTCCTATATTTTAAAATATTTTCAAGAATGGAGGATTCCTTTGTAAACTTGGTTAAGTCATTGAGTAGGGACTCATTTTCTTTCTTTAATCTTTCGATTTCAAGAATGAAAATGTCCTTTGCAGATTCAGACGAAACATCATTTGATATTTTCTTGTCTAGCAACTCAATTTCAGATTTCAAAACTGCATTTTCTTCCAAGGTTTGTCTTAGCTTGGTTTTGCAAGTTTTGTATTGCTGAGCAATAAAGTGGGAGTGAGCTAGAAGAGTATCATATGACATTTCTTCTGATTCTGACTCTGACTCAGAAGAGGAGGATGAAGAAGTTTCATTGTAATTTACCTCTGTTGAGACATGGTCTCCAACCATGAGGCAGATGTTTGTTGTTTCTTCTCCTTCAGAGGATTTCTCTGAGCTTTCACTTTCAAGGTCTTCCCAAGTCAGTAAGCTCTTCTTTCCTTTATCTCTTCTAGAGCTCCACCTCTTTTTTAGTCTGGGACATTCTGACCTCATATGTCCCAGTTTCCTACATTCACAGCACACAATCTCTGTGCTTTCTTCTTTGGTTGATGATTTCTCAGGGAGCTTCTTCTCCTTTTTCCTGAAGAAGCGTTGGCCTCTGCCTTTCTTCATCATCATCCTTTTGAATCGTCTTGCCATGAGGGAGACTTCATCTTCAGACGAACCATCAGACGATTCTGATTCAGTTGAATCAGCCTTCAAAATCTTTACTTTCTTTTTATTGTCCTTCTTCTTTGGAATCTTCTTTAGGGATGTCATTGATAGATGGAAGAGCTATAGGTTCTTGAACCTTGATCTTCTCCCTTTTACATAAGAGTACCTCATGTACCCTTAAAACTCCAATTAACTCGTCTAGAGTTAATGTCTTCATATCTCTTCCAACAGAGATAGCTGTGGACATGGCTTCCCAAGGAGGTGGGAGACTGTCCAAGATCTTCATGTTGTTCTAGGCCTTTGTGTAGGTGATTCCCAGAGCAGTGAGTCCATTTAATATTATTTGGAATCTTCCAAACATCATATCGATAGACTCTCCTTTCTTCATAGAGAACATTTCATGTTCTCTTTGAAGAGTGGCGACCTTCCTCATTCTGACATCTTCAGTGCCTTCATATGAGATTTTAAGAGCATCCCATAGTTCTTTAGCTGTTTTGTAGGCACAGAATCTGTTGTACTCAGTTCTGGAGAGAGCACACATTAGAGCATATCTTGCTTTGTTGTTCAACTCCATCATCGAGTATTCTTCGTTTCCCCACTCTCCTTCAGGCTTTGCAATGGGGATATCTTCTGTGGTGATTATGTTCCATAATCTATATTGAGTTGACTTGATGTACATCTCCATCCTGTCAGCCCAGTATGGATAATCATCTCCAGAGAAAGCTGGAGGTTTGTTCATAGAAGCTCCTCCGGATAGAAACGATGGCCCTTGAGAGTCCATGTTGGATCTTTTCCTCTAGCAACTGTTAAGCGCTCAACCCTTAGAGGTGAGCTCGAAGCTTGTAAAGATAAACACAAGAAGGGGGGTTGAATTGTGTTAATTAAAAAAAATTATTCCTTTCGTCTGTGGGTTTTAAATCTGTTTAGATGAAACAATGTTTGTATTGAAATATTGATTTTAATAAACAAATGTTATATTATATTATCCCCTGTTAGTTGAGCAGACGAAACAAATAAACACAGATATTTTTATACTGGTTCGTCTATTCTAGACTACGTCTAGTTACTTAGCAACCACTGAGTTTTCTTTACAAACCGTGAAAAGGTTACAAGTATTATTTGAACCCAGCCACTTTTGGCTATTACAAGATATTCTTTGCTCCCAGCCTTCTCAGGCTAAACTAACAAGGTATTCTTTGAACCCAGCCTCCACAGGCTAATACAAGAGGTATTCTTTGGAACACAGCCTCCTCAGGCTAAAATGCCACACAAGTGGACTTTGAAAGATGTTTTAAAAACAAAGATTTTTCCTCTTCGCAGAGAGGGTTTTACAATGAAGTTCTAATATCAGACTTGAGTGAATTCTTAGATGAAGGATAAAGATAAGCGTATTCGCCAACTGATTCTTGAAGCTGTGAAGTCCTTTTATAGGCATCTTCTTCAAATGGTTGTTAGACCCATTTGAATGTCGTTGAGAGTCGTTGAGAGATCTTCTAGAGAGCTTTCCAAAAAGGTTGTCAGTTGTACTTGATTGATTGATAAGAGTCGTAGCGGATATAGCGGACTAGGTTGTGCGCAGTACTACTTCTGACTTGTACTACTTCTGACTTGTACAGAGATGTGACAAAAAGGTGAAGACCTTTTTGACTTTGGTGTGTAAGCTCGAATCCTTATACTTGATCTTGATGCTTCTCATGAGTACATCTTTAGATTTCAAAACTTGGCGCGAAAGACTCAACTTGACTTCAGCTTTTGGATAGACGATATGATTTTTCAGTCTTCAGTTGTTGTTGTTTCGTCTCATCCTATCGTCTTAGACTTCACTCTTTGGACAGACGAAGGACTTAAGCTTGAATAGTCCTCTTCCGTCTGTGCATGTATCGTCTGATGATTTGGCTTTTTGACAGACGCAGAAAATCTTCTTTGAAGGGTCTCGTTCCGTCTGTGCTGGTTTCGTCTTAGCAAGTCTTGGGTAGCTTGGTTTCGTCTGTCTTGTAATTAATCAAAATCTTGAGACGTTAATCATCCTTGATCTAACAATAAATGCAGCATTAAATGTGTCTGTCATTTATTGTACTATTCTAGGACGTTGAGAAGCACGCACAGTGAATTGCAGAGGTCAAATCAATCAATAAAAAGGCAATCATGAGGTCACGTCAAATCAGGGGCAGTTTCAACTTCTTTCGTCTGATAGATTATAACTGTTTTAATCTTTGAATGTAAATACTGCAAAGTTTACTCTTTTAACTCTTTATAGTATTCTATTCTCTCTGAAACTTTACCTTCTCTCTAAAAATCTAATACTCACAAAAGTCCTTCTTTTTCAAACCTAGGAAATGGCCGCCAAGAAATTCAAGACTTCAGAAGAGATTTTCTTCGCGAAAGATCTTTTCTTACCAAGCAAGTGGGTTGTCAAATCCACACTCGAAGGTGTTTCAAACCTTGTGTCAAGAATGTTATCTTTCAATGGATGGATGGACTTCGCTGAATGGAAGGGTCCATGACTGATGAAGGCTTATGCTGAGTTATGGAGCGATGCCAAAGAATTTGTTGATGGTATCGTTGGCACCATTGATAACAAGGAGTACATCATCACTGCTGAAACCATCGCTGAGGCTGGGAAGTGAAAAGCTGAAGGTCGCTTTTACAGTGCAGACTGGATGAAGATCGAGACTGAGGAGCATGTTGATAAAATGCTCTATGGAAAGATTCGCGACCTTGAAGATCCCAAGTTTTTGAGATCTGGAAACCTCTACCCAACATGTAGAGTCATTCATAATCTTCTTTACAACGTCTTCACGCCTCGAACAGGCTCAAGGGAAAATGTGAGCCATCGAGACCGCTTCGCATGTACTTACTGTCTCAGGAAGGTGAAGATGAGCCTACCTCACATCATCCTAGATCATTGGGTGAGCGTTCTGAAGAATAGAAATATTCGAAGGAAGAGTAGCATTCCTTATGCTACTCTCTTCTCCCAAATCATCATCAATCAAGGTTTTGATGTCACTGGAGTAGTATGGCATAGTGAAGGGAAAGAAGTTAAAGGAAGCACCATTGCGAAGATGCGTCTGGCTCCTAGTTTTCTTCATTTTAAAAGTGGAGAAGAAGAACCTCTCTCTCCTATGACCCAAGAACACCCTCACAGAGCTCGCATCAAGCGTGCCAAACCAAGCGGTTCTGAAGCCCAAACACAAACCCAAACACCAATCCCATCGTCTCAACCACCTGTCACCATAAAAGAAGTTCCTTTTGAGGATGTTGTTGTTGAACCCCTCAGAAGAAAAAGAACATAAGAATCAAACATGTTGCATCCAAGACGTAAGAAAAAGAAGCTTCCCCTAGTGAAGATGAAAGGGTAACTAAAGCATCTGAGGATGCTCCGTTTGTTAGAATCTTGACAGACGAGGAAAATCAAAGGAAGATAGCTGAAGAGTAAGCTAGAGCAAGGGAGATTGCTCTACAAAAGGCTGCTAAAGGAAAGGAAAAGTTAAAGCAGAAGCAGAGGCTTGCGTCTGTCATTGTTTGCGAGTTAGACGAAGCTAAGCAATTAAGAGAGGCTAGAAGAGTCTCTATTATGCTTGAAGCTGAAAGGGAATATCTGTTCCAAGAAAGCATCAGAGGCATTGGATCGTTTGGAGCTGCTCCTGCACTAGCAACTTTACAAGGCATGAATAGTGAAGAAACCGTTCAGATTCATAAAGACAATGCTTAACTAGCAGAGGAATTGGAGACCATGTTAAATGAAGAGGCTCCAACCATGAAGGTTTCAGTATCCTTACTTCAAGACGAACATAGGAGTGCTAGCACTGATCCTATTGTTGCGTCTCCTCTCAATGCTGCCTTTAATCAGACGATACCTGTTGGTCTGAAGAAGTACCTTGTCATCAGATGATAGAAGCAGCGTCTAAAGAAACTTCCTGCTTACAGACGATGGAGATTTCGTCTGTGGTCATCATTGACGATGACACATGTTCTTTGTCTGATGAGGAATATGTGGAAATAAAAAGGCTAGTTCAGCCTTTGGTAAGATCACATGCTGAGTTGCTAAATCCAGAAGATCTTCCACTGAAGCATAAGATAGACTATTCGTTTTTCAATGAATTAGTCATGAAGAGATTTTTTGAAAGCTCTTGTGTAGAAAGACCAATCAAGCCATATTGGTTAATAAAAGATCAGACTGAAGATGTCTCTGATCTTAGTGATGAAGAACCGTCTGAATCCGCAACTGATGGCTATTTTGCGGATAATGAAGACTACTTTATTGAGGATACTCCCTACATCGAACTGAAGAATCCCTATCGCTACAGAGGAAAGAAGGGATTTCAACTTGGGGAGATCTGTCAATCCCATACTTTTTCACCAACCCTTGAAGCCAAAGGACTTCAAAGATGATATAAAATATTCCCCTGACGAGTAACGCGATTGGATGAAGCGTCTGCCTTGGGATGAGCTGGCACAGCTGAACATCAAGGGTTTGGAAAACATTGCAGGTTACAAGGATCATCTTGCTGGGCTGTTGATTGAAGGACCAGCACTTGGCTATGAACCACACATTCCATACAGAGAAAACATCAAATGGAAGGTTCAACATGAGCTTAATGCACCTGTCTTTCATCATTGCAGATATGAAGATGCTATCTCAAAAGTTTATGAGCCAAGAGACTGCGATCATTGGCACTTGGATGCCATTGATAGTCATGATCTGTTCACCTTCACAATCCCTATGAACCAAACAGAGTATGTGGGACTAGGCCATACTCTAGGGATTATTCTTCCATGGATGATGCAAACCCATAAGGAACTTGTAAGGGATCTTCATGAATAAGCAAATGGGTGCCCCAATCTTCATTGACCAATGTTCAATCACTCTTAAACAGCGGAATAACTCAATATATAGCAATGATAGCTCATGGTCAACACAAAAGGGGGAAGAAAGAAATCAAAAATGGAAGAAGGAAGAAGTGTGGAAAGCGCCATGGATGAAGCACCTAATAAGCTTGGTTGGAGAATCGCCACTTGGATCATGGATCCATGATAAGATTCAAGGTTCTTGGAAGAAACCCTAGGAGAGCTCTCTCCTTTTCTCAAGACTTTAGTCTTAGAAATTCTCTTTTCATAAATGACCAAAGTGATTACAAAATGGAAATTTCCTAAGTTATAAGACCCGTTGTGTGTGGTTGGCCTTGAGTCATCCTAGCCACTTGATCCTTGATGGATTGATCAAGTGATGCTAAGCACCCCTCACTTGATCAATTCAAGAAGGATCTACAGTTAATGAGATCAAGAGGCTTATAACTTATCTAAGTTTGTGATGATCATGGATTAATTAAGATGGAATTCTATGCCTTGGATTAGAAGTAAATCCTAAGGCTAGAATCCCTTCTTAAATGAGAGTCAACAATTTAGAACTTGACTTAAATTTAAACCTTTGATTATGCAATAATCAAGTGGTGGAAATTTAAATGAAGTTAGTGGCAATTCCACTAATTCTCTCTCCTAATCCATCCACTCTCTTTTAAGAGAGTGTATTACACTTGCTTAGTTGGGTCATAAGACACTTAAGCCCATCTTAAGAGGCTTTGACCAACACAAATAGAAGTCAACATGTCCATAAAAGGAGCTTGGCCTAAATTCACAAACAAACATAGGTCCAAGCTTTACACAAATTAAAGCTAAACTAATTACAAAATACTTAGAAAATTACAAGGCTTCATTTGTCCACTTTGTTGACTTCCAAGAGTTAACCGTTGACTTTGACTTTGACTTGTTGACTTTGACTTGGTCAACTTTTCTTCAACTTGGGCTTCAATTCTTCTTTGCATTGCCCTTGTAATCTTCATGCTTGGGAGATGGTCGTCCATCAATCCCTCCTTCTTGTGGCCAACTTGTCCCCAAGTGGCCTTAGCTTATTACCTACAAAACCATTTTACCCGGATCAAAGATCAAACAAACTCTTTTAAGTTTAACATTTAATATCAAGATGGTTTGCCCACTAATATCAATATCAAAATGTAAAGAAGTGAAGAAGGAAATCAAGTGATTGTCTATGCATAAACCGAAACTCCAATGAGTTTCTATTTCCTCCTTTAGAAGTGTAGATATTAGTTCTTCAATCCTTGTGGAATCGTGTTTGAAACTCTTGTTTAAAAGTCTTCTTTTAGGTGTAGAAGCTTGTGATGTTTCCTCCTTCTTGGATTCATTCTTCCACCTAAAAGGGCAACCATTAGTAGAATCAAACAAGAACCTCAACTTAACATTTCCAAACATTTCCCAAGACCTATTTAGAGAACTTATTGTGTCACAAATTGTGTTGTGCAAATTAGAAATAATAGGAGAAGCAAGAGGGAAAGAAGTCTCCCTTTTTGATAATTCATAATCTCTAAGTACCCTATTTCCTCTTCCTAGCTCACTCCATGGTTCCTCTATGCAAAACTTCTCACTTGGTCCTAGAACACAAAATTTCTTGAGAGTGAATCCTCTAGCTATCACACAAGGTGCTTTTGGTGTTTCAATATATGTGGAAATTTGTAATGTGCCCTTCTTCTTTACTTCATTCATCAACCTATATGAACAATTAATATCATGAGAGTAAAAGTTAGTAGGCACAATTAAAAATTCCACATTTCTAAATTCAATGATTGTCCAAGGCTCAATGTCTCTCAAGGGTGGCAACCCATGTTGAATGTCCTTGGGAAACACATCCTTGAACTTCTTCTTGAGTGCATCCAAATCTTGTTGCTTACCTACAATGTTAGTGCTCAACACAATAGGATTAGGTAAACAAAGAAATATGTTTTTCCTAGCTAGGAATTCTCTCCTTAACTCACCTTTCCCAATAAGCAAACTCTCCTTAAGATCTACCTTACATGAACGCTCGATTTTTCTATGCCTAAGGAAGGTTTCTCCTTTGTTTTTCAACCTAGAATCACTAGTGGCATGTTTGGTAATTATCTTACAAGTCTCGGCCAAAGCTAGGTTTCTAGGTGGTTTGGTTTCCTTTATCTTTGTCTTGGTGGAACTCTTGGCCTTAGCATCCTTAGGTCCTAGATTCTCACCCTTTTTCTCATTTTTTCTTTTTAACTTCATCTTTATTTGATCCTCACACACTTCCTTAGGTGACAAAGGCTTGAGGGTGACCTTCTTGCTCATATGAGAAAAGATATAGGTGTTGGAAACACCATCATAAATGACATGTTTATCATATTGCCAAGGTCTCCCAAGTAATAGGTGAGTGGCTTCCATAGGCACTACATCACAAAGCACATCATCTCTATATTTGCCTATGGAAAAGTTAATAAGAACTTGCTTACTAACCACCATTTCACCCTTATCACTCAACCATTGCAACTTATAAGGTTTAGGGTGTGGGGATGTCCTAAGTCCTAGTTTATCTACTAGCCTAGTACTAACTACATTAGTACAACTACCATTATCTCTAATGAGGGAGCATACCACTATCTACAATGAGGGAAGACTATAACATTGCCTTCAGAATGGTGGCTAATGCTTATAGAAGAGAAGAAAAAGGAAGGTTAGCCTCCTTTTCACAAATTCAAAGGAGATCAAGGAAGGAACTCAGGCTATATCCCTTCATGATGGGATCTCAGTTCTCATCTTTAGTCACAAACAAAACCAAGTATTTCATTATCATGGATCGCTCAAGACCATGCTTGGTTAAGTTTTTGGCCAAAGGGAAGGAGAAGAAGACACTATCTGTTGGACTTAAAGCTTGAAGATGTGTTTGTTCTCCTTTTAGTGTTTTGATTTTGATGTTATGGAATTGTGGTTTATCTTAGATGAAGTGTAATTAGGTTTTTTCTATGTATTGTGTGTTGAGCTTAGGCATGTTTGTGTTTGATTCCTTGTTTGGATAACTCAGGGAGTTTTTCTATCTTGTGAGTGATTACTCATTTGACAAATGGTTGATTTCCTTTCTTAAAACATGTCTTGAAAAATCTTTGGGAACCAATTGAGGTAATAGATTACCAACAAGAGGTAATCAACTACCAAACAATAGGTAACAAAGTGTGGAAATCCATTTGTTCACTGGAGTAATCGATTACCAACAATAGGTAATCGATTACCATGCTCAAAAATCACTCAAGATTGCATTCTTCACTGGGGTAATCGATTACCAAGTCCTCCTTCTCTGGAGTAATCGATTACCCTCCCCTGGTAATCGATTACCCGAAGTTTTCCATCGGGGTAATCGATTACCCTCATCCGTAATCGATTACGAGTTATGCTCTCGGGGTAATCGATTACCCTCCCTGGTAATCGATTACCACATTCAAAAATGCACCCAAAGCTGCATTTAACGGCTATTTTAATCGATTACCCACTTCTTGTAATCGATTATCTTGACCAGATTGAGCCCTCGTTTGCCAAAAACAAGCTTCAAACTTCATCTTTAAAAGGCTCTTTGATGAGTATCTTGGAAGAACTCTTGGAACTACATCTTTTGAACATATTCTTACACTTTCATATACTCTGAAATCAGAGATTATCATTTCTTTCCAAGAAACCCAAAGAGAACTTGAAGAGCTGATTTTGTTTTCCAAAGGAAAGGCAAACCTGTTGTATTTTCTATTTGGGTGGCATTCTTTGTGCATTCTTTGTGATCAGATCAACACATCGGGTGTATTCTAAACTGATCTTTACTTGTTTCCTTGTTTACCGAGTTGTTGCTTTAGGGAGAGGTCTCTCTGGATAGAGTAAGTGTATTTGAGAAGTGTTTTCTCAAAGGTTTGATCTTGGGTGTGCCAAGGGGGAAGAACTGTTCTTTAGGTTGAAGAACAGGTTTTGGGTGTTTTGATTTCGTTTTTTGTGTTGCTTGTTGCAGAGTGAATGTAAAAGAACACAAAAGGGATCATTTGATAGTGAAAGCCAATCGCAACAGTTGTTGGGTTTGGACCGACGTAAGCGATTAGTAGAACCAAGTATAGATCGGTTTGTGCACTCTTCTCTTCCTTATCCTCTTTACAGTTTTCTTTATATTGCTTTTATCATTGATTAAATTCTACAAGAGTATATTTGATAACTGTGCATGATAATCAACTTAGTAATAGATACGGTAATTGAATCAAGTAATAGAATCGGTAATTGATACGGTAATTGATAAGCGAATCTAGAACCGTTTTTGTTTGAATTCGAAAGGAATTAAAATCTTGCGAGTTTTGGCTAAAATTGAACAAGAATCTATTCACCCCCCCCTCTAGATTCATACATAGGGACCAACAATTGGTATCAGAGCTACTTCTAGTAAGTTGCTCTAGAATTTGATTCATAATGGCCGAGTAATCAATTACCATTTCTTTGAAGGTGCCTCTATTAATAGACCTCCTCTGTTTTGTGGTGATAACTATCCTTTTTGGAAAGTTAGGATGAAAATTTTTATGGAGTCTATTCATAGAAGTATTTGGCAAGCAGTTGTAACTGATTTCAAAATCCCCACATATATAGTTGATGGAAATGAATTAGAAAAACCATTTGAGAAGTGGGAACCAGAAGAAATTAGGAGAGCAGAAAATGATGCTAAAGCTTTAAATATTATACATTCTCGCTTTAAACTCGATGAATTTTTTAGAATTTCACTTGGAACACAAAGCCAAAGAAGCGTGGGATCTAATAAGGGTCACACATGAAGGTACCTAAGTACGAAGGGCAAGGAAGAATACCTTGATCCAAGAGTATGAAACATTTAGAATGGCACAAGGCGAGTCTATAATGGATATGCAGAAACGGTTCACACACATTGTGAATCATCTAAAAGGACTCGGAAAAGTCTTCGTTGAAGAAGAAGTAAATGTGAAGGTGCTAAAGTCATTGAGCAGAAAATGGCAACCAACAGTCACAGCAATCACCGAATCAAAGAACTTAGCACTGATGACCGGTGCGAGTTATTTGGTAAGTTGAGGAATATGAAATGGATATGTCTCGTATTCTTGATGAGGAACAGAAAGATAAGAAAGCCAAAGGCTTAGCACTCAAGATGGAAGACACAGCAAGTGAGAGCGACTCATCATGCTGTGGAAGTGAATCAGAAGAAGAGAATATGAATCTCATGGTGAGAAAATTCAAAAAGTTCATGAGAAAGAACAATGATAAAAGGAGATTCAACAATTCAAGAAAAGGCTTCAAGAGGAATGAAGGTTCGTCTTCAAAGGTCACATGTTATGAGTGTGGAAAGATGGGTCACTACAAATCGGAGTGTCCCAACATGAAGAAAAATAACAGCAGTGAACCTAGAAGAGTAGAACATGAGGAAAGGCCCAAGAAGGATAAATTCCGCAAGAAAAAGGCCTACATAGCTTGGGAAGAAAATGACTCCTCATCCTCTAGTGAGAGTGACAATGAAGAAGCAAATTTATGTCTCATGGCAAAACCAACTTCAGATGATGAGGTAAGTGATTCCGATTCATTTGTACAAGATTATGATGAGCTATATAATGCTTTTTGTGAACTCTTCAAAGAAGCTGAAAGAATAGAAAAATTGAACAAAGTTTTGAAAAACAATATTTCTAATTTAGAAAATGATATTTCTGTTTAAAAAACTAATGTTCAAAATCTGGAAAAAGAAAATAATGCCTTGAAACTACCTTGTTCAAAGTGTAAGTCTTTTAATGCCTCTTTGAAAAAGAATAATGTGAAGTTCTCTGCATTTAAACAAACCAGCAATAATAGAACTTTCTCATGTAGTTATTGTATGAAACCTGGACATAACTCTTACAACTGCATGATTAGAAAGAAAGGTATACATAGTGGATTGTTTAAATGGATTAGGAAAGATTATCACAGTTCTAACATGCATGGACCCAACAAAGTTTGGGTACCAAAATCAAAGTGATATCTTTTTCTGTGTAGGTGTGCTTGAGAGCCAAACACTCAACTTGGTATTTGGATAGTGGCTGCTCAAGACATATGACCGGAGACAAGAGCAATTTTATCTCCTTCAAATCCAAAGAATCTGGTTCAGTAGTGTATAGAGATAACAATAAAGGGAAAATTCTGGGTATTAGTGTTGTTGGAGACAAATCCAAGCCTGTCATTGAAGATGTACTGCTTGTGGAAGGTCTGAGATACAATCTTCTGAGTATTAGCCAACTCTGTGACAAAGGTTATTATGTGTCATTTGATCAAGGAAGCTGTAAAATCAGTAGCAGTGAATCAAATGAGGTATTAATGGTTGGTAAGAGACATGGTAACATCTACATCCTTGAACTTAATCATTCATCATCATATCATGCATGCCTTACATCAAATGATGATTTATCTTGGCTTTGGCATAGACGCATAGCACATATTGATGTTCATCAACTGAATAAACTGTCATCTAAAAACTTAGTGGAAGGGTTACCTAAATTAAAATTCAATAGAGAAGGTCTATGTGATGCATGTCAAAAGGGCAAGCAGTCTAGAAATTCGTTTAAATCTAAAAATGTTGTTTCAACTTCTAGACCACTTGAGCTATTGCACATGGATTTATTTGGACCCTCTAGAACTGCTAGTTTAGGTGGAAACCTATATGGACTAGTTTTAGTAGATGACTACTCTCGTTTTACTTGGGTTGCATTTATACTAAGTAAAGATAATGCCTTCAAAGTTTTCAAAATTATTGCCAAAAGGATACAAAACGAAAAAGATTTGAAAATCAAGTCCCTTAGGAGTGATCATGGAGGTGAATTTGAAAATGAATATTTTGAAAAATTTTGTGAAAAATATGGTATAGATCACAACTTTTCTGCTCCAAGAACTCCGCAACAAAACGGGGTTGTTGAGAGGAAAAACAGATCGTTGATAGAACTAGCTAGAACTATGCTGAATGAAAATGATTTACCTAAACATTTTTGGGCTGAAGCTGTTTCCACTGCTTGCTATGTTCTAAATAGAATTGTGATTCGTCCTATTTTAAAGAAAACCCTCTATGAACTCTATAAGGACAAAAAGCCTAATATTGCTCATTTTAAGGTATTTGGCTGCAAATGTTTTGTTCTAAACAATGGCAAAGAACCCCTTGGTAAGTTTGATGCCAAGGCGGATGAGGCAGTCTTTATTGGTTATTCATCAACTAGTAAAGCATATAGAGTTTATAATAAAAGAAGAATGTGCATTGAGGAATCTGTGCATATTAAGTTTGATGAATCTAACAATCTCCAAAAGGGAAGTGTTATTGTTGATGATGATGAGAATACAGGTGAAGATAGCAGCAGCAAATCTCAATAACAGCAAGATCCACCAACCATTTCTCATGAAAAGCCAAAAGAATGGAGGAAACCAAGAGACTTATCTCTTGACAACATCATTGGTGACATCCATAAGGGAGTATCTACTAGATCCTCCTATAATATGTTCTGTGATGATTATGCATTTGTATCTCAATTTGAACCCTCTTGTGTTGATGATGCTATTAATGATGAATTTTGGATGAATGCTATGCATGAGGAGTTGAATCAATTTAAGAGGAATGATGTTTGGGAATTAGTTCCTTTTAATAGAGATATGAATGTAATTGGAACAAAATGGGTGTTTAAGAATAAGTTAGATGAGAATGGAATTGTGGTTAGGAATAAGGCTAGACTAGTAGCAAAGGGTTATAACCAACAAGAAGGAATAGATTTTGGTGAAACTTATGCCCCTGTTGCTAGATTAGAAGCTGTGAGAGTTTTACTTGCTTTTGCCTGCATTCATAATTTTAAGTTGTATCAAATGGATGTTAAAAGTGCATTTCTAAATGGCTATATCAATGAGGAAGTTTTTGTTTCACAACCTCCTGGATTTACTGACTTTAGTTACCCTGAACATGTATATAAACTTAAGAAGGCCCTCTATGGTCTTAAGCAAGCCCCTAGACAATGGTATGAAAGATTAAGTACATTTCTTTTGTCAAAAGGGTATCACAGAGGAAATGTTGACAAGACTCTCTTTATTAGAAAGAAGTCCAACTGCATTTTATTGGTTCAAGTGTATGTTGATGATATCATTTTTGGATCAACCAATAAATCTCTGTGTGAAGAATTTGTGGCAAGCATGAAGGGTGAGTTTGATATGTCCATGATGGGAGAACTCAAATTCTTCCTAGGACTACAAGTCAAACAACTAAAGGAAGGAATCTTCATTCATCAAGCAAAGTACACTAAGGAATTACTGAGGAAATTTGACATGGAGAGTTGTAAAATCTCTAATATCCCTATGTCAACTAATCTCTATTTAGATAATGATGCTGCTGGATTAGGAGTAGACCAAACCAAATATAGAGGGATCATAGGATCTCTTTTATATCTTACAGCTAGCAGACCTGACATAATGTTCAGTGTTTGTGTTTGTGCAAGATTTCAATCTGCACCTAAACAATCACACATGAATGCTGTTAAGAGGATTTTGAAATATCTTAAAGGAACTACAAACTGTGGTTTGTGGTATCCTAAGGGAACATCCCCTAGTTTGGTAGGTTTTAGTGATGCAGATTTTGCTGGATGCAAGACTGATAGAAAAAGCACAAGTGGAGTATGTCACTTGTTTGGAGAATGCTTAGTCTCTTGGTATAGCAAGAAACAAGCATGTGTTGCTCTATCAACAGCTGAGGCAGAGTACGTAGCTGTTTGGTAAATGGTACCTTTGTGCTCAAACCATTTGGTTGAAGCAACAACTTGAGGATTTTGGACTAAAGCTTGATCACATTCCTATCAAGTGTGACAACACAAGTGCAATTAGTATCACTAAGAACCCAGTCTTACACTCAAGAACAAAGCATATAGAAGTACGTCATCATTTCATAAGAGATCATGTTGAGAAAGGAGATTGTGTAGTAGAGTTCATTGATACGGAGAATCAACTCGCGGATATCTTTACAAAACCTCTACCAAAGGAGAGATTTTTCAAACTTAGAACCAATCTCGGTATACTAAGTGAAGAACATCTCTCTTGAATTCCCTAAGTTTGATAAGATTAAATCATTCATTATGTTTAAACTAGGTATGTGTTCATTACATAACAAGATCATGACCATTTCTGTGCCAAAACATGTGAAATATCAAGTTTTTTGTGAATTTTCATGTGCAGTAATCGATTACCAGCTTTGGGTAATCGATTACCATAAGTGAAGTCTCTGATGTAATCGATTACCATACATAGGTAATCGATTACCAGTGTGAGGTCCTCTGATGTAATCGATTACCATACATGGGTAATCGATTACCAAGGTTGGGGTCTCTGATGTAATCGATTACCACGACAGGGTAATCGATTACCATGGGCAATGAGTTCACAAATTGGGTTACTGCTATAAGCGGTAATCGATTACCACGATAGGGTAATCGATTACCTTCGTTCCTGAACAGATTTTCTCTGCAAAATCTTGGTTCTGGGTTTAATCTTTTGAGTTTCCCTTGAGCCCAATACCTAGATTCAATGTATCTAGTCCCTATTGTGAACTTATTAGAAGCTATTTTTAGGATTAGGGTTCATTCTCACAAAACCTAGATCTGAAAACCCATCCTCTCTCTAAAACCTAAGAACCCCCTTCTTCATCCTCAACCCTCATTCTCACCTTCACCACCAACAACAATGGAAGGACAAGGCCGTAGAAAGAGAGTCAAGTCCATTGGTCACAAGCCTCGCTCAAATGTTCCAAAGAGGAAAGCACCCACTACCCCGGGAGAAGGCATGGCTCGTTCTCACAATCCATGGTTCACATCTGAAGAACAAGAATCTCGGTTCTTTAGAGATTTTGCTAATAGGGAACTTGTTCCCCCAAAAATATTGGATTTTAATTGGTTGGGGAATCAAGGATTCACTTTTCAGACTCTTCTCCGAGATCAGAATTTGGAGAAATTTGTTGGATTGAAGGGTCATATCTACCCTGACTTGGTGAGGGTCTTTTACTCAAATCTCACAAAGGATCAAATCAATGGAACAATATCCTCTGAGGTAAAAGGTAAATCCATAGTCATAGACTCTAATATTTTCTTTCAATTTGCTGGATTTACAAATGAGGGTATGACCCCTTCTGTTGAGAATCTGAGATATGAAGGATTTGACCTTCAAAGGGATTCTTTCTATATGAGTCTGCTGAAGAATCCTGATGGATAGGAAGCTGAGAAGGCAACACGAAGAAGTCAAGGAAGGAAGGTGACTTACAATATCGGTGGTCTGAACGCCGATGACCGTCTCCTTCATTACACCATTGTGTGGATTTTGGCTGCAAGGGGCACTAACCATGCTCAGATTACAGAGGAAGACATGGTTTTGTTGGCAGCTTTGAAGAATGGTCTTCAAGTTGATTGGGCTGAAGTTGTAACGGATAATATGGTCAAGGCAAGAAGGTTGATTGACTACAAATGCCCCTATGCTTTATTTGTCTCACGTCTGCTTGAGTACTATCAAGTAGATGTCTCTAATGAAAGCAAAGAGCTGGTGAAAGATATTCATGTCATTAGGGATATGGCATTAAAGAAGATGCGTTTGGTGAAAACGGAAGCTAGCTGGGTTTCAAGAGATGAAGTCCCACAACAACACCAACCAGAGACTAATCCTCATGCTGATGATGATGATGATTCAAGGGCTGGGGAGTATATCCCTAAGTCACGTTTTGAGTCCATTATCATTGATAGGCTGGATGAGATTGAAAAACGCATTCAAGAGACGGATGAAGCAAATGAAGAACGCTTTGAAGAGCTAAAAGAGATGATGGAGTCTCTTCATGCTCGATTTGATTCTATGTAGACTTCCCTCTGTACCTCTTCTCCCTTTTTGCTTATTGATATACCAAATAGGGGGAGAATAGAGATAGGTTAGAATAGGTTATCCTAGATAGGGGGAGTTTAGAATAGGTTTTTAATATTTAGTGGGGGAGTTTAGAATAGGTTTTTAATATTTAGTATAAGCTTTTGAGACTTTGAATGTAATCCTTTAGTTTTTAAATGACAATTTGAATTCTGGTTTATTCTATCCCTTTGGTCTTGATCTATGATTATGGGAATTGAATCATATTCTTATCTATGAATGAATGATTAACAATATGATGTTCTGATAAAAATAGTATGTATGATGAATCTGCAAAGCATATACTCTATTTTTGGATATCACTAACAATTGCAGGATTCTCAAGAAAATCAACACACATCCTAAGCCTCTAGGAAAACCTTGATTGAAGATTTGGTACATCAAAATCAAAAAGGGGGAGATTGTTGGACTTAAAGCTTGAAGATGTGTTTGTTCTCCTTTTAGTGTTTTGATTTTGATGTTATGGAATTGTGGTTTATCTTAGATGAAGTGTAATTAGGTTCTTTCTATGTATTGTGTGTTGAGCTTAGGCATGTTTGTGTTTGATTCCTTGTTTGGATAACTCAGGGAGTTTTGCTATCTTGTGAGTGATTACTCATTTGACAAATGGTTGATTTCCTTTCTTAAAACATGTCTTGAAAAATCTTTGGGAACCAATTGAGGTAATAGATTACCAACAAGAGGTAATCAACTACCAAACAATAGGTAACAAAGTGTGGAAATCCATTTGTTCACTGGAGTAATCGATTACCAACAATAGGTAATCGATTACCATGCTCAAAAATCACTCAAGATTGCATTCTTCACTAGGGTAATCGATTACCCTCCCTAGGTAATCGATTACCAAGTCCTCCTTCTCTGGAGTAATCGATTACCCTCCCCTGGTAATTGATTACCTGAGTTTTCCCACTAGGGTAATCGATTACCCTCATCTGGTAATCGATTACCTGAGTTATGCTCTCTGGGGTAATCGATTACCCTCCCCTGGTAATCGATTACCACGTTCAAAAATGCACCCAAAACTACTGCAACGACTATTTTAATCGATTACCCACTTCTTGTAATCGATTATCTTGACCGTTGAGCCCTCAGTTTGCCAAAAACAAGCTTCAAACTTCATCTTTAAAAGGCTCTTTGATGAGTATCTTGGAAGAACTCTTGGAACTACATCTTTTGAACATATTCTTACACTTTCATATACTCTGAAATCAGAGATTATCATTTCTTTCCAAGAAACCCAAAGAGAACTTGAAGAGCTGATTTTGTTTTCCAAAGGAAAGGCAAACCTGTTGTATTTCTCTATTTGGGTGGCATTCTTTGTGCATTCTTTGTGATCAGATCAACACATCAGGTGTATTCTAAACTGATCTTTACTTGTTTCCTTGTTTACTGAGTTGTTGCTCTAGGAGAGAGGTCTCTCTGGATAGAGTAAGTGTATTTGAGAAGTGTTTTCTCAAAGGTTTGATCTTGGGTGTGCCAAGGTCAGGGAAGAACTGTTCTTTAGGTTGAAGAACAGGTTTTGGGTGTTTTGATTTCGTTTTTGTGTTGCTTGTTGCAGAGTGAATGTAAAAGAACACAAAAGGGATCATTTGATAGTGAAAGCCAATCGCAACAGTTGTTGGGTTGGGACTGGACGTAGGCAGTTGGCCGAACCAGTATAGATCGTTGTGCACTCTTCTCTTCCTTATCCTCTTTACAGTTTTCTTTATATTGCTTTTATCATTGATTAAATTCTACAGTATATTTGATAACTGTACTGATAATCAACTTAGTAATAGATACGGTAATTGAATCAGTAATAGAATCGGTAATTGATACGGTAATTGATAAGCGAATCTAGAACCGTTTTTATTTGAATTCGAAAGGAATTAGAATCTTGCGAGTTTTGGCTAAAATTGAACAAGAATCTATTCACCCCCCCCCCTCCTCTAGATTCATACATAGGGACCAACACTATCTGCCCCCAAGCAATTCAAGTTTGCAAGACACATTCCCAAGCGACTTTCATCTGTTGCCTATGATCATCTCAAGGCTATTCAAGCTCATGCCTCAAAGCCTATCAATCCTAAGATTCAGAGGATGATAAAGGATCATGAAGCTACCTCAGCATTCTGCTTAGGAACTTCATTTGATGAAGAATCTGTTACTTGTGGCAAAGTCTATCCAGGAGGAGCTTTCGCCTACACTCTTCCTCCTCATGAACCTCAGTACCTTTAACTTACTACCTTCAACAAATCATATTCTTGGAAATGGGAATATAACTTCAACACTCGCATGGAACTTCCTTTATTCTCCTTGCGTCTGAAGGGAACTCCAGTGGTAGTCATTGAAGATGACTCATTGCCAATTGTTAAGGAACCTGTAACTGATGAGGAACTTGTCACTGATAAGGAACCACAATCACCTGCAATTGCTGAGGAGCCTGAATCACCAGAAGATCCCACTGACAAGTATAATGCTTTGAAGCTCAAATATGATGCTCTTGAAGAGAACTGTGAACACTTAAAGAAAAAGAACAAGGAACTTGAAAACAATCAAGTTTCTATATCTACTGAGATGCAACAACTACGGAGTATTGTCATGAATCTTGTACAGCATCAACCACAACCTCCACCATCTTGATTTTGATGATTCTCAGCCCAAGGGGGAGAATATTTTGAGGAAAAGGTTAAGCTAAGGGAGAGCATGGTAATAGAAGAGCATTCGTCTGAGGGGCAGACAAAGACATAAAAAGGATGAAATTTATTTTATTTTACTCTAATCATTTGTTTGCATTTTTTTTACTTTCTTTGTATAATTCTTTCAGTTGTTTTGATCTGATTTTTTTTTTCCGTTCTTCTGAAAATTGTAAGCTAGTAAATGGATTACATCACATTGATGTAACATTTCTTATAAAGAGGTATATTCAGAGAACATCGTCTTGATGTAACTTTGGCTGCTTGTTATTATTTTGTTTTAGCTAACTTTCTCTTGTGCAAATGCTCTTTTTGAGATAGTTACTAGTATGGTCTATAATCATCAAAAAAGGGGAGATTGTCAGATCAAGGAGATTAACGACTCTAAGTTTTGATTTATTACAAGACAGACGGAACATCCTAGACAAAGCATTACAAGCAAAGTCTGAAAGAACAAGCACAGACGAAAGATGACTCCTCAAAAGTAAAGTCATTTGTCTGTCACAAAGCCAAGTCTTCAGACGAAAGGATAGACGAAATTCTTCAGAGGGAACTTACAAACCAATCTTAAGACTGAAGATCTACATCGTCTGTCACAAGAGTGAAGTACAGTCTGAGTAACTCGCGCCAATTTTTAAATCTGTTAAAGTACTCATTAAGCTTCCAAGATCAGTATGGGGATTCGAGCTTACCTATGCTACACGAAAAGAGTTCTCCTTTTCCAAGAAAATCTTTGTACAAGTCAGAAAAATGATTGAACATGCCATTTAATCCGCTGCACACGCTATCTATCACTTGATTGCACTCTGACACCTTTTTAGACTGCACTTGGAGAAAGCTGAACAACATTTTTCTGTCTCTAACGGATATCTGAAGAATTTGCCTATATAAGGACCTCACTCTCTCAGGTTTCAGTTGGCGAACACGCTTATATTGCTAAGACTTTGTGCTTTCGCTCACTGCTACTGTTGAACTTCATTGTATACCCCTCTCTGCGAAGAGGAACTTATCTTTCATAGATAATCTTGTAAATCCACTTGTGTGGTGCTTTAGCCTGAGGAGACTGTGTGTTCAAAGAATACCTGGTTGTTTAGCCTGAGAAGACTGTGCTCAAAGAATATCTTGTAATAGCCAGAAGTGGCTGGGTTCAAACAATACTTGTAACCATTTCACGGTTTGTAATGAAAACTCAGTAGTTGTTGGGTAACTGGACGTAGTCTTGAATAGACGAACTAGTATAAAAATACTTATGTTTATCTTCTTTAAGTTTGCAACTAACAGAGGTAATCAACTTATAACGTCTGTTCATTAAAACTGATCTTTGAAGATAAGAACTGTTTCGTCTGAACCTGTTTTAAACCAACAGACGAAAAGGCCAAAATTTTTATTAACACAATTCAACCCCCCTTTTTGTGTTTTATCTTTTACACAGAGCAAGTGAGTGAAATCACAAATGAATAGCTTTTGCAGTGTGTTCGCCAACTTGAATAGGTGCATGAGAAATCCTTTATATAGGTAGTGATTTGATAGATCCGTTAGACCCATAAATCTAACCGTTGTCCTTTCCTTCCTTGAAGTCTTCAACTGTGTCAGAGTATAACTATGGATTTGACAAGTTGCACAGTGGAGTCAAAACCTTTTTCTGACTTTATTAGAGATAACAGTGAAAAGTAGATTTACTTTTCGTGTTGTAGAGGTTAAGCATGAGTTCCCATTTTGACTTTGGAAGCTTCTTGAGGGGTCATCTTCCGTCTAACTTTGGCTTGCAATGCTTCAGTCTGATAAGTTCTGTCTGTTCTATAATTAATCAAAACTTGAGACGTTAATCATCTTGATATAACAGAAACTTAAAAGAGAAGAGAAAGGAAGAAAAACGAAAATGAATTACAAAGAGTAAAAGTTGTTATCTGATTTATGTTTTGTGGTATTTAAATGGTATAGGTCATGTGCTAGTCACATGACCTTTTAATGAACCGGGAGCACCTCTTCGAATCTCACTTATAATTAAAATAAATAGTTCAATTTATATGCATTTAAAATAGGCCTAAACTAAAGTCTTCTCGCTGGAATTTTACAGCAACAACTAAGCGTCAACTTCAAGCTCAAATTCACCTCTGATATGGTTTGAATTAGCTTTTTATGTCCATAACTCTAGTAACTCTCTGAGTCCTCTTTAAAATGACATAAAATGGAGGTCACACGGAATTCTGTAGCAAAAAAATTATGTTTGATTTATTGAACATGGTCAAAACCGAAAATTGTAGCTAATTAATATAAAAATCTGCACTTTAGACTTAATTGATTCTTAACTCATAAATGCACTTAAATGTGTTAATTGACCATTAATTACTCTAATATGATGTAATAATTGCAAAGAAATTAATCAAAATAATAATATATCAATTACAACAATATTAACTTCATTTGGTCCACAAAGAAAATTTGACATATACTACGATGTAGTGGACAAGGATTGGAGTGTGTGTTGATGTAGAAATGAAGGGTGATAACCTATATTTCTTGATAATTTAGAACACACGTGATAAATTACATGAAACACGATTTGGAACTGGCAGTAGAGCTATTTTTATTTTGAAAAATTAGAGGTATTATTTATATGGCTTAAACTTTAAGGTGTTCCGTGATCACAAGAGTTTAAAGCAATGATGTGAAGTTATACCACTTTGTCACCTAAAATTTTTGGTAGACAAATGTAATAAAAAATAATTAAAATTATCACATGAAAAAAAAATTATTTAATTTTTATATTTGTTACTGCTGTGCACCTGTCAACATAAATTATGGGAATTGCTCAAATTAGATATAAATGGGCGTCCGAAGAGACAAATCCTTTTAGAAGGATTGCAATGATTGCATATTAAATTTGTAATGCGTGATATATTTTTTTGTATGAATGTTGAAAAATATTTCTTAATATTACTTAGTTTAGTGTATGTAAAACTCGATCTTAATACTTAGTGTTGGTATATTTTTTAGTAACGCTAAGTTAATAAACTACTTAGTGTAATATTAGCTAGTCAAACTACTAATATTTTTTTAATTATTTATTCAAATAATAAATACTAAAAGAAAATGTGATGAACTAATACTTAATGTGATACTAGTCAAACTACTAATACTAAGTATTATGATTATTATTTAACCAAGTGTTATTTCCTAATCTACTTAATATAATATTAGTCAAACTACTAATATTTTTTAGTTATTAAATAATTATTTTACTAAGACTATGTTCCAAAACTACTCAGTGTTATATTAGTCAAACTACTAATATTAAGTTTTTATATTAACTTCATCTAATATAATTGAAATATGAAGTATCAATTAGAACACATATTAATCACTAATACTTGATTTCTTATACTACTAAGTCTATTATTAGTCAAACTACTACTATTAAGTTATTTAAATAATTATTTTACTAATACTAGGTTCCGAATGTACTTAGTGTAATATTAGTCAAATTACTTTATTTAACCAAGTGCTATCTCCTAATATGCTTAATATAATATTAGTCAAACTACTAATATTGAGTTAGTAAAATAATTATTTTACTAAGACTATATTCCAAAACTAATATGTCTTATTATGATGCTTGTTTGTTTAATGATAGATCGGGAGAAATTTTCACGACTTCTACTCGAGAAATCTACACTAAGACAAATTTAAATAGTTTGTTGCTGAAAGATTTAATTGATCAGAAGGTCCTTTTACTTTGTACTTGATCTTATTGAAGATAAAATCTTTACTATTAATTTATTACATATTAGTTATATGTTTAGCAATTTGGAATTGGTTGGGAAACAAATCCCGGTGAGATTTTCTACTTCCATCAAAATGAGTTCATGGGCAAAGAAGACTTCTTGCGAAAGGTAATTACTAAAGACTCATTGTTGAAAGGGCTATAATTTGTTTTAAAATTCTTACTAAGGTATCTATCTATCTTGTTAATGCAGATTTTTGTTCCAATCAGTGACTTGCACTCCCATTGGTATCTACTAGTTGTGGACTTGATGGAGAAGAAATTTGTAATATGATGGATTCTAAACTTGATTCTGATATGATTTGTTTAAGGAAAAATATGCAAGAAAATTGGTAAAAATTTTTAATACAAGTAATTGATTACTTTCTGCAAATACTAAAATACTAACTAACCATTTTAACCTTTGGCAGACAATTCTTTTGGAAGATATGTTGTTGAATGAATCATTTTACAGATCTCCATTACAGGAAAAACCCCCAATATCTGATTTCCCCCTTGAAATACCACAAAATATAGGGTTCCAAGCTTCTAGATCGTAAGTTTATAATTCTTGGTTATTTTAAACTCATGGGACAAATTTATACCAATTTATTTTAATGTTAGGAATGATTGCGGCGCATAGATTTCAAAGTGGATGGTTGATTGTCGTTGGTCAAACACTTACAACATACAAGTAAAACAAAATACATTCTAGTATATTTTAATTAACAATTGAAAGCAAAAATGATTGATTTATGCAATTAATTACTTACATGTTGATAACTCAACAAGAACGGATATAGTATTGGTTATTGTACTTGGTCTTCATTCATTAATTCAACGTTTTTAACAAGCTCCCTCGCAAAATTGTTAACTTTTTCTAACTTCTCTTGTAATGCAGCAATGTCTATCATTTGCGCCGCAACTAAAACAATCAATTGCTTAATGTCTTCAACTTAATTTGCTGGATTAAAATAAATAGAAATGGCAGTAGAAATATCTGACCATTTTTTTTTCAACAATACAACACCAAAAATGAAGGTCAAACACACGGTCAAAATTTTGTACAAAGAATTCAAATGAAAAAATTACTGTTATCAATCTAATAATCACACAAGCAGAAATCATTCCAAATAACAATCGATTCATCAATAATCATACCTACATAAGCAAAAGGAAATTTTGTACATACGACGAAAACTCACGCAGACAAACACCAATCTGGACAAATATCATAAACATTGCAGAAATCATGTCAACTTATGAACAAGTCCCAAATGAATAATTGCATACATCCTTAAAATAATCACACAATGAATTTCGCACCAGCCTATTATCAATTTATCATTTTACGAATGAACTCAAAGAATCAATAATCAAATGTCGGTGAGCAAAACGAAATACTTGAGATGCAACGCCAACTCAAGCACCAATTTGAACAAGTAACATGTTGACGAACAAAGCTAGCAAGTATGCTAATTCAAATTATTCTTATTATACATTCAATAAGTTTGACGCATAACACAAATTATTAAATAAGGTAGAATTTGGGGAACCTCTTCAAAAAATACTCACTTTTGCAAAATGAAACTCTACAAATACACCCACTCTGTTAAAATGAACCTATACAAGAGCACGCAGCTTTTATATATATATATATCATGAAAAGAAAAGAAAGCAAGAAAATCAACCTTAAATTTGTCTAGGCAATGCCCTCATCTATCATCTATGATATACATTACATGGAACTTGATGAATTTTCAGAGTGAAGAATGTTTGAGGAAGCCTAATTGATAGAGCCTACCGGAAGAAAAATGAGGCAAATGAACTAGAAAAATTAAATCACGAGTAGAATGCTGATTGTCTTTTAAAGTCATCCGCAATATGGAAATCCACACTTTCTCTTTTGCAGTTTGTGACATAAAACTGTGTATCTGGCTGAAAAAAAGCAGGTTTATAAGCCAGGAGCAGCATTTGAATCATCATCACTATTGGCTTTACCATTACCACTGTCTACATAGTTCAATTTGCTGTTAAATTCTGAGCCATATACGTGGCCCATTTTCACACGTTTGGTCTCCAAGTATCGCTTGTTCTCTTTTGTGATAAGGGATAGCAATGGGATCCTACCGGAAATTGTCAAACCATACCCTTTGAGCCCAACATATTTTGCTGGATTGTTTGTCATTAGCTTCATAGAACGCACACCCAAGTCCCTCAAAATCTGCAAATACAATGATGTCAAATTCCAACGTTTTGGCTCAATGCCACAAAATAAAACATGGAATTCTGTGTTGCACACTATCACCAGATATAACATGCACATGAACTTCCACATCATTGTAAATCACAACGAACTAAAAAGTGTTACTGTGTGAAAGAATCAAGTGGGCATATAACTACACGATGTTCAATTTTCCAGTAACTGAGTACTTTTACTATATTTACCTGTGCACCAATTCCATATTCCCTCGAGTCAACAGGCAAACCCAACTCCTCGTTGGCTTCTACGGTATCCCGTCCAGCATCCTGTAGGTTATATGCACGTAACTTGTGGCCCAATCCAATGCCCCTTCCTTCATGTCCACGAAGATAGATCAAGACACCTTGACCAGCAGCCTCAATCTGTTGCATTGCGAGAGCAAGTTGATTTCCACAGTCACATCTGGCAGATCCAAATATGTCTCCTGTAAGACACTCTGAATGTACCCTCACAAGAACATCCTGTCCATCTCCAATTTCACCCTGTTAAACAACAAATAGTAAGAAACAGAAAATTGGGTAAAATTTTACTATTAAATCAACCAATTTAATAATCTAAAACGGAAAAGTTCAAGAAAATTTGAAACAGTTGCCAAATTTTCAAATTCTTAAGGCTTATATACTTAATAAAAAACACCTTGCAAGCAAAATGATGAAAAATTGGGGCCAATGTCAATTTATGCCCAAAGGAAAAAAACACTCTGACAATGTTATTTTAAATGATAATTGGTTTACATACATTTTTAAACCCTAGAGTTCACTTCAATTATGATCTTGTATGCCAATCCATATATAGTTTAAAAGTTAATCGTTTGGTCCCTATAGTTTAGATAAATAGCTTAATTAATCACTTATAATAAGTTTTCATTAGATGCGAGCAAATAATAAAAATCCAATCATGAAACTTATAAGCTGAAAGAATGTATTTTGATAAGTTTCCTGAACAACTTCTGAAATAAGCTAGAAAGAACTTATGTGTCATGGTTATTTTTACAGGCCCAAATAAGCTTGACAAAATTATTTTCACACATCCCTTTTCAAATAAAAAATTCATTTCCTCGGGAACTCATCTAATGGATCTGTATGACTGCCCAGGACTTCAAATAGCAACACTAACACTCACCCATAGGAATGTAAAGCTATTGACATATTTTGGGACTTAAGAGACTAGGAAGTTGCCATACAGTTTGTGCGTAGTTTAATATTTTACGGTATCCAATGTCAACAATGATAATAACAATAGCTTCAGTTCCCTGTTCATTGTTCCTGGGCATTTAGTTAGATTGGGCTTCCATGTTTTGTCGCCCTCCCTGCCCACGAAGCAGGCATAAAAAAAGAATTCATCTCAATTTTGGAAAGCAGCAGCATGACTCTGGGAATATTTTTAAACACAGATCTGTTCCTCAGATTCTCTTGTATCTTAATTTTCAGAGTCAAAGAAATTTGATAATATCTATCCTTCCAAAAAAGCAGTGGGATTGAAGCAGAGCAATTAGTCTACAATGCAGTGCTGTACGATTAACATAGAAGAAGCTGCAAATTGAACTTAAATCATGTTGTTCTACTTCAATCATAATGGTATCCTTTCCATTATCACATTTATTTTCGTCATCTATTTATTTAAAATCACAGTCCAATTACGAAGAATGTTTACACATTGCAACATATTAGAGCTCAAAATAAACATTGTTCACCTTAACCATTGCAATATGTTCAATCCCATCTAATAGTGACCTATAGCAGTTAGCGGCAAATGGCCCCCACATTGTTGGTATCAATGCAGCACCAGCACGCTCTACAAGTTTATCTCTTTTCCTTCGGTACCTGCAATAAAAAATATGTCAATCTCTCTGCTATACAACAAAAAGTATCCTGGAAGCAGAACCAGGGAAAGAAGACTTACATTAGTAACAAAAGATATCAAAAGAAATAAAAGTATAAAAACAAATAACCATTGAGAAAATTCTAGTCATAGGAAATTTTTTTGTTTAATGACACTCTAATTCAGGGACATATATTGGAATATGAACAGTAGAATTTAAGTTTTGTAATGTTACATGAAAAATTCATTAAGTGGAAATTAAAAATTTAAACCAAATATCTGTCATAAGCAATCATTGCATTGATTGACACTAACCTCAAAAGTCAATGTATCAGAGAAAGACAACTTTGGGGATTTAAATCATGGTATTTGTAGTTGAAAGCTTACTTAAAAGTTATCATAAACATGCATGCATGGAATTTTATTACATCTTCCATGAAATGTAAACGTATACCTTATTAAGTCAGCAATAGATACAATTTTTAAATTTTCTCGCTCTGCAAACTGATGAAGCTTAGGTAATCTAGCCATGGAACCATCATCATCCACAATCTCACACAGAACTGCCACAGGATTCAAACCAGCAAGTATGGCAAGATCAACTGAAGCTTCTGTATGCCCAGCTCTCTTCAGCACACCACCCTCCCTGTATTTTAGTGGGAAAATATGGCCTGGACGGTTGAAATCACCTGGTTTTGAATCTTTGGAAGCAAGGGCCAAGACTGTTGTTGCCCTATCACGAGCTGAAACCCCTGTTGTAGTACCATGTTTAGCATCCTACAAATACAAGGTTATAGAAAATTACATTAATAAATTCCCGAATAGCAACAAAAATAAATTACTCCTGCAACACCATAAATGATCAAATTTCAATCATCTTTGTTGACATGATGCCATGCAAATGATTAAATGACCCTCAAATATTGGAGATAAAAGATATTGAATGTAACAAAGTTGCACTGAATTCTTCACCAACTCACTAAATGGCTTATCTAAATGCAGTTTTAGATGAGACAACTTCTTCCCCAAAGTTGACGATTTGACTATCGAATTGCATAAACAAATGTAGTTTTTTAAGCTAATGTAGAAAAGGAAAACCTTAATCAGAGAGATACAGAACTAACTCCAGACAAATGATGCATGCACCAAATAATACATACCACTGTCACAGTGAATGCCGTGCGAAGTTTTTCATCATTATACTGACTGTTTACCATCAAAGGAAGCTCCAATCTCTCCAAATCTTCCTCCTTCATGCTTATACAAACTATTCCAGTTCCATGCTTCACAATAAAAGCCATAGCCTCAGGTGTTGCCAACTCTGCAGCCATTATCAGGTCTCCTTCATTTTCTCTATCCTCATCATCTACAACTATTACCATCTGAAGCACTAATGTTAGTTCATAAATACAAAACAAAAGCCATCACAGTAACCCCCCCCCCCCCACTAACAGAAAAGTAGAGAAAAAGTGACAACCTTTCCATTCTTAATGTCTTCAATGGCCTCCGGTATGGAAGCAAAACCTTCTGTTGGACTGTCGAAATCATATTCATCATCATCATCAGAAAAACCACTGCCTGCTGGCACTGCTGTGTCTGCTCCAACTGCTCCAAATGCTACAACATCATGTTTTTGAACATTACCGGTCACAACATAAGGGCTGTTTAGATAAGATCCTAAGTCTCCTCCTCCTCCAAATTCAGCTTTAATTCTACCAACAGCATTGTGAACTTTAGAGTTGAGTTGGACAACAGCCAAATCCGACCGATGTCCATTGAATGAGAATTTATGCACCCCATTAAAAAATTTGAAATGTCTGCATAAAATTGAATAGAACAGCAGAACAAAATTACAATTAACAATTCTAACATCCAAAGTTTATTATCACAAACACTAGGTGTGCATACAACGCTATAAAACCCCCAGTTCCAGAAATTGTCCATGCTTAATTGAATTCATATACATGCCCAAACCAATTCAATTGCTTGAAGAAATTCAGAGCTTTATTCACAAAATTGCTCGGAAAAAGTGAAACAAACCTGGGGCGATAGAGAGGAGGAGTGGATAGACTGAAAGAAGAAGCCATTGATTGTGGTTGTGACGAAGGGTTTGAGGGAAATTGAATGAATGGTTTTGATGTAATAGTAATGCGAAAACAATGAAGGTTAATCCAATAGCAGTGGAAGCAACAAAGAGACGCAAAGAGATACCTTTTTGTTCCTTTTCACGAATCCATCAATATGGTTTGTACATAAACATGGAGGGGTTTGATGTAAAAGATGGACCACAACACAATCAATGTAGTTAGCATACAGAGATTTATGAGTCGTTTGGATTGGGTTGAAACTAGTCATTCATTTTATTTTATTTTTTGTTGAATCATTCATATATGAGATTCAATTACAACAGTGTTTTTGTTGAATCATGTATTTAAATAATTATTACATGAATTAGAATGTGTTTAGTGTATTTTACTCGAATTATTCATTAAATTTTCTTACAGAGTTTGTTGTTTTTACTAAAAAAAAAATATGTAAGAAAAATATATATAATTGTAAAATTTATTGATATAGATTATCGCAGATGCACAGAAAATTTATATGTGCATCTTAATTTTATATTTCTTTTTTCTGGTCCATAATTTCATCCGTTTAAATAATCATCACATTCACTTAAGGGAGATTACTGTAAACATTAAAATAGTAAAATATATTCCTAAATCTTCTAAAATTTTAGAGATTTTTTATATAATTGTAAAAGAGCCTTTTTTTAATTATTAAATATATAGTTTATAACAGATATTTATATATTTATGTAATAAAATTAGAGATAAAATTTATTATTTTCAAAAAATAAACAAGGCATTGAAATATTTTATCTTATTTGTTTTCTCTTTTAAAATTTTTGTTTCTCGCATTATCAAAAGGTCTTGGAGGATCCTCCACATGTCGAGGAGTTCAACTAATGCATAGGAAGGGTTGGAGTCACTAAAATATTGATGGTTGAGATTAACAAAAATCTTATTAATTTACAAAAGCATAAACTTGAAAGTGTGAAAGCAAAATTTACATAATGGAGCTATTATGAATTCTTATTTGAGTCACTAAGGTGTGAAAGCAAAATTTACTAGATAAATAAGAATAATGCTCAAATGCAAGTATCTGGGTGTATCCTTGTATTACAAGTACTTATAATAATTTGATATGTTGCTGAAATACATATATGATTTTAGAAATTGTGTTAATTATAAAGGTTGAGTGTCTTGTTTTTATATAATGTAAATTTGGGTTGTTGAACATCTTGTTTAACCTAATGTTGCTAGAAGTACTTCTAAAGTCTAAAGGACACTCAAAACAAGCAAGGTCTTCTAAAGTCTAAAGGACACTCAAAACAAGCAAGGTTAGAATTGTTGTTTTAATTATGTTCATAGTGTAGTTGATCATTATAGTAACATGCAACATTGTTGTTTGTCTATTTTGTTAGGTAAGAATGTTCCTAACAACTTTATTACGCTAATAATTGTACTATGCAGTTAACCAGCTAACTCACTTACAGAATATTTGCGTATTTTTTCTCTTCACAATTTATACGTATATGTATTTATCTCTTTACATTTTATAACTGGTTATTTGGTTGTCTGCGTATTGCAGTTGTCTGCCAAATATTTTTCTGTTCCTAATGGTTTCAGACGAAGACAAAAAGTATGCTTTAGTTTGTAAAGCAATTGTAGTCAAACCAGAATATATTAATTGTTAAATTAAGGAGCCTAATTCGTTGAACGAAATATTGAGGCAACAAAAGAAGTTAACTATTGAGAATGAAGACAACGAAGAGGGATTCGATCACTAGAAGAGAGAGTTAAGATTCTCGAAAATTTGGTTCGTAAGAAAAAAAGATGATAAGTTAAGAATTTGAGGGAACTCTGACCAACTTGTGCACAATTATTGATAATGTGGGTCACGAAGTTACGGGGATTTTAACAAATTTTCTGTAAAGTCCATAAAAATAATATGCATTTTGCACAAATACTATGTGAGGAAACTTAGAAAAGTATGTCTCCCCAAACCTTTTTACTTTGAGTTCAAACATATATTTTTAGTTTTACATAATTGAAATGATGTATACCTTGTATTAAATAGAGTCTTGATTGAAATGGGAAATTAAATTATAACTTTGTAAGACCATAACGGTAAGACATTGGGCTTGCAAATTGGTTTGCAGTTCCTTCAAATATTTTGTCATTGATATAATTAAATATTTAATGCATGTAGTCATCTAGTAATTAATTATTAACTTTTTTTCATCCAGGTCATTTTAATTGTAACAATTTTAACGATGGATTATAAAAATTACCTGGTGTCATGCTGTTGCGTTGGTTTTTAACCTATTTTTTGAATGCAAGTTTAAAGTTTTTAATCGTTTCTTCCAAATATTTTGTGATTATAAATGATATCATTAATGAATATTGTTTTGGGATAGGATCATGTCATAAATGAGGCTAGTTCTGGGAAAATAGAATTTGACAAATGGACAAAGAGGGATTATTCCATATTTGTCCCAGGTAGTCCATATTCGAATGATGACTAGTTCTAATGTCATTTGGTGAGTTTATCTGGTGAGTTTATGTAGGAAAAACGTTTTTTCTTAAAATTTATTGTCAACACATATTTGTTATTCCACAAAACTAATTTTACTAATGATTTAGGTATTTGCACCAACTATTTACAAAAGTCATTGGGTGGTCATATGGTTGATATTAATCAGAAGATGTTTGAGCTTGACACATTAGATCACTCACACAATCAAAATAGATACTTGGTAAATGATGCAATAGGGCAACTATCCTTAACTTTTGTTTATTATATAATAAACTTAATTATAAAAGCTATTGTTTGAATAGTTTTACTTTCATTGGTTTCATTGTAGAGGGCTTGTTTTGAGTATTTAATGACTTTGTTGAATCTTAAAATTGGGCACAACTCATAGTCCTACACATAATGCTTGAACATTTCTTCAACAATCAACCTTTTTTTTGTTACAATGAAACACGTGAAGATGAAACTCACATGTCACTAAAAGGAATGATCAATCTTAAAGAAATTTCTACTTGTATATTTCAAAGTGTCTTATGTGATATCTTTGTTAAGATTCTTAAGTTTTCATTGTAGATATAGCCTATTGATCCTAAAACAACTTTTAGCATGATTTCATTAAAATAATTTTTGTATATAATTTAAGTATCATGCATTATATACATTGAAAACACGATTTTTTTAAGAATAACATAACTTATTGTTGTAATTGATTATGACTAACTTGTAATCGATTACATCAGTCAAAACAAGATTTTTTATTCCCTTTAGAATAATCGATTACATAGACTTGTAATTAATTACATATGATAGAATCATAAAATCAATGTTTCTGTGTTAATAATCACTAAAGGATTGTAATCAATAAAAATATTCTTGGCGTAAAACCTAGATGTTGAATGAATAATTTAATCTATTACAACAAAGACTTAATTAAATACACCATAAAAATAATCAAATAATTAATTGTTTGCTATCATTTCATTTTTTTTTCCTTTACAAATGAAGCTTTCAAATTTCATTTAACACCACATCATAATACAACATAAGAGAAAAAAAAAATCTTTTTGAAAGAATACTTGAGTCGAATACTTAAGTCTCCTAAATTTTCATATTTCCTTTCTCGCCAAATAAATGTTTCACGAACAAACTTTGGCTATATCTAATGATTCATTGTTTGCAGTCGGACTAGTGAAAGTTTTATGTTTCCCATGGAAGTATTGTGGATATTTCTCAAATTAATGGCACTATTGCTACTATCATCTTCATTACCACCATTACCATTATTACTATCGTCATTATCACCATGGTAATCATTATCATTATTATCACCACCATTATCATCATTGTCATTATTATCTCTGTCATAGTATACACCACCATTGTCACCATTGTCATTATAATGACTACAACCACTATTATTGTCACCACTCTACCATTGCCGACACTACCTTCCCATCACTTTTCATTACCATTGTCAACGCCACCACTATCATCACCATTATCGCCATCATTATCACTACCTCTGTCACCACCATTATCATCATTATCTTTGTTACTGTTATCTTCATCACTACTATCATTATTGCAACTACATTCATTGTTATTACTATCACTACAACCATCACTATTGCTAGTACTATCATTGTTGCAGCCACCGTCACCACCGTTACCTTAGCAACAACTACCACCATTACTATTGTCATCATTGTCACTATCACTTTTCTCATTGTCGTTATCACCATTACCTTCTATTATTATCTAGTTTATATCTTTGTGTCCACCAAACTTTGGATAAAATTAAGGTTTATCTTGTTCTTGTCTTGTTCTTATCTTTCTCTTTTCCTATCTATATATCCTATCTTATCCTATTCTATCTTAACCACCAAACGGACCCTAAATACACAAAAAGTGTTACCGTAACCCCTTCTTGTGTGACCATGTTAGCATTTAAAAGTTCCAATTTAACATTAGGGACTAAAAATGTTGACAAAAAAATAAATAAGGGACTAAAATTTTAAAAAATATTTTAGAGAGATTAAAACCTAAAATATGAAATAGTTTGAGGGAAAATAAAAACTTAATTAGCCAATCATCACAAAAGAAGAAATTGTTTGAGTTTTAAAAAATGTTGTGTTGCTTTTCTTTTCTTAGTAAACAAAATTTACAAAAGATTTGGATACTTAACTAGAGTTATTGTTACATGCTAGGAGTTTTCCAGTAGCATTTCTACAAACTAAGTTCCATATTCTATACGTTGTTGTTTCTACGAACCAACAAAGACCAAATGTCTCTTAATGATAATCACAATATTAGATATTTGCTCTATCCTCAGGACATATATTCTTTCATATGAGAAAATTTTCTTATTAATTCCCTTTATATACAGTTTATCTTGCAAAAGCATATTCTTTAAAGTCCACTCCATGATCATTTCAGTCACCAGAATCTCTATATTCTGGAGGAGGATGTTTCAATCTCTCAAATATCTCATCAAGGGATTCAAATGAAGATTTTGAGTTTAGGGTTGACCCTTGAGCATTAGTAAGAGGGAGGAATCCGTTGGAGTCAACGTTAGATCTAAAACTTTGAAGTCCATGCATCATTGATTCCCATTTTGAGGCTAATACTGATGATGATGATGGTGATGCTAAACCTGTGTTCTGAGAATTATTAACATCACTTGTCAAGGAGGGAGAAACTCTTTCCCGAGTCAAATCTTTAATAGGCGAATCTTCATTGAGGTTCTTTAAGGCTGCATACTTTTTGCTGCCAAATTTTCTATTCATTTCATTTTGGACACCGTCATTTTTCTCCTGCACTTTGTTGGCAGAATCCCTTCCAGTCGAAATCTGAGCCAAAGCCCGGAGAAGAAAGAGAGGGAGAATGGTTGTTAGTAACACAAGAATATAGCCTTGAGATAGGGTAAGGTTGGATCTATAGGTTTTTGTTATCGAATTTAACTCCTAGAAGAGAAAAATAAAATGATTTTTTTAAAAATAAATTAAATTAGTTACTGCATTAGTTGATCTACGACAATTTCCTTGTTTAACTTCCCCAGAATATCAGAAATTTCTATAAATTAACTAATCCAGAGATTAGTTTTAACTTTTGGAAGAGTTTATTTTATTCTTTTTCTTATTTTATATCTTAAGTTTTTCAGTAGAAGTTTATCACGCTATCTCTTTTTGGTTTAGTGGTGCAAGTTATCTAAATTATAGAAAAATGAGCGACCAATATTCATAAAAATTGTGAAAAATTGAGTGAGACATATTACATATAAGCTAAAGAATTTGATTGGTTTTAAAAATTGGCAAGGTTTCTAAGCTTTTAAGAAGAAAAATGATGAATGCCTAGTGTTTAAGATGCATACCGTGGTGGCCTCCACATCCATACTAATGCTGAAACTTCTTGCTAAAGGAAAACAAAGTTCACCAACTTTGTGCCCTTGTTGGAGAAGAGAACGTTCTGAGGAGCAAAAAGTAAGGTTTATAAATTCGAATGTAATGGAGGTAACCCCAAAAATTAGGATGTTATGGTTCTTAAATAACAGGTGGCTATGGTTATCTACCTACAAGAGAACAATGCCAAAATTTGCAATAAAGTAGTAATATCACTTACTTTAGTTTCAACAGAAGTTGTTCATATGGTTTCTTTAATCATCATTTCTGTTGTTTTCTAAGATTTCACTGAATGATGATCAAAGACTTTTCTAACAAGTTTTGAGGTTTGTTTTCTAACCTTCATTTTTTTTTCCTTTTTGTAATTTTTTCCCTTTTGCCTAGTCATACTTTTCTTCTTTTTTCTATCTAAAAAAAAAAAAGCTGTTTAAACCCGTTACTACTACATGATAAAATCTCAGTTGTTGTATGCCACAAAAATTGAACATTAAATATATTAACTACGAAGTTTGAACTCACCTCTCTGTAAGATTATTACTCCAGATGGGTCAAATCCATCCATATCTTCAGCATCATCATTGAACTTGAATATTTTCCAGTTCCCACAATACTCTATGATGCGGTTAAAAAAATTGCCTGCTATTAGTGAAGTGTATACAACCATGATGAGGGGGTAAATTTTGTTGAATCCTTTTCCGAAAAAGGGAACAGCATCATTCATTCTTCCCATTTTCTGCACAAAAATTTGAGTATTACAACTGGAGTAAATGATTAGACAATTAATACATGTACTCAAAAAAAAATATTTTCTTATCATTATCATGCACATTAAATCATGTAATAACAATGTCATACACTCTAATAACAAAGTAACTAAAGCACCAGTATAAGTAGTAAAATACTTTTTCAAAAATGGTTTCTCTACCCCCACCAATGTTAATGAGATTGAGAAAGTTGTATGAAATGGGTGCTGCATATCTTGCAACCATCCTACACCAAAAAAAAAATATGGAAGCAAGGGAAAACAATTTAGAATAATTGTAGTTCTCAAAAATAACCAAAAATATATTAAAAAATAGTGACTTACGAGCATATCATAAGCAAGCTTACTGAGCTTGTTTGTTTTGGTGTCAATGAGTAAAACATCATTGTTCCCGCCTTAAACAAGGAAAAATATGTACACATACACATATACATCAAGGGGATGAAAGCAGCTAACTGGGAAAAAGAAACCAATAGTCACTTGTCAAGAATATGAATAAAGAAAAATAATAATTTCATGTATGAAGCAGCATATGTTGCAGTTAGATGCCTTAACATTGACTGGTCAATCCTTAACTTATGGTCTTAATTATTAAGTGAATTAGTCTTGCTTATGAGATTTAAGGAAAATAAATATATATAACCTTAACAGAAAAAGAAATAAGGGAAAAATTATTTTGTTTTGAAGAAAAGTATATATTGGATCAAGTATAGGAAAACTACCTGTACAAGCCCCTCTTGCTTTCCTGCAGCATGTACTAGGATAGAGAAAAGGGATAAATCAACTCCACTAGTTAGCATGGTAGCTTCTGCTAATAAAATTGCAAATGACATGCAACCCAATATTACAGCCACTGATTTCTCAACTAGTTTCCATAAAATACATCGCCATAGAAACTCTGAAATAAGAAAAAAAATAATGCGAAGAGTCAACCGCTATTACTTTGTGAAAAACAGAAGAAATTGACTTTCTAGTGATGAATATTTATGACGATGATTTATGATTTTATCACACAGAGGTTACCGCTCACATCTAGATCACTTTTATCTTTGAGGATAGAGACTTAATTTATAACATGGTACATGTTAAGCTATCAATTTTAATATTATAAAGTGATATTCTACTTTTTCTTCCATTGTATCCAAAATATATAGGAGAAAAGAACATATAAATTAATTAGTGGTAAGTACCAATTGTATCCAAAAGTGCACCTACTTTGCCTATGCGTTGTGGCCTTAAACATGAAATATATTTCCTGCAAAAATGGAGAAAATAACTTTAAATATAGAGCTATTGAATATCACTTGGTGATTATAAATCTGAATGCAGCTGAAAGATGAGTATCTTAAGCCATGACTGTCACTCAAAATAAATATAACATATACTGAAAATATTTCTTTCACGAGAACAGGACAGGAACCTTGTTTAAGATATGTATGAATTTTAACTAATTGAAGAATAAACTACTGGAATCATGTAACTCACATAGTTAGCTTACTATTAACATGATTTGCCCACTGTTAAAATGTGAGATGACAAACTGAATCAACGAGAAGAGGTATAATAGGTTAAGACAAACCATCCTGTAGAATCACGACGCTCATAATTCTTTATGGTATCCTCTAGCTCAAGGGCATCTAGGACAAATTTTGTATATTCACTGCAAAAGAGGACGATGATGATTATAATAATAATGGTCATATGTAGATAGCAAATCTATTTAGGACTTGAAGAGAGAATATGTATATATTGAAGTAGATTAGTGTCTACCTTCTATATCGATAGTACTGCTCGCAAGCTCTCATAAGACGACGTCTTAGTGATGCCATTGATTTGTCATCTGTATCATAATCCATGTCACTTTCTCCTAGTGTTCCACCCTGTGGTTTAAAGGAGGGGTCTTCCTTCAACTGAAACAACCAGTTATATGAGCATGTAACAATACAACATTTAGAATCAAAATACAAGCATGCATACACTTAAAAGACTTTACCATTTGAGCCAACGTTTTGTCAATTACATTCATGTAGGGTCTCAAAGAATCCCGCTTGGACATTTGCTTTGATGTTGCCTGTGTTATCTGACAATGGCACACCATGAAAAATCACATCTGCAAAGAATAAAGGATAAAAAGAATGGAATTTGATCTACTAATATGTACCCAAATTTGATATACTATTAAGTGAATGTTGTTCACCAAGATGAAAGAATGGAAATTTTTTCTATATTGTTAGTATATTCATGAACAAAATTGAAATTGGATTGATAACTAGAATTATGATTAATATTGCAGGACACAGTACTTTTATCCATATACTTGAAATTACATGACAACCATCACATTTCAAGGGCCAGAGATGTTAATTGCAAATTCAGTTGTTAGAAGATCACCATATAATAATGGTATGAATACTTACAACAATAACATTTGAAAAATCACGATGTGCATCATCTAATTTGACAGCCATTTTCGCAACTTTATGTGAAAGAACTTTTTGCTCAATGTTCCAATCTGCATTTAACCAAATGCCCTTTGGAATTTCACTCAAACCAAATCCGAGTAGAAATGCACCGGTAACCAGTCCAAATGTATTCGAGCATGCCATGGCAAAACCCGTAACATTACCACTCCTACAAATTATTTAGCATAAAATTAGATAATGTGGTTTTGCTTGATTTGATTTATGAGTTTGGAAGTTAGCAATAAAATGAATTGCAAAATCAATCTGCAGAACAAAAGGAAGGGATCACATCTAATGATTCAAGTAAATAAATGAAAGATAATGGAAAGTTTAAAGAAAAAAGCATACCAATAATTTTTGTGCAAGGAAATCAGAAATATCACTCCAAAGAGTGCTACAAAACCAACACACAGATAGAAAACAAGGTTTACATGCAAGCTGGTCCTCAATCTCGCCTTCACTGTAAAGTCTCCAGCATCTTCATAACCCTGAATAGTGGGAACCACAATCCTGTTTAGAGAAATAGTTTAATACAAAACTATGAGTGTGTATTCCTATTCACCTAGCTTCCATAAATATCCTAATTGATTCCCACAAGAAGCATACCATAAGAGAAGTGAAAATAAAAGATAACATATCACAAACATCATATAGGATTATTAAATTCAGAGGAATTTATAAAGGGGCTAGTAGGTTGGATATTTGAGAACAAGATTATTGAGAACTTCGTAAATGGGAAACAACTTACCATGTAAGAAAGAATGTACTCCAATATGACAAACTCCATAACAAGGAAATTGCTCCACTTTCATCATTATTTAGTGTCTATCAATGAAGAAAAATGACTTAACAAAGTTGCAATGAATCAAATATCAAAAAATAAAACAACCATTAATGAAAAAGCAAAAAGTTATGAATAAAATACACTCAAATGGAAGAAAGTCATTATATGTTGAATATTTAACTCTATTCTTGTCTGATATCATATGAAAGAAACAACAATAACCTATCAAAACTGAATGTAGCATTGTATATGTATATTTATATAGAATTACCGTCCATATGTCAGCAGGGACGAGGATGATGATGGAGAGGGAGCAAAACCAGGTGTATGCAACGGTGAAGAACACATATTTCGGTACATCAGGGCCAGAGAAATATTTCAATGTAACAATCACCATGCCAATAGTCACAGGCAATGAGAACATATAGAACACCAACATTTTTATATTATATAATAATATATACGTTACAATTTGTTATGTTTCACGTTACATGTATATGCATGTCCCTTTTTTTCTCTATATGTACAATGGTTTTTCATCCCAGTCTTTCTCCTTTTCCAATTTGAACAAGATACTCAGAAAAAGGGAAATCAGAGGAAGTCTGAAAGAACAATTTTATGTTAGGCCTAGCTTGAAGAACAAGGAGAACCGGTCAAGAGGGACCCCTTTTTTGCTCTTCACTACCTCATTTAACATGTTAGTTCACCCATGTGTCATTTCATTTTTAAATAACAATGCATATCTTTTAATGGATTTGGATCTCTCACAAAGAGATAAAAACACAAAATTGATCAATCTTACCCCATTATAATTGGCTAGGAGGAAATATTGTTACACGAGTTGAGACAACTTGTATCGTTCGTCATATTTGACATGTATTTTTGAGATTTTTAATTTATGAAAAAATTAATATAATTATTACATGTGGTGTAGAGATTGATTAGAATTTTAGATCGATCTGACCCTCACAGCAATAATATATCTTTGGAGTGAACCGGAATGAAAGTGTGAGGTTAAAATAGTTTAGTCTTTAAATAATAAAATAGTTTTTAAAAGACATTTATTTTTATTTTAATTCACAATTTAACCATTTATAATTATTTTGGTCTATAAATTTAAATACTTATTTTCATTTTAATCTCCTCAATTAGAATTTGAAATGATAATAAATAATATAAGTATAGAGTAAGATAACATCAAATATTTTTTAGAATTAAAATGATAAATATATTATATTGTTAGCAACTATTTTATGTTTTATGAATAATCATCACCGGTGAATATCCGTTTCCTTTCCATTTTTCTATTAATTTGTGTTTAATTTATTCTTTAATGGTGTTTATGATTCATAAATGTTGAATCGTTATACGTAACTCTTTGATTGTATTTTGTTCATATAAACAGAATACACATAAATTTTATGATTCTCGTTTACTTGTTTTCTATCTTCTATGCTCATCTCTTCTTTCGCAACATGTTATCAACACAAAGTTTTTCCCATGATATTCAACATTTGCTACTCTAGTTTTGAACATGTCAAATCTTGCAAAAACTTGAATTTGTGGCTCTTGACATTATGGGAAAGAATTATTTATCTTGAGAAAAATAAAAAGGAGAAAAGTCAACAAAGTAGCAAATATGGGGAAACATATGTTACCGTTGTGGTGGTAAAGGTCATTGGTCACATACTTATCATACAACACATCTTGTTGAACTTTATCAAGAATTATTAAAAATAAGGAGAAAAAAGTAGAAACATATTTTGCTAACGAAGATGGTAATTCAGATTATGGTCAAATTGATTCTACTCACTTAGATATCATGATTTCTTTGCTCCAAAGGGAAAAATTGATCACCTTATCGTTGAATGGGGTGTTTGTTATTTTTTTCTTCTTTCTAGATAATGTATTAATCATTTATGGTGAAGTTATGAGATATAAGACTCATAAGACTCGCCTGGTGACTTAAGGAATTTCACAAAGATCTGGTATTGTTTTTGAAGAAATATATTTACCTGTAGTGAATGCATGTACATTTGTATATTTAATTAGTTTGGTTCATATCTTTACTTAAAAGATTTTATATAGAAAAATCACATCTCTAAAGCACTTCAATGATTATAAGGTCTTTAGATGTTAACAAAGACCCTTTCAAGTTTAAGGAAAAGGATGAAAAACTACTTCATCTTGATGCACTATATTTTAGTGTTATAGGAGCGTTAATGTATCTGGCTAATTATATCATTTGTTGTCAATCTATTAACAAGATATAGTTTCTAAAGACATTGTAGTGGACTCAAACAAATTTTTCATTATCTTATAGGTACAATTGATATAAGTTTATTTTACTGAAATGATTCTAAGTCTGGTCTTATTAGTTATGTAGATTTATAGTATTTATCATATCAATTACATGACATGGTACAACCATTTCACAGCGGTATAAGAAACAAACCATGTCAGTCACATCTTCCAATCATGCAGGAATTTTAGCCTTGCATGAGACAAGTCGTGAATGTATTTGATTGAGATTTGCTGTTTAACATGTCGAGAAATATGTGGTTTATCTTTAAGAAAATTGGGATCGACAATTATATATGAGGATAATATTATATGTATTGCTTAGTTAAAAGAATGGTATCTTAAAAGAAACAAGACTAAACATATCTTGCTAAAATTCTTCTTCATTCATGACCTTCAAAAGAATTGTGATATAAATATTCAATAAGTTTATTTATGTGAAAATCTAGCAGATATCTTTACAAAATCATTATCAAAGAAAACGTTTGAGCATCTAGTTCATAAGATTGGACTTCAGCATCTTGCAGATGATTATCATAATAAGGGAGAGAAATAAATATGTTATGCACTTTTATAGTCTCTTTTCCTTCATCATGGTTTTTTCTTATATTGGGTTTTCTGGTCAAAGTTTTTAACTCGGGAAATAATAAATATTGAATAATGATATACTCCTTTTCCTTTACTGGGTTTTTATCCCTAACTTGTTCTTAATAAGGTTTTAACTACACAAGTTCTCAAAATAATGAGTATTCAAGGGGAGTGTTATAAATAATAATCGATGGTGGATATCCTTTCTTAAATACAAAACTTTGTTTTCTGTTTTCTTGTTTTCATCTCTAAATTATTATTTTTTTCTTTTATAAGAATTATTCTTTAAATGGAACACTTTGTTTTTTTGTCCTCTTGTTCTGATCTCTAAATTATTATTTTTTTCTTTCATAAGAATTATTCTTTATCTTTCTAAAACTCATTCGCCCTGTTCTCCCATTTTAAATAACCAAAATTGTATCTCAGTATTGTGAGATAAAGAGTCGTAAGATATTTTCATTTGTAATGACTTAGACGTGATCACTTAGAATAAAAAAAATGTCTAATAATAATTTCCAATTCCCCTCTGCCTAAACTGCAAGGTTTATTTATTACTTATACCAAAACTGCGAGTTAACATCTTATTTTGCATAATTAACACACTGCTTCACCACTTTTGACAACAATATTCTTCAACTCTTGATAAGAGGGACTGGAATTCACGAATCAGAATGAATTTGCATCACGGTAACGAATTGGTTTGTACAATAATAAAATTAAATGGATTAATTAGGTGCACATGCACACTATTAGTATGGTAACTAATTGGTATATGCAAAAACAATTTTATTTCGCTAATAACTGCAATACGCAGTCAACCAGCTAACTCACTCATAATATATATACGTATTTCTCTTTCTTCACATTTATATATACTTATTTTTTCTTTTTTCACATTTTATAATTGGTTGTCTGCGTATTCCATATATATACCAAATCATTTCCAATGCAAAAACCATAAATTTTGGCAGTTTCATACTTGGATGGCGATAATGATATTAGAATCTCAAGTTTGCTTAAGTCATTTTAATTGAACAATTAGTTGTGAAAAGTTTACTCAAGCTCATTATTGTATAAAAGGAAAAAAGTTTGGAATGGCACATTAAATTTAAATATGATAAATTAGTTATTCTTTTCTTTCCATCTTTTCATAATGCCTAACCTATTCATGAATGGTAGAAACTTAAACATTTGAGAATTTTTATTTCGTAAAATTTACATTAATTAGTAAAGATAAATATCATTTAGTTCTCCTTTCCAAGGATAGCTTGACAAATTTTTTCAAATACGGTAAATCCAATTTCTTTTGTAATTTGAAAACTTTCTTGACAAATATAAAAGAATTAACAACTTGTCTGATTTCAAACAAAAATTCCTTGCAGCAAATGTTGCTGTGCTGTAAATCAACTAAGCATTATCAGTTAAAGTTAAACTGAGGCTCTTAGGCAGTGGAACAATCTCTTGACCTGTTCAGATTGATGAGGTAAGCTTGCTGCACACAACTCTTGATGGGTACCAATGTCAAACAGTTTCTTCAAGCTTATTTGATCAAAGGAAGGGGAAGAGAATGATTACTGTTTCAAAAGCCTCTGTAGAAAAAAGTGTTCACGACCGAAATCTTAATGATCATCGCATCATGCAGAGTTGCATCCTTGGTCCCCCTGAGCAATCCCCTCAGGGCACATTTCTTCCTCTTTCCACTAGCCAATAATCTTCAATGCAACATTGGCCATGATGTAAATTTTGTATTTCTAGCCAGTACAAGTCCTAAAGCTAGTGCAACTCCAAACAAAGCATGCAGCCTCACACAGAAGTACTTAGCCATGAAAATCTTGTTTTTGTCCTGTAAGAATACAACTTAGGTTCAATAGCAAACTTCAGGAAATATATCATACAAGCAAAGACTCATAAACAGTCTTTCACTTGCCTTGTGATTGTCTCCAACAAATCTTACTACCAGGTTTCCCATCGGCAACGTCAATGCGCATAGGAACTAGTACATTCATGAACAAGAATAAATTTTAAGCCCATGGTCCACAATAGCAACTATACCCGTAAAGAAAAGGGGAAATCAGAAATGAGATGAAAAAAATTGGTTGTGTTTAGATGTACATACTATACAAGTGAGAGGAAGCGCCTTACTTAGACCAAAAGCAACCAAGAAAGCATATAGTGTCAAGACTGCCCCTTTCACTACTTGTGCACCTTTTTCAGTGCCAAGTCTGACCTGAAAGAAAAATGGAAAATAAGTAAACATAGGTAGATTCATATAGTTAACATGGATAAGAAAAATGTTCTCAATTAAAGAACTGCATTTACCAAAGGTGATATTTTCCCAACCTCCTTATCTCCTTCCACCTGTGTTGTGCATAAAAACATATGGCCTAATCAAAATTACTTTGAATTGGAAATTAGAATTCAGAAACGTGGAAATTAGAATTCTGAATGGAAGTACCTGATGGAAATGACTGCAAAACAAGATAAGAGATGTAGTGAAGCCAACAAGAATTGATGCTGAAAGAACTGTTCCACTTAAGGGGAAATGGTTGACCACACTGTCCAAATCATTATGAATCAAAACCATGAAATCAAACATCACAAGTGACATTCTAATTAGGTAGCTGAGGTAACCTTGAACCGCCATGCAATAAATAGAAAGCACTAGTGGCAAAAGGACCAAATGCTGCAAAGCACAAGGGCTCTCCTAGCCCTTGGTAGCTTAACCGAAATGGTGGACACTGCAACAGCAATGATGCAAGTAGAGAAATTTCAAGTTAATGACTCCTGAATAACTTTCTAACATGATTCTAATGTCAGCAGAAACTTTTACCTGATATATATAGCCACAAATAATTGCACTAACAAGAAACAAAATTGAACGCAAGTTTCTTTCTGCAACAGCTGTCCAAGTTAGCCCAACAAAGCCAAGAGCAAGACACAGGTAGGCAGCAATGAAGGTTCCTGTACGGCTTTCCAAATTCAACATAAGGAATAAACAAGCCGAGTTATTTCTTTATATAAAATATAAAAGCAAAATAAAATAGAATGATACCAAAAACAAGTCTGAGGAAAACTCACCTACCAACCAGGTTTACAACTGATTCCTTTTTGTTCTTGTCAACTCCAGTGTCAAAATCATAAACATCATTGCTGTCATGGCCACACAAATTAGAAATTACCTACGAGAAACTAAAATGTTTCATTTTAAGAACATTGGAAGTGTTTGGTAAGAGTGATGCATAAGAGGAATGAAGGGGAAGGCAGAGTGAAAATTGGTAATGCATTCAATTGAGTGATTGCATCTTTTGCCTAGGAACAAACTATCCTATCACTGTTTTAAGGACAAGAACTTAAAAGAATGGTTCATGAATTATGGAGGACATTTTGTTTGTGTCCATGTTATTACAAGTTTTCAATGGATATCAAGCCTTTGATTTGGATAGTGGAAGTTTATATTTGACTGAAAGTTATGGCTACCAAAATTTCTAATGATGAAAACATTGTTAAAGGAATCTTTTAAGAAAATAATTTATAAATAGTTGATTTCTTGGTGTTGAACAATCATTGTTTTCTATTTTCAATTCACTTTCTCTATCCCTAAAAGTTTCAAAACATCATTGAAAACTACCTTAAATTGAGCCAGGTAATAACAAGAACTGAAGAAGCCAGGAGAACAAAATAACATCTAGCTGAGAAGATCCCCGTTTGCAAATAAGCTGCTGCAGTGCCTACCTATATGTGGAAACCAATAAATGTTCTCACACATGTAGAATAATGATATAAAAAAGCTGTAAGATTGGTGCATTGCTTAAAATGACATAATTCCCAACGAAAAAAATACAATAAGTTTCAATTCAAATACTATAAGCTATGCAAATGAGCTCAACATTAAGATGGGAAAGGGAGGAATGACCACTCGAGGAAAATCCTCTCTAGTATGCTTGAAAATATAGTTAGCCTTCTTCCAGGGATAATCAAAACACTCAAGTTACTATGTTAAAATAGGTTGACCAAGTGCACAGGCTTCAAACTTAACCCCACCTAGGTACAAAGTCTTCCCCCACAAGTAGAGAGACTGTTTACAAGATTTGAACCAGGTCACAAGGCAACAATCTCACAAGCTCTCCCTCTTCAGTAACGATGTTGCTAAAACAACAAAAGCCTTATCCCACTATGTGAAGTCAGTTACTTGAATTGTACGGATAAAGATCAAATTTAAGTAACTAGGTTGCTAGAGAAAAAAGAATGACTCAGTACTAAATATATAGGACAACATAGTTGAGATTTGTGCTGATATATTAATTTGTGAAATACTGATCTACTGCAGAACTCACATACAGAAACACTGGAATCATTGTTAGAGCCAGGGGAAGCTCAAATTGTGGGTTGTGTCCTATAGACTCTAGTACACTAGTACGTTGTTATATTATGGCATGCAATGGACTTAGCAAGAATAGTCCGAGTCTTTCTACTTATATGTGATCCCAAATTTGTCCATTCCTTTCCAAGAGTGAGACTTATTCATCCACATCTCACTCACATTCAAATTCTCCACACGCATCCATACATTATAAACAATATTATGAGCACACAACATAACACCATATCTAATTAAAATCATGCATCACGGAAACATAGCTAGTAGCTACCTACTCATGTTGAACTTAAAAGTTCAGATGCTTACAGTGAGAGGAACCAATGCAACAGAGTAAATTGGCAACTTGATGGCTCTCCAAATCAATGTTTCCTTTGAAATATGCTCCTCACTTTCCTCTCCAACATCTTCAATGACAGAAGGGGATGATAACTCCTCTCCTCTTGAACATGACACATGTTGAAACCGGTGCCATCTTCCAACTTGCAACCTTCCTCTATATCTCCAATGGAACACTTTTCCAACACTAAACACTGATCCTTTGGAACCATGATTATGCACCTGAAGGTACTCATGTAGTGTCTTGAAACCAGAAGAAAGTTGGATGAAGTTACAGCATGTGGCAGCCATTCAGATTAATGTGTTATCATCATCTCAACGTGGGTCTCTCAGAGAAAGGTAAGTGAATACTGTGACGAGAAACTTTAGTTAACTTGGAGAAACACGAGAAGTGAAGTAACTGAAACTAAAAAGTGCAAACACTTTTCCTCAATTTTTTTCTCAGTGATGAATCCTATCTCTTTGCAAATTGCAATCCCTCCATGGACCAATAGAATGCTGCCAACTAAGATTACTTTGTGTCGGCATACTCTCTTGACAAGAGTCACATGACATCAATTCATGAAATAGTAATAATTTGTTTGAACTAATCTTATTTTCTGTAGACACCTCAATTTAATACGAATTTACAAAAAAAAAAAATTATAATCAAATAAAGATGCGAATAAAAAATAATAAAATAAAAATTTATTACATTCATGAAAAACATATTTTATTTTGTCGAAAAAATAATTGAGAATATTCTCGTTGAAGAAGAATCTTTTAAAAATAATTTTTTTCTTAAATATGTGATTTCACCATTATTTTCTGAATTTTTATGTGTTATGATAATTCTCAAACATCAATTACTTTTATTTTTGGCGTTATTATTTTGACTTAAATTTCTTTTATTTTCAAAACAGATCATTTTAATTTTTATATGTTAAAATTTATTTTTTTTGTAAATTTAAATTACTTATATTTTGAAATTAATTTATTTAATAAGAAGTATCGACATTAAAAGGTTATAATAACAATAAAATATAGGATAGGTATGTATTAATATTACAAATATAACTTCATATAATTATTCAATTTCAAATTATTATATATATTTATTGGTTGATAGGATATTTACACTAATAATACATGATAATTAATCTAAAAAAATATAAATTAACAAACATTTCTATTAGCATATAATACTATCATATAATATTTAATACATCATTAATTCATTTTATAGATTCATAATATTTACATTTGAAATAAAAAATTTATTTAATAAAGATAACTCCAGATACTATATAAATTTTAGCATGTTAGTAAGCGAATTTAATTTCTTAATATTTTTTCACTTATTATATTTTGTACTAATTTCATAAAAAAAATATTCAACGTATTCAATTAATTAAATAACCACAACCCAGGAACAAAAGGATAAGGAAACTGTGCCTTCCCATATTTCGGTCCAGTGGACTAGAAAAATACCTGGGACTATTGGGCTTCTGTTCTTTCAAACATAAACATGGGCTTGGGGCTGCTATTAGTTTCTTATCTTCAATACACTTCAAAATTTTGTTAGATGATGTCTTTAAGGAAGATTTGTTCGGCACTTTCCATATTTTTCTCTAAAGGGAACTAAACGATTTTTAAATATGATTTTGGATAAATCACATCAAAAAAATATATTTAAATTAAAAACTATTTTCAAAATATTTATTTTTTATACTATAATTGTACAAATCATAATTAGCTAAATCTATAAATTTTGTACGAAAATATTGAGCCAATAGATTCCTTTGGCAGAATTTTTGTCAAAATGAGTTAGTGTGTATTGACTTTGAAATGGATCAGTGCTTTTTTCCCTTCTAGTTGTCCAATGATCACTTTTAATTGTTGAATTCTAACCAAATTCTATCAACTTTTTTATTCTCTTAGCTGGCTAGCATACTGTTCAATTTTTAACTTCATGCTTAATTTATAAATTTTTTTCCACTTAAATCGCATAAATACTTGGGGGAGTATTAATTTATTATCTACCTTCATTTATTATGTACTTTATAAAAGCTAGCTAATATCTTATTAATAAAGATAGATTTTAGGTTATATATATATGTAAGTATGTATATATAACAAGTTGTACAGAACTATTAAATATTATTTATATTTATATTTCCTTGTTTTAATCTTATAAATTTTAGAAGTTTTATGGTGTTTATTATTTATCAGTATTCCATTATTTTAATATTAATTTTAATGCTATATAAATTATGACGTGAGTTTGTTATTATTTATATTAATACCTATTTTTATACTTCTCTTTTATCACATACTCTTAATATTTTATTTATTTATTTAGAGTTTGCCACGTTGATAACAATTTATTGTCACAAGATATTTATTCATTTTTTAAAAGATAATAACTTGTTATTCATCTTAAAAGATAATTAATTAATTAATATTTTTATTTAATTAATTAAAAATTAATTATTTTATCTAAATTTTATGAATTATATAATATTATTAAAATTTTAATATATTTTTACCTTAAACTTATAAATCTACATTTAATATTACCCGTGCACGCATCGCACTGTCATCCACTTAACATTGTATAGAAAAGGTTGTTGTCTAGAAGAGGAATACGATTCTTTACACGAAATTATTACGATTAATTAGTGCATTTATTGTGAATTGTAATGAAGCAGAATACTTGTCAGAAGTTATGGGAGTAGTGTACATGAATTTAAATAGCATCAATTGCGCTAAGATTCCGCCAGTTATGTTGATGTGAATTGATAATTGACCACTGCTCATGTTGACTTCAGTAATAAAGCATACAACTATCATATTTATAATTCTAAGAGGGATGACAGGAATAGATAATTTTTTTAAATATACACACAAATTTTTATGTATATATATGCATTAAATCGTCCCTACTCTATCCAAGGCCAAATGAGAATGATTAGTTATTATAAGAAATAAGAATTATCAATTGCTGTATGCGTAAGTTGGCAAAGTTGCACGATATATATATATATATATATATATATATATATATATATATATATATATATATATATATATATATATACTACTACTACTACTAAAAGGGAACCATAGTGTCAATTATATCTAACCAAGATGAGCTCGAGGTTTGGGAATTAACCAGTGATTTTGGAGAGACAACTCTCATTTAAAGCTTATGATTATATTTTAACAATTTTTTAATTATTTTTATACTTTTTTAGTATGTAAAATCTTGATTTTGTTTAACACTTACTCAAAATCAATTGTTGTTAAGTAAATTTACCTGAATAAAAATAATTTTAATCATAATTAATTATAACAATAATTAATTGTACATATAAAAAAATTATTAAAATAATTTAATTTTCATAACTATTCCTCAATCATTTGTTGATGTGATTTTTTTTTTCCTTTTCTTTACCATCTCTTTTAAAAGAGCTGAATATATCCGTCTTGTGATTGACTCCCTCATGAATTATGTTTTTTTTAATCAATTGTTCCTTTAATAATTATCTAATTATGATCAAATCAATGCTAAATTCTTGACTAATCATCTCTATTAAACTAATTTTTTAACCTGATAATTGCATCAGGTTTAACATATTGTCCTTAAAATCAAATTGAAATCCGAATATAATATAATATATTTAGAGTGAACCGTTTCCTGTTCTGATTCTCCGTGGCTCTTCCACCTCCCACCACCACACATAAATAGTTCGCTTTTGATAAGACACATGCCTTCTTATCATGAACTTGGACTATAGAGTAACATGCATGCATGCTAACCTCTTTAGAATTGAGTTTCACCACCAAACAATTAATATGGGTCCTTTGGAAAGAATTAATTTTCTCTCTACAACCTAAAAAATTAAATACAAACTTTTACTAAAAAGATATTTATTTCTAGTGTTCAAATATATTTTTAATAATTATGATACTAGTATAAAATATTTAAATTGGGGAGATAAACTTCATAAGAAATCATAAAATTGCGAATATTATTCTCTTAACATAATTTATTTGATTATAATTTTGTGTCAGCATTAAATTATATTTTAAACAAAATTACCTTAAAGAAATGAAACATGTAAAATAGAAAATAAGAAGAAAAATCTGAACTCCAGATCATAACAGCCTTTACTGTGCAAGCGAATGAACTTGACCGATGCATGGGGCAAAGTTAATGATCTTCTCTTCTGGATCCTGTGCATGGGGATTGCATATATTCGATTTAGGCCTCTTTTAATGAGAAACTTCGAGACTACCATGACAAAATTTGTGAACACACATCAAACATTTATGACCCTCAAATTTTGCAAGTGTTACGTATACGTTGACGTGAAATTGAATGAACGTGTGATTGGGCTTTATTTATAAATTATAACTAGGCAAATTCTAAGCTAAGAAAGCTAAATATGTTTTCCATCTAGGAAAATAAAAATATTAGTGTTGTGTTAGATATTATCAATGATTAAGTTAAGTGAAAATTACGGTATAAACATGAATATGAATTGCATATTTATCATCTTTAAATATTTCAAACTTAGTAGGGTTATGACAGAAGAAGCTAATTTAACTCATAAATGCGAATAAATTTATTTAAGACAGATCTAAAAATTATCGCAGTTACGTGCTCCTTGAGTTACGCCACAGAAAAATCCATGTACAGTATCTTTCCCTGCCGTTTGAACCGCGAGACAAGACATGTTACCTAAGAAAGTTTAGCTAATTAACTAAGTAACGTAAACATCATATCTGCCCAACATAAATGTCCGAAAAGAAGATGGCTTTGTATCAAAAACTCAAAATTGTTGTACGTGTGGAAGATACCAACTGACCTCAATGGTCAACTATACTAATTTAAAAAATATTCATATATATCTTAATGAAAATTTTTGTTAAATATATACTAGGATAAATTTTACAAGTATAGTTTTAATTAATAAAATTAAATTATTAATATAAATATTTTAAAATTATATGAATTGTGTTAATAATAGCAATTATATGAAATATCAATCATTTGTATGCACCATTTTTTATATTAATAGATCAATTATCTTTTATATATTAATAGTATATAGACCTGTGCTTTGCATAGGGTACACATTATTTTCAAATATTTTTATAAAATATTCTGAAGATATAAATTTTCTTAACTTTTGTATCAAGAATTATCTATGGTTAAAATTATTAATTCATTTCAATTGTAAATTGTTACGTATAATTCTTTTAGTTATTAATTATTCTTGTTCATTATAGGTAAATTAAAAATTAATTAAAATATATTAAATTTTAAATATGTTAGTTTTGAAACATATAAAAATATTTAGTTTATCTTAAATTCGAAACCGGTAAACATCACTCGATAGACCAATAACCAGAAAGTAAAAACAATGTGATTTATTTTTTCTTACAAAAAAAGTAGGTAATTATACTTGAAGCATTTTTTTACGTAATCAAAGTATATTTATTATTATCACATATATAACTTCCACATTTAAGTAATCAATACAATGCTTAATTGGATTAGGAAAAATACAAACAACTTTATATCAACAATCAAAAAGACCATAACGATTTTTCCATAAAAGTTAAAACATTTCCCAATTTCATCTTATACGTGTATTATATTCTAATTAAATATTAAATATTGATTGCCGTGAGATAGACAATGATACATTGATTGTTATCAAGTTAATATTGATTAAAAATCAAATTATTTAGGTATCCCTTGTTAAAATTGCACATTTGTAATAGTAATAAATTATTTAAAACGTCAATAATTTTTCCACCAGCATCAAAACATTTATCAATTTCATATTCAGAAGACCATTCAATTTCATATTTCAGTTTATCATGAATATTTTTATTTTAAATTTTATTATTTAAATAAATATTTTCTATAATTTATATATATTTTTATAAACATATGAAATTAACTTTTTTCAGTTTGTGAATATCTACTTAAATAATTTTCATCAATCTGATATAGTTGGTATAATAGTTAGGTATTATAAGAAGATCTATTTAATGAGAAAATTCATGTTGACACCCCTTTCGTGTACGAAATTACAAACTCTCATAACCACATTTTTCAAATATCATTAAATACAACAATTTTATATCTACAATTAAAAGGCCATAATGATTTTCCCATAAGAATTAAAGCATTTACCAATTTCATGTTATACCTGTATTATATTCGAATTAAATATTAAATATTGATTGGCGTAAAATAGGCCGTGATAAATTGATTGTTGTCAAGTTAATATTGATAAAAAAATTAAGCTATTTTGATATCTTTGTTGAAATTGCACATTAATAATAGTAATAAATTACTTGAAAGGTCAAAAATAATTTTCCCACCATCATTAAAACATTTACTAATTTCATATTCAAAAGCCTATTTAATTTCATATTTTAGTTTATTATGAATATATTTTTTTAAAATTTAATTATTGAAATTAATATATATATATATATATATATATATATATATATAACAAATACATGAAATTAATTTGATTCAACTCATGAATGTGTACTTAAATTATTTTCATCTATCGGGAATGATTGGTACGATAGTTCGGTATACTCTGTACTCCCGTCTTGTGAGACGATCTATTTAATGAAAAAATTCATGTCTCTTTTTTTTTTTTTTTTTTTTTCTTTTTAAATCGTATGTGAAAACCTGTAGAATAGCCACACTAATTAGAATTAGTCTCTAATCTAATGTGACAGAAAAAAGTAAAATTATTTTCATAAAAAATCATTTATTAAACTAAATTTTGAACTAATTTTAATCAATAATTTAACAAAAATGTAAAGAATATAGAGATCACCAGGTTGAGATTAATTTGTATACAGTATAGATTAGTATACAAGTTATATTAAAAGTTTTATTTCAGTCAAACAAAGAATATTGTGTTATCATATAGACAAACTCAATACCTAACTATACAACATAAGTCACAAGTGTACATATATAGTTCTCTAAAAAACAAAAAACATATTTCACAATTGTAAATGTTATTTTTCCCAATTAAATCTACTTACAATTAAACAATTATAGATTTTTAAAAAGTTTGATACTATATGTAAATGGACAAGGTAAATGTATATTACATTATTAATTAATGAAAGTGATTATATATAAAAAATTTATTTATTTTTATAATATTTATTATAAAAGATATTATTCAAAATATTTTCATAATGCATTAGATAATTGATATTATCATACAAGTGAAAGTGTGCAGTAAATCGATATTAATTTATGAATAAAACTAAGTGTGTGAAAAGCTTGTTTCTACTGCTTTCCTTACAAATTCCTGAAAATGTATATAAAAAAAAATGAAAGATATATTTGATCATATATTAACGAAAACATAGCTGAAAATAAAAACAAATTAGAAAAAAACTGTAATTTTTAATTTTTGTACAAAGCCACATGTAGCTTCTATAATAGGAAATTTCTTCTTCTTTTTTCTTCATATTGATAAAAGAAGAGAAATGGAGATGTTGTCAAATATTATATTTTGGTTTTACATATTTTTGATAAAAAAAAACATCATCCTTTTTAAAAGAATAAACAAGTTCTAAAATAATCATAATAAATTGATATCATTTAATTTAAATAACATAATAGATATTTAAAACATAAATAATGAATTTCTAAAAAATAAATTAAATTATTGTTCTTTAAACTGACATGTTTATCAGTTGATTACTTAGAGACAGGTCTTTTGTTTTTTAACTAATGTAATTAGGATGTTTGGTTCTTCATTGAAATTTAGAGACACTACAAGAAATTTAAGTCCTTTGAGTGTGTGGTTGTGAGATGCTCTTTTTTCTATTCATTTTTTGAGAGTTCATGTCAAAATGGGAGGGATATAATAACAAGGTTCTCATTAATTGACTTGTATTCGGAAACTTTCTTCTTCTTCTGGTTTTATCCAAAACAGTAGCTGGTATTACTATACCAACTGTTTCATCATTTTCTACTTTAAGAGTTTTGACTTGGACACATCTTACCTCTTTTCGAGGCTAGTTAAGTCACCGTTGTTAAATGTTATCTCCTAGGCTATGTTATCCTGTTCTGGTTTATTACATGCATATGTTTCATCCTTTTCTGGTTTATTATGTTTCATCCTTTTCTGGTTTATTACATGCATAGTTTCGTCCTTTTCTGGTTTATTGCATACATATGTTTCATCCTTTTCTGGTTTATTACATAAGTTCTTAATGTTTTGAGTTGGACAGATATTTAAGAATGAGTTAATTTTCAATGGTGAATTTTCTAAATACTTATATATTTGCTAATCATTAGAATTAATTAATTTATTTATATATCAGTAGAGTCAGCATGTGCGTTGAGTTCGTGATTGATCTACCTAATAAGTCATTAAAACTACGTACTTTTTAAACGTAGTTATTAGTTATTAATTTTATCAAAATAAATATAAAATAGCATTACAAATTTTAAGTTCATTTTATGGTTACGAGTGAATCTGAGATTTTAAGGTTTTTTTTTTTTTCCCTTTAAAAGAGATTTATATCTTTTTTTTCCTAAAAGAGGCTTACATGTTTTCTTCTATACGTATGAGTTCATTCTGGTGCAATCCAACTCTATATCTCTACTCTTTGTCGTTGTAGCCACCATCAGTTATGTAACTTTTTTCAACTTGAGTTGTTGAATTATGAATTTCTATAATGATATTTTAAATGAAAGTGTTCATATGAAATAAACTGTCAATAGAATAAAGAATAAAGAAGAGACACATTCTAAAAAGAAGGATATAGAACTTTCATTTCATAGAACTATTGAGCATATTCATTCACCTATATTCACCGGGGTCCATGCTTAAAATTTGATAAGTCCTACGTAATACATTCAATGACTTATATTTTAGGATTTTATATTTTTTTAATTATTTTTTTCAGTCCTTCATAATTAACCCACTTAGCATGCAAGTTTTGTGATGCGATTCTTAATAAAATTGAATATTGTAAATTGTGGACTCTTTGAGTTATAATTTCACCTATACTTATATAAACGAGTTGATAAACTCATTTATTCAACAATTAAAAAGTAATTTCCGATATGTTAGATTAAGATACAAATTAAACGGGGATGATCAACCAAAACTACCTAATTAAAGATACATTGAATTAAGATGTAGTAATCAATGAGCCCAAATTGTCCAAAGTTAATTAAAGGGACGCCATTAAGGGAAGCTACCAAAATGGGGTCACAAATAAGTATTACAGGGTGAATACACGAGCATAGATATAAAGATATTAATAAATATTTTTAATTTTCTTAAAATATAAATTATATATCATTAATGTAAAAAAAAAAAAAAAAACTGTAAACGAGTATACCTGACTTTATATTGAAAATCTGTTGATTTTTTCTTATAGCCTAGTGTGTACAATTTTAGCTATTTTTTAAAAATTCAAGCTTTAATATTATATTTGATAATTTATGTAATACAATTTATAAGGGTACTTTGACCCTGAACTAAATAGATATTTTCATATTATTTCTTGAAAGAAATAAAATTATAAAAAATTCTCAATTCGTATATTATCATTCACTTTAATCTTTTCTTAAATAATAACTGGATATGTTAATTGTCACCTTAATTATTTTGAGAAAATACATCATATATTATTAATGTAGAAAAAAATAATTAACCGCCAAACAAGTATATATAACCGACTTTATACTGGAATTCTATTGATTTTTATAATAGCTGCTTTATTAGTGTGTACAATTTTAACTATATTTTAAAAACTAAAGCTTTAATATTATATTTTATAATTTATGCAATAAAAAATATAAGGATAGATAATCACTTTTTCCTTTGAATTAAATATATATTTTCATATTATCGCTTTAAAGGAACAAAATTATAAATAATCTCTCAATTATATTTTATCATTCACTTTAATCTTTTAATAATATCTATTTAATACAAATAACTTCCCATATTAATTATCATTTTTGTGTGTCTTATAATGTATTAGTTAATTTTTAAAATCTTATTTAATTTATTTTTTATTAGTTTGATCTTATTACATATGATTAGACATATTAATAAATACACCTTAATCTTAAGAGTTGGGTAAATGTCAGTACTATGTCACTTTATAAGAAAGAATATTTGAGTTAAATCAGAAATAATTCTGTATGAAATAATATTTCTAACTAATTAATTAATTAGAATTCTTTAAGAATGTTGAAGATACTCGATACAAGTTAATGATAATATAATCTTGGTGTCTTTTTCTCTTTTCTTTTAGAGACAAAAACATAATAAAGAAGTTGAATTGTGTTTTAAAACGATTTTTGCAAGCCTTTTTCTCTTTTTTTTTTCAATATTTAATTTGATAAAATTTAGACGCGGAATTTTACAGACTTAAAACTTTTTGAACAAAAAATTTATATAACAATAAAACCCTAGTTTGTAAATAAAAGTAGGTAACAATAAAGCATAGATGATATTTTTATTCTAGTTCATCTTAGCAATGTTACGTCTAATTTTTCAGTAATATTTAAGATTTCACTAACTCATAGTGATTATAAGTATTATTTGACCAGAACCACTTCTGATTAATTTAAGTATTCTTTGAGCACAATCACTTCAGGTTAATACAACCCAAGTATTGTTTTAACCAAGCCTTTTCAAGATAACAACTCTAAGTATCATTTGATTTCAACTTCTCTAGATTAACAATACCATTAAGGGTATAGTTTTATAATAAGGGTTGTCTAACTAATGAAAATCAACCTATGCAAGAGAAGGATATATAATAAGGAATAAGAGGAAGATTTTTTGTTAGAAAGATTTTTCAAATTGAACAAGGATTTTTCCAAAGTAATCTCTAACTTTAAATCTCTATTCTTTAATCTTTATATAAGCGAGAAAGCTTCAAATAACCGTTAAATTCAACTAATGGTAAATTTGAATGGCTGGAGTAAAATATGTTTCGTCTAATACATATTAATGAAACAAATTGGAAGAATACTTTATAAGTTTGTATTTTTAACTTGTTTATTGGATGAGTCTTTTAAATATATTTTTCTAAACAATTTGTATTAGTTTAATCAAGCATTGCAAAATTTTTTTTAAAAATAAATTTTTTTTAAAAATAAATTTTTTTTATAAACACAATTAAACCCTTTTTATTTTTGTCTTTTATTTCTTACTTTTATTAAAAGGGCTATCAAAATTATAAGTATCAACACGTAGGTTGTAAATCCAAATAATAATATAAGTCCCTAACTATTGTCCGTGAGAAATGATTGATTTTACCTATTCTAAATTTATCTTTGTTTACTAACCACATGTTATCTTACAAAATCCAATTCTTTTAACGTGTTCCTAACAAAATTTGATTTGTGGGAATTATTTCCTAACTAACAAAGATTTCTTGAGAAAATTGTCATATATAAAATTGAGTATAATTTTGCAAGACATAACCAACTTATTTCTCAAAGATGGAAAGAATAGTCTATATTATTTGATTAAATAGTTGGCGTAGTCTTCTTTAATTTGATAAAACTTTTTCACTTTTATTTGTGTTCATACAAGAGGATAATAACAAAATTCCCAATCCATAGTATCTTTCTCTTTAAACGAGACATTGATTCCACTAACGTATCCATTAGATTTTTCTTTTCTTTTCTTTTGTATACTGAAAAATTCTTTCACAAGACAATAATCGATGATGCTCTCTACTGATAGGATATTTTTCCAAGCACTTATTGAGGAGAAACTAACTAGAGTTGATGTTGTTTATATTAATCAATCATACACCGAAAATATATATCAAATTAATTAAAAATTATAAAAAATTAAAAAATGAACTAATATATGATTGGACACGTAAATTAACATCATCCAAATTTACAGTTAAATAAGACACGAATGACTAAAGTGAAAGACTAAAGTGAAAATGCCTACTTAATTTAAGGATAAAAGTAACTATTTACTTAAAACATAAATTATATATATATATAAATAAAAGGATAGATAAGACAATAAAATTAAAATTTTAGATTCATTTATAAATAATTTACTTTACTTGTTATTAGTTTTTGTAAAATAAAATTTCATATATATTACAATTTTTTTAAAAAATTTATAAGATATAATTCCCTCATTTGTAATAAAAATTATTAATTTTTTAAGTCTATAAAATGAAAGAATAATATCATGTAATTTATAATAATTTACATATTTTATTCTACGAACCTAAAAAATTCATGTTATTACATGGTGTGGGTTTTTATTCAACTAAATAAAAATGGGTTTTTATTCAACTAAATAAAAAAAAATGTCATGTTATTGCATGGTGTGGTTTTTATTCGAGGATGTCAGCCATGCATTATTTCACTTTTGTAAATCAGTTTTTTCAAATTGACATTTTTCATAAATTTTTTATCAACCAAAAGTTACATTTAAGAGAATATAATAGTGTTGTAGAAGTTCCCTTCTTGTATATATATAACTACCTAGCAAGTAAGATTGTCTAGAACCTTTCTTTAGCTTCTAACAAAAATCAGTAGAGACAAGAGTTACCTTATCACAATGAGTTCTATTGCTAGTCATTCTGGAACTAAAGCTAATTGTGATGAAGTCTTAGATGATTCAACACAAGGACAAACTAGCATAGAGCTTGGTGTCTATTTGAAACATGCAGAGGAGGAGGAAAGCACAGGAGAAATTCATGTTCTAGATGTAGATGTGGTAACTGAGCAAGGTATTTTTTTTTCGCAACAAGACAATTCTTATATCCCATGTCTTTCTATTATTTCAGTGATTAGTTTGATTCATTTAGTATGAATTTAAAATTTTGATATTGTTTATTAGTTAGTTAGTTTGTAAGGTAACTTTTTTTACCTCTCTTTATCATTAAAAATGTTTGTGCATTCGTATCTAGGGCAATAAAATTATAGTTTGATAATCTAAAAAAGATTCTAGCTTGAAAATGGTAGTGGTTCATTGGATCCACTCGTGCCTTATTTTTACAAATTCCTTTGTTTGAGGCTTAATGTTCCCTAGAGTTTTAAACAAATTTTATTTTAGGGCATTAAATTTTCAAAGAGATATTAAGATTTGAAAAAAAAAATCATTTTGTATGTTAAATTTTTAAACTGTTTAATTTTATTCTTAAGTTTATGAAATTAGTCAGAGTACAATTTAATTTAAAAATCACAATTATTTTTTGCACCATGAGATGATCATCCTTATCAATCACCAAAGAAAAATTAAATAAGCTGGTAGGATTATATTTATTCTCCTGTCTCATGATAATTTGATTCTACGGTAGGTAAAAGAGAAGGATCATATTTATTCTCCACTATCTCATAATAATTTAATTCTATAATAGGTAAAGAAGAAAAATCGGGTAAAAGAGAATAATTGTTATAGAATTTATTTTTATCTACAAAACAATAACTATGTTTTAGATAAATTATAACATTAGTATATTTTGTAAACTTGATAAATTAAAACAAGATCATTTTAAATATATCAAAAGAAACTTCTTAAAAATATAATGAATTAAAATAAGAGTTTCTTAAAATTTTAAAAAAATAATATACTATACTAAAATCTTTCAAAACTTAAAATATTTAAACTTAATTTTATAAAATGATAAAATCTTAATAAAAAAACAACAAAGAAAAGTGACATTAACCTTTTTTATTTCACTCAATAAATTTATTATTAGTATTATGTACTATTGTTAGAAAAATGGATTGTAGAATGAGTTTCGTCCAAATAGGTCATGTCATGGATAAATACACCGAAATCTTTCATATTCGCATGACGTCATGCGGGTACAAATTTCTAAAATTGTTTGTCAAGTCAAACTATCAAATGCTAAAATCTAAGTCCTTCGGAATTCGGTTAGGTTTACAATAAATCTTATTTACGTTATAACATGCAGTCGAAACATGCCTCATAAAATCGTCTCCATCCACCGAATAATTTCCTTTCCCTTTCAGTTTCCTCGAGCATAGGTTGAATATCAACCATTCATATACAACAATTATAACACTCTTAATTATGCCAGTAATAAAAAAAAAAACATAAAATAACTTGTAAGTGTCTAGCTGTCACCAAAACTGATAATTATCTTTAAGAAATATTATTTATATAATAAGTCATAAATTAATAATTCTAAGTCATCTTACAATATTCTTTTACTATTCCTTTAATATTTTTGTAATTATTCTAGTTCTATATATATATATATATATTAAGATATTAATGCAATGTATCTTTTAATTTTATCTATAGCTAAACTCTTCCGGTAAATTTATTCAATCAGTTTTTTCCGTTTATTTTTTAAGACATTAACTTCAAGTATTTTTTAAGTTTCATGGATAATTAATCTCTTCAAGTAAATTTATTAGATAATATTTAATAAGATTTTTTCTTTTAATTATGTTTTTACTTAAGAAATAATAAAAAAAGAACGGAGCTGACTTACTGAAGGATATAAAAATATGTAAGGAAGTGTGACTATGTGCACAGGAAGTGGAATGGTGCACTCACTAGTGAAAGAAACTTGTGTTGTTACTAACTCGTGAGATAATTATTACTAACTCGTGAGATAATTGTTAATATAATCTAAATTAATATATTTTAAATACTAAAATAACCTAAATTATAAGAGAAGTGGAAGTTGAAAATTTTCTAAAAGAATAAATTATCTAGTGGCAGAGTTAGATTTTAGAAATGGGAAGAGTGATATTTAATTAATAAATTTATATAAAAATTAACATAACATTAAATAAATAAAAAATATATATTTTATAATTTAAGAGATATTTATATTTTTGTAATATATAATTTAATATGTTATTTAAATATTTAATTAAATACAATAATTAATAAGAATTAGTTTAAATTACATTTTAAATTATTCATCATTTAAGTATATATTATTAATTAATAAATTTTTTATTTTATTTTTATTTTTCTTTTAGAGTAGAGATATATTAAAGTAACTTCATTAATTACATACTAATTTTCTTTTAAAATAAAAATTAGAAATATATATAAGAAGGGTCGATCGCCCCATTCAGCCAAAGTGCCTCCTCCGCCTATGCTTGTGTTGAAAATTTTAAAATTAATAAAAAAATTATGTAAATAATTTTATGTATAATATTTAATTTGGTTTAACTTAGAATTTAGGGAGGAGTAACCTGACATCAAAATAATTATACTTAAATTTCATTAATTTTTGATAAAATTAAAGTAAAATTTCCATTTTAATTTAATTGGTTTTCTTCAAAATTACTGGGTTTATTGAATTTACTTCGTCCTATAAATACTTTTAACAATGAGTTAATATTTTTTTATCTTCCATGATTTAATTAAAATTTATCTTTACTTTTTCCTCATTTTATCTTTATATCATTTCACATTTGTTAGTTAATTTATTTATAATTTTTATGTTTTTAACCCCTTCAATCAGTTTCTAGGCTTCTCAGTTTATAAAATAGCTTTACTCAACATAAAGCCGTTTTCATGAGTTAGAGAATAAATATGTGCAGCTAACATTGTCCTTTTATCCTCAATTGACACAACTTTGTTGGAGTTGCAACTTGGAATGTCCGATGCACATTGTTGACTGTGTCCTAAGTGTCTCCACAATAATCTCGTCTTGTACGTCTAATGAATATATGTTGTACTTTTCAAAGCTCGGGTAGCCAATAAACTAAAGAAAATGGTAAGATTAAAAAAAGAGGAAAGCAACATTCCTGAATAATGAAGTTATCATTGTTTAAATCACCAAACATTTTTATCATTCATCATCATAGAATAGAAAACACTCTGATTTGTTACCATAGAGAAAGGGCACAATATATAAATGACTTTTCTTATTATTATTTGCAATGTCTGCAAAATTAATAATAACTATGCATAGAGATATAAGACACGTTGAATTTGAAAAATCTAGAAATATCGAGTCAATTAGGAAACACTTTGATTTGTTAGTACAGAGGAATAGTACTTACTTTATACAGATGACTTTTCTTATTATTAATTTATATATATATATATATATATATATATATATATATATATATATATATATATATATATATATATATAGCTTCACTTGTTTTCTTATTATGTTGGAAAGAAGCTATGATTGAGATGAACTTGATCATTATACTCTAAAAGCTACCCAAGAAAAAAACTAGGAGATTATTGTGGTAGAAGGATAGATCTTCATAGAAGTAATCTTGAGAGTTTCACCAAAACAAACTCCTTCCTCTTTGTACCCTCTTTTCTAGTTTCATGGTCATAAACATACACAGAACACTTTATTTACACACAACTCAAGGTTGAGAATGACCACCTTTTGGGAAACTAACCCGAAAATTCTAATCACATTTGAAGGTGATGTCAATAAGTTGAATGAAACCACTGAAAGTGTTCTGGGAGAGAAGGAGGACATAATAGTAACATGGGAGAATCTGTGGGTCACTGTTCCAAGTGCGAAGAAAAAGAAGCCAATTCTGCATGATCTTACAGGTTATGCCAGGCCAGGGAGGATTCTGGCCGTAATGGGCCCTTCAGGATGCGGAAAATCTACACTTCTTGATGCTTTAGCAGGTGATTACTAACATAGTTTATTGTCTACAATGTATATATATGGTTAGTGACTTAGTCGTAATGCATTTATTTACACATTGCTTCATATGGTAATGCATTTATTTACACTCGAGTCTTTACTAAAGGAGTCTGAGAGTCCAGTTCCACTTGGACCAGCGATCAAATTTATTTTAATTAGGAGAGACAATTTTATTTATTTTTTGTTTAATTGATATTATTTGTATTGTAATGGCTATCATATTATTCAAACAATTTTGCAGGAAGATTGAGCTCAAACATGAAGCATACAGGGAAGATTTTAATCAATGGCCATAAACAAGCGCTGGCCTATGGGACATCAGTAAGAGAAAATTCCCAAAAAATTAGCGGTTATCTTTTTGTAGGTAAAGCAATTTTTCTTAAAAATGAGATTTCTTAACCTCTGTTCCTCCATCATGTGAAATCAGGGCTATGTAACACAAGACGATGCTATGTTGTCAACTTTAACTGCTGGTGAAACTTTATACTACTCAGCTCAACTCCAGTTTCCAGATTCAATGTCCATATCTGAGAAGAAGGAAAGAGCAGATATGACACTGAGAGAAATGGGTCTGCAAGATGCCATCAACACAAGGGTTGGAAGCTGGAGTTCCAAAGGCCTCAGTGGTGGACAAAAGAGGAGACTTAGCATCTGCATTGAGATTCTCACACGACCAAGACTTCTGTTCCTCGATGAACCAACAAGTGGACTTGATAGTGCTGCTTCCTATTATGTTATGAGTAGAATTGCAAGTCTAAACCGCAGAGATGGCATTCAAAGGACAATCGTTGCATCCATCCATCAGCCTAGCAGTGAAATTTTTCAACTTTTCCATGACCTATGTCTTCTCTCTTCTGGTGAGACAGTATACTTTGGTCCAGCCTCTGATGCAAATCAGGTTAACCAATCAAAACCTTAATTCCTTATAATGAAGAACTTATTGATTTGAAGTTGACTAATACAAAGTGACACTTTGATTCAATGCAGTTTTTTGCTTCAAATGGTTTCCCTTGCCCAACTCTCCACAATCCTTCTGATCACTACTTAAGGATCATAAACAAAGATTTCGAACAGGTAGACAAATTGTCAAGTTTTCTTTTTTTGGAGCAAACATCAATTTATTTTCCAAAATTGACATTATCAGTCAGTTGGTCCTAGAACTGTACAGTTTAAGGACTAGATTGATTTGCTAATGTTAAAGACTAAATTAATTAGTGATGTCAATTTAAGAGATTAAGTTGATTTAGGATTATCATCAAATACAAAATTGGGTAGTGGTAGTGTGGTACCAATTTCAGGAACTAAACTAATGTTTTACTCTTTTGCTGTCTGTCTTCTAATTATGAAAACGCAACCAAGTCCTCAAATTTAATGGATTCTTCTTATTGTTTCTAGGATGCTGAAGAAGGCTTTGCTAAGGGAGTAACTACAGAAGAAGCAATTGATATCCTAGTAAAGTCTTACAACTTGTCTCAAACTAGAAGACAAGTTAAGAAGGAAGTAGAACAAATACGTGAAAGAGTAAGTTTCATGTTTCACTCCTCCCACCAAAACAACAAAATCACAAAGAATAATTTTTCACTTTTCACCCAAAGACTCGTGATATAAATGAAATACTAACTTTTGCATGAGTTTAGGATTCTGGTGCAATAAGTAAGCAGAGGATTCATGCAGCATTCCACACTCAATGCCTTGTTCTGTTAAAAAGATCTTCCTTGCAATTGTTTCGTGATATGAGCAATTACTGGTTACGTTTAGTTGTCTTTATTGCAATAGCAATAAGCATTGGCTCTATCTTCTATGACATAGGCACAAGTAATGGATCAACTGAGGTAAGATGAATAATAAGCACATTGCTTAGCTTTAATTAACAAGGTTGACGAGTAACACAATATCCTCATGCATGTTTCAGGGGAGAGGTTCGATGCTCATATTTTTCATATCAGTTCTAACTTTCATGACACTTGTTGCTGGATTCTCTCCACTTCTGGAGGAAATGAAGGTACACTTTCTGTCATTTTGTGCTATATTTTTAGACGAGTAAATAATGTATTATGTATGTACAAAAAAAAGTTTTACATAGAGTTTAATCACAAATCGTCAAATCATGTATAATAAGTATGTTCACTTTCATAATAATACTTTAAACTTCATATTGAAGATGATTGAATGATTGAATGATTTGGCGGTTCATAGAAATTAAACTCTGAAATAATGTAATCAGTAATGCAGCCTTCATTTCTAATTGAAAATGTTTTCTTTTATCATGTCAGGTATTTGAACGAGAGAGATTGAATGGACACTATGGTGTCACAGCTTTTCTCATAGGAAACATATGCTCAGCTGTTCCATACATTCTAATGATCTCTCTTATTCCTGGAGGAATATCTTACTACCTTTGTGGGATGCACAAAGGACTAGACCGTTTCTTATACTTCAGTTCTTTGCTATTTGGCATAGTAATGTGGGTTGAGAGCCTTATGTTGGTTATTGGGAGTATCTCCCCCAATTATGTGATAGGCATGTTCCTTGCTGGTGGAGTAGAAGGACTGATGATTTTAACAGGTGGATTCTATCGATTGCCAAATGATCTTCCCAAACCATTATGGAAATACCCTTTGTTCTATATTTCCTTCCTCAAGTATGCTTTCCAAGGATCACTCAAGAATGATTTTGATGGCCTAACATTTTCCATAGACAATGATGGGATCACTAGAACCATCAGTGGTGGAGAAATACTAGCTGACACATGGCATGTGGAAGTTGATGACTCTAAGTGGATTGATCTTGCTGTCATGTTTGGAATGATTGCTCTGTATCGAGTTCTGTTCTTGGTCATCACTAAGAGCAAGGAGAAGCTGAAGCCTGTTGTTGCATCCATTGGTGCTGTTAGAGGATCAATTTTCACTAGAATGACTAAAATCGAGGATGACTAGAAAGTGGAGACATTGAAGCCTTCTGTTGCAGCCATCAGTAGTCCCTGAAACTTATATGTTCACTAGAACTATAATACCCAGAGTCTATGGAATCTTCACTATAATGCATACTCGTGGGATATATAGGAAATCTATATTATGTCCTTTAGTGTTTGAAATCTATGTTATGTCCTCTAGTGTTTGAAATCTATGTTATGTCCTTTAGTGTTTGAAATCTATGTTAAGTTAACTATCTTGTCGTCGTTAATACTAGAATGTTATGTAAGACAGTGTTTGAAATCTATGTTAATTTTAACTATCTTGTCGGTTATGTAAGACAGTGTTTGAAATCTATGTTAATTTACCTATCTTGTCGTCATTAATATTAGAAAGTTGTAAGACAGTGTTTAATTTACTTCTATATATGAATGGTCTATGATATTAGTAAGTTAATGAAATTAATTTGTCGTCGTTATTTTTTTTTCTTATTTAGAATATTTGTAAATCCTTTTTCTATCCATAGAACTATTTAATCTACGGAGAAATTCATCCCATTCATCTATTACTTAAAAAAGATATAATAAATTAATAGATTAATCTTTGATGGTTATAATTCATCTATTATTTCTTTTCAAATCTAATGAATCATTTACCGAATAATTTTTGGATTAAAATTAATTTAACGTTTTTTATATTTGAAAATTTCTTAAATTTATTAAATTGAGAAATTTAATGGTTAATGATTAGAGGTGAAAATAAGTCAGGCCATATGTGAAGGACTTAATGTCTGATTTGTGTATATAAGATCTAACTTAGTCTAACTTGTTTATTAAAAAGATTAGATTAGACTTTCTAAAATATCTTTTTATGTAATAATGTCAAGATTTTAGGCTTTAAAAAATCTAACTAAATCTGATAGGTTAGTTTTAGTTATATACAACTCGTTAGTCTACCCATGAGGGTACCAGATTATAAACAAATAGGATATGAAAATAAATTATTTTGTATAAAGAAATATACTTTTAACAATCAAATAATATATATCATAACATTCTATGTATGACCAATTCATAATACATCAATAAAGTGATGAAGCTCCCAACATAGATTCTATATGTACCACTAAATAAGTATATATTTGTAAGCACTTTTTGAAGTGACACCTCCCTCTATATACTCTCTATACCATCTATATTCATGATGTCAATCCTTACTTGAATTCACATTTAATGGTTATTTTAATTCTTATATATATTCTTAAAATGTAATATTAAAATGAAATAAAATTTAAAACAAATAATGATAAGAAACATAAAATAAATAAGATTAAAAAATTAAATTTATTCAATATATAAGATTATAAAACAAATCACATTACGAGATTTATTAAAAGAAAAACATATTGGATATGTTTCGATTTATTAGCTTGTTTAATGTATGGAAGACCGGAGATTACTCTTATAAGAAACATTCAGAATTCTTGTTATTATCACTGAAAATAGATAAAAAAAAAATAGTAGAAAATAAAAACAATAATATAATATAATATATTTTTTAGAACATGTTAAAAGAAATATATGGAAGAGAATAAAAATTAAATTGTCATCTTTTGTCACAATTTTCAGAAAATCTCTTTGTAAACAGCATTCATGTTATCATTTGTATTTAAGTCCTCATTGTCGGTTAACAAGATTTTTAATCATTCCCTTGATGTAACTCTTGAATAACTGAGTGCCTGTCTTATATTTGACACCATTTCGAGTAGTTAATATATTTTGATTGATATAATTAGCTGCTTTTTTTTTTTTTAGATTTTCTTGATACTTTGGTATCAATTCTTTATGTTTGTACAAATGCATGAATCTTACTTGACTATAAGGAACAAATCAAGTAAAAAGAATAATTAACATAAAATACTTGTTACAAAATTTTTGATTAAATTTTAATAGAAGTTTACTTACTCTTTATCTAAAAGTATTATTTCAAGACTAGTATGGAGTTTAGTATTTTTAAACTCTGGTAAAGACCATAGTCTAATAATACAGACCTTCAACTTCTAATTATTTTTTACAACAACTGTGTTATATATGTACATAAAAATCTGTTTAAATAAGTTACTCAACTTGTTTACACTTTTGTTGTATGGTTAAGTTCAATTATTTGATAAAGAACTTAAAACCACAAATACATTATAGTCTATATATAGTAAAATTAGAGTAGATCATATTATAAGTTCAATGTATATTAGCACATTCAATGATACATGCATATAACACGTGAGAGAGAAAGTTTGTCAAAGGTCGAGTTTGAGTCCAATGCATATTAACTCGTTCCACTGCACATTCACCCGTCGATCCATTAAAAAATATTGTAATCCATATTCATCAAACTTGTCACAAAGTTCAATGCATGTGCATGGATCAACTCATTAAGCAATTGTGTGATACTAGTTAGCAAATGAAAAATTAGTAGTAAATCTTTTTCTCTTCTATCTGATATATTTTGACTAAAAAAAAAAAAATTGTCTAATAGTGGATAATCAATTGTTGGACCTTTCATTTAGTATATCAGTTGGGTAGAATGATCAGTTGGTAGAAATTGGCTATTCTTAGTATAAATGTTCTCTTGTGAAAAGGTTGTATTCCAAGAGAGATTTTAAGTAATGAACAACTTTAAAGAATTTTGATTATATTGTAAGTGGTCTTTCTAGTTATCTCTCGTAAGTGTCTCTTAGTTCTCATAATTATGTTTTAAGAAAACATGGATAGATATAACTTGATAATCTCTAAAACTAATTTTACATGATTGTATTAAATAGATAGGAGAGATATAGGCAGAATATTTTAAAATTAAGAACTAATTAATTTTTAAAAATAAATTTATTTTGATAAATGAATAGTCCATCTATTAAAAAAAATGTCAAAGGATGAGTTAGATAAATTTTTATCAAATGGATATAGATGAATCAAATTTTTTAATTAAATTTTTAATAAATTAAAATAAATTAATGAATTATTTTAATCTAATTCATTACGATTTAAAATAAAATTGATATTATTTTTCAACCCAACAATTTATTTTCTTTGGATTAAGAATGAAACAGGGAAGGAAAAAAATAAAGAAGTGTACTAGCTAGATAAAATAAATTTTGTGGTAAGGTTTGTGAAATACCAACCCATCATATGAAGAGCCTGATACGTATCAAACACGTCGTCGTGTTGACTATATTAAAAATTAAAATATGGTGTGGAACTTGTTAAACATTCGAATGAGGGAGCCTAACTCAATCCTACAAAATTGGCTTATAAGTGAGGATTGCTTCTCACCTTATATACATATAAGGATTCTACGTAAGATTTTCAACATTTCTAATATAACCCCAAACGTGGAGACGGTGTTCTAATATCCCAATAACTAAACAACCAATCCCCAATAAGGAGACGGTGTTCTAATATCTCCAATAACCAAACAACCAATCCCCAACAAAGTGTAAATAGGTTCTAGGATAGACTCTGATACTATGTTAAATTCGGGTGATGGGCGTAATCTCAAGTCCTATTTCTAGGCGATGTGCAATCTCCAACATGGTCCATCCCATTATAACAATTCCTTGCAACGAGGTACAAACAATCTTAGAATAGATTCTGAGTGATGAACCTAACTCACCCTACAAATTATAGTTTGTACGGTAAGAATTACTCTTCACTTATATACATTCAATAGATTCTATCTCTATTTCCAACAATAATCATAATCCTATCTTAAAGGCTAACTCATACTTTAAGGGTTATCCAAACTTGCATGGACCATTTTTAATCAACATGAGTTGAGTTTTCTCCGATCCAAATCCTCGTGTCAAATGAATATATAATATAGTATGTGTATTCCAGTAATGAATCCAGATATTTTTTGACCGATAGAACATCAGAGGAAAATAAAGTAAAATGGAATATATGAATATTTAAAAAGGAAGGAAAATATATTTTAATGTAAGAGGAGAACATAAAACTTGTATTTGATAGAAATAGTATTGTAAAACATTCTATTCTTGCCAGATTTATTTATTTATTTTACCCAAGTTTAAAAACAAATTTTAAACAATAAAATATCGCATATTAAAATCTATTGAAAAAGAAATATATTTGTTAACATTAAGTTGGATGAGATAACCGCGTAATATGCGTAATTCTCGTTCGAGAAAAAGTGTAATTTATTCTAATAATTATCACTGTTCATGACGCTAAACATTAACGTACAGCACTGTGACAAAGAACCTAATTGTTTTTGCACGATTAAAGACGAATTCTCCGCCCTTCAAGGAATTGTGGGCCTTTCATTTCCATGTTTTCCATCTTCGTCCAATGCATGTCTCAAAGACTCCATAATCTCCACACCCACGTCGTCGTGTAGCAGGGAGGTAAATCATCAAATTTTATAAGTTATTAATTTAAATTAAGATTAAAATGTTAAAGTACTTCAAGATTAGATATTTGGTCAAATTTTTAGCACGAATCTGCATATGAATGACTACCGTTGATGATCGTGCTCTAATGTTAAAACTACAACATCATCCTGTGCAAACTAAAATCAACGACCAACTATATTGAAACACAAAGATGGTCAAATTTTTTTCAAATGATTAAAAGTAAATTTCGTGAAATTTGAAACAAGGATTCATCAATTTATTCCGCTAATTATTAATCTCTCCTGCTTAATTCCTTAACTACTAAGAAATAGTAAAAATTTCCAATTTTTCATTAGATCTTTCTAGTTAATCCCAATTCATTGTAATAACAATTTCTATTAAGTAATTCTAAAAATAAGAATTAAAAATCACTTATTATTTTTTTTATTAATCGAATAATTAAATAGGAGAAAAATAAATAATACAGAGAACAAGTTATTTTAGTCTAAAGAAAAAAATGTTCTGTTCCGTATTTTAACTAAAAATATGAAACTGTCGTGTTAACCGTCACTCGCAGTGTCAGCAAGGAAAAAACAATGTAGCGACCATGTTACGACGGACCCGTAAACTCCGAAAACTTTGAATTAACGCATACAAAGATTAAATTAAATTAACATGGATAAAAAAAGTAAATTAACATTTTTAAGTGTATGAATTAAATTGGAATTACGTGATCGCCAAATTAATTGATGTATGATGCATCCTCAAAAATTAAAACATGTTGGAACGGAAGGTCAACATTTTGGAAGGCCAGAATGAGAAGAGCCATCATAGACCAATGACCATGGATAAATAAATATCTTCGACACGCAATGTTGAAACTATAAAGAACGCGCCACAATTACGGATTCGAGTTACTTGTCGTTAATTGAATCTGGTGGTTCATCCTTAATATTAGAGTTTTCCTGATTGGGGTATTTGGTTGCACCACACATTGGGGAGTCTTTTAAAGTACGTACTTGATGATTTGTAATAAAAAAAACTAATATTATTAATTTTATTGAAACACATTATTATGGGTTGCTTCTTTTTTTTGACGGAAATCTATTTATATATAATCAGCTGATTGATAAGAATGTACTCAAATTCGTTTAATGGGAATGGGACAAAATAATGAGATTAGGGTGACATGGGAGAATTTGGAGGCTACGGTTACAAATGGGGAAAAATGGAAAACTAATTTTGCATGGGCTCACGGGTTATGCCATGTCAGGGAAGCTTTCGGCTATAATGGGTCCTCCAGGGCCCAGGCTGTGACAAATCCACACTTCCTGATGCCTTAACATGTCACAAACTATCTTTTATTATTCTTAGACGTATCTTTTATGTAAGGTGCGTAAAAAGAGTCATCAATAAAAAGAAAATAATCATTAAGTAATCTAAGAACGAAAAATTAGATAGAGAAAATTAGAGAACGTACAAATTATAAAAGTGAGAAAAATAAATTTCCAATAATGTTTCTTAAAGACATAGAAGCAATGTACATGTACATATTCTCACGTATGCTCATTTTGAAAACTAATACAAGAGTTTATATATACGGTGTTTATAATTATATTGTTTGACGAGACTACACTTACACTATATATAATTGTTGACTTTTATTTTAGTCACACTACGGCAAGTGTACCGGTCGTTTACAAGTTTAGAAAAGATGAGTAAAGGTTATCGAACCACGGAGACTGAATGATGAATTACCGATTACTTAACATGCTTATCTATTAGGACGAACCAATGAATCAATCATTTATGTGAAACTAAGTGTCTATGTAAAAGTAAACAATTAAAGAAAGCAGTAAATGTTTAGATTTCTAGACAAGATAGTGAAGACAGTTAGGGAAACGGTTCATTTGATTCTTCCCTCAAGTAACCACATCCTATGTCAATTCAACAGAGATTCAATCAAGTGGAGATAAAATTCGTGATACCGAAGACTAATTTTATTCCTAGGTATTTAGTCCCTTTGAATTGCTCCTATAATCTCTAATCCCTTAGATGAAGATAGAAAGTAATTTAAGAAGCGAAACAGATGAATTCCTAACATCTCATAGCATATAAGTTCTATCCCTAGACTCATGCATGACTATAGTGATCTACTTCCTCTCCTAATTCAATTATCAATTTTCTAATCGTACAATAGAAATGAGATACAAATCCCTAAGGAACAGTTCAATCCAATTCAAACATCAATATCCCTATCAACTATTTGAATTTCGTGAATAAACCTCAAGAATTGGCAATAAGCAAGAAGAGATCAATCAATTGAATGAAATTACACTTGAATTAACATGAAGAAGTCTTTACAAGAGTTACAGAATCAAAATCCCCAATCCCTAACCTAAAGATCTAGCCTAGCATGGAAATGAGAAATGGAAGAAGAGAAAAGGAATTCAAACACAAGAAGCACTCCATGAATGCTTGGATCTTGCTTCCACAAGCTCCAAAGCTTCCGAAATCTTCGAGGTTTGGTGGAGGATGGGAGGAATGAGAGTGGAGAAGAAAGAATTGTGTAGAGGAAGCGTGCAGAGGAAGATAGAATTTGATCCTCATTTTCGCGCCCAAAGATCCCTATTTATACTGCAGCATTTGCGCCTCACCCTTAATAGATTTGCGCCTGGGCGCATCTTGGCAGAGAAGAGACCATGATTTGCGCCCGGCGCACCTTGTTCAGGAAGGGAAGCATGCATTTGTGCCTCGGTTGGGTCCTGGTTTGCGCCCTGGCGCAACTTGGCAGCAAGGAAGAGGTGATTTGCGCCCCAACTCCCTCTGGTTTGCGCCCCAGCGCAAATGGTCATGGCATGGTGGAGAATTGCGCCCTGGCTTGCATTGCATTGCGCCCTGGCGCATCTTGGCAGAGGGGGAAACTGATTTGCGCCCCTGGCTTGTCCTGTACTGCGCCCTGGCGCAAATGCTGGTCTTGTTTCCTTGACTTGAGCTTCCATTTCTCTTCTTTTTGATGGCTTGCTGATAACCACTGTCGAATGATTATCAAATGCTAGATTTATCCCCAATTAGATTTGTAATATAGAGGAATCAACCTAGGTCATCTCTCAGAAGACATACATCTATTTAATTCAGAATTATTCACAGTTGAGAGGGGGATTTTCATGAAGTAGTGCAGTAAACTAAACTGAATTGAAATTACAAGGGAGATGAAGAACTAAAAATAGGAACAGAGATTGAAACAGAACAGTGAGGTGTAAATTCAGCACGAACGATAAATGCAGAGAATGAACAATGCACATGTAACATAAATCGTGAAGAAAGTTAGGAATCGGAAATAGAACGACAAAATGTAAATTGAAACAACAACTAAGCTCAAGAGAAGAAACAACATGGAAATAACATGCAAGAAGAATTAGAATTAGAAAACATAACAAGAACATGTAAAGTGTAACAGTGAAGTGAACAGTACGCAATTACAGAAATGCAATAACGAGCAATGGTACGAATCTTGAAATGAAAACCTAATTAACTATGAACAAAGAAATAACGAGTGAACGGGAATGGAACCAAAGATAAAGAGGAATCAAAATCAAGGAATTGGATTCAATTGTTGCAGTAGCTACCGTTGCAAGTAGAGATCGAGTACATGTAAATCAAGAATCATGAAGAAAAGAGAGAAGAGAAGAGAGGAGAGGAACGAGAGAAGAGAGTTGCACAATCGCACAACTCTGAGGTGTACAGAGGAAGCTAAAACAGTTGGAAAAACAGAAAATTGAAAAAGCCCCCCTCAATTTCGTGCCCTGGGTTATTTATAACTGATGAATTGCTCCCCCACTAAAGCAGAACGCGCTGCAGCGCGCCATGAAACAAGAGAAGCACCAGAGAAGCAAATCGCGCCACCCTCGGTTTCTAAATTGCGTCAGGGCGCCATTTGAAGCAGCAACAACATGTGGAATGCGCCTTGAACGCGCTGCGGCGCAATTTGGCCGCACCTAACCCTCAACGCGCCCCCCTTGCTTCCTAAAACGCGCTGCGGCGCGAATTCTAGCAGCTAGAGAGAGGCTTTGCACCATGAATCACTCTGGTTCTTGAATTGGGTCCATCCTTGCTCTTCTCTTTTTGGTTTGAGTTTCCATTCAAGTGTTTGATCCATTCCTTGTTGCTTACCTCTTCTTCAATCTTCAGAGCTTTAGATGTACTGTACAAGAATCCATATAGAAGTATAAGAACTTGTGAAATTTTAACTATTATTTACTACTAGTACTACAATATGCTTCTATCACAAATCTAAGATAAACTATCAAGGTATGATACATATAAAAGCTAATTTAACCAAAAACAAGGTGAAGAACATGTATATAAAATGGATCATCAAATACCCCCACACTTATTCTTTTGCACTCCGGGGCAAAACTTACTAAAGGAAGAACTGATGCTATATGAACTGAACCACTTCCCATTGAATCACAGATGCATAGAAAAAGAAAGGGACAAAATTCAGAGTATCAAGATATCAACAACAATCCATGAATCTATTGTACATCCCAAAACAAACAAATTGACAAGTGAATTAAAGAATGAATTCAAAGTGATAGACTCACAAGTCGGTGTTTCTCTCTTGACTCTCAAGTGTTTAGGCTCGTAATTACACTCAAACACATCATGCAAGCTAGCACTACCAGATTTTTACAAGCCTCTAATTTCAATAACTTGAAACACATGCAATTAGAGATCAAAAGGACTTTATTAAGCTTGTAATGTGCCAAGGAGAGGTGGGATAGAAGAGGAATTCTTTAGGCTAATAACCAAGAGAAAAGAGGAGCAATGGGGAATAAATCTAATAAGCATGAAGATTACCCTCCTAAGCACTTACCTCTTTTTGGTTTCCCACTTATTTTCATCATGGATTTCATTTTCTTCTTTTTATCTGTTTCTCTTTTGATTCTTTTTGCTTTCTTTTTACTTTTTTTTTTTTTTTTTTTTTTTAGATTTCCTCCTTTTTGTGGCCTTTGGTATATATTTTTTCTTTTTTTTTCTTTTTTTTTTTTTTGTATCTCTTTATATATACATATACATATACTTTTCTGCATATTGGTCTTCTTTTGTATAACCACTGCCAATTCATGCACCAACTCACAACCCAAACTTGTTTGAAGGTTATACCCCCACACTTATTTAGAACTTATTCCCAAAACAATTCCAAAGCTCCTTTAGTCCCTAAGGTTAGGGGATTTCATTGTTTTTCATTTTTCGGCTTGTAATGAGCTTAAAATTGAAGAAAGGGGTATACAGGCTCAAAGGGGAATAACAAGGGAAAAATATGTAAGGTAGGCTCATTTGGCTAGTAGCTTAAGAAGAAATCTGCCTAAATCATATCAATAATGCATGTGATCAAGAAATATCAACAAGAGTCAAGGAAAAATCCAGAACAACTAACAAGATGAGTGTATTCACACAAGAAAGAAGTTGGATGGAAGAAATGGTTCCATCATATACAAGGCTCAAATTCTTACAGGGTTTATTTTCTATCACAAATCATCCAAGCTTCAGTTTCACGTCAATTTCAAATCCAGGATGCACAATGGTCATAAGAAAATTGGACATCCATCAACTAAGAATATTTGTTACTTTCAAAGCTTATACACCTATAACTTCAAAGCAAAAGTGTGGTTCACCTACATCTAATATAGACAGAGATAGAACAATGTAGAGCAATGCAGGAAATAGAAAGGGACAGGCCAATATAGAGAATAGAGCTGTTCACAACATATTCACTAGAAATTTACATTGTCCCCCCCACACTTAAAATTTACATTGTCCTCAATGAAAATGTATCAAAGAAGTCAATTGTAATGAAAATCAGGGGGAAAATAGAAAACTCCCTTGGCCGCTCAAGGTGGCGGCGTGCTCAAGTGGTACCAGCTCCCGATATGCCTGAAATGCCCAAATTTTCCATGATTCTCCAGCCTTGCTCCATCATCTAACAATTCACAAAAACAACAAAACTAACAGGAAGAATAACAGTCAACTTACATTCAATTAGAGATCAATTGAAAGTCAAATACAGTTTAACTAGTCAAATAACAGTACCAAGAACTAAAATAGTAGAGAAATGGTCTAATTAAGCTACATCAACAAAAAATGTAAACTAAACAGAAATAGTAGACTAAGATATCAATCCTCCTCTTCTTCTTCTTCCTCACTTTCCTCTTCTCCTTCTTCATTCGGCTCGCCATCAACCTCTTCACCGTCATCTTCATATCCTTCATTATGTGCTCCACCTTCGCAGTCCTTAGAAAACTCCCTAAACTTCATCAAATCTTTAATCATTTCATGGCTAAGTGGTTTAAATGGCACCAACTGCACTGGCAGATTCATCTGAGCAGCTAAACTTCTCATGAGGGGCTCAAGTGCAATGCAAGTTTTATTTTGTTCGTGAATCGTTCGCAAATTCTCTTGAACTACCCTCAAATGCCTCAATAACTTCTGTTGATCTGCATTATTAGCTAGGGCTTCTGCCATTGGAGCTTTGCCGTTGGATTTCGCTGTGGTCTTTGTTCTAGAAGTGGAAAGTTCTGCTGATATGGCTTTCATTTTGCTGGACTCTCCCTTGGTGAATTTCACCTCTAATGTCGCTGTGTCTCATAGGAATCAACCCTTCAGTTGAAACTCCAGCCTCAATGCACAGCTGAGTGATAATGCTTGCATAAGATAGGGAACCTTGTCCTTGCAAGTGCAGCGTGTGAATTTCGTTGGCTATGGTCAGGCCCACATTAAGATACTGACCCTGCATTATTGTGTACAAACACCAAACCCTCTTCTTGGTGATGGAGGATTTGTGCTGGATTGGTAACAGGATGCCAGAAATAAAGGCCCACCAGATTTTGGCCTTGAAACATAGGGATGATGATTTGATGTGCGTTACTCCCTTGTTCTTCCATAAACTGTCCTTCCAAGCTCCTTTACCTTCACACAATAGCTGATCTACTACGCATGGTTCGGCTCTGCAGTCAGCTCTATATTGGAAAATACAGTCCCTCCCTTCCGAGAACGGGATCAATAACATGCGGTTAATGGCTTGTGGTGAGAATGAGATTGGTTTCCCCCTAACATATGATGCATATCGTTCCTCTTCCCTATTGTTCGTCAAGTTTGCATAGAACTCTAGCACCAATTCCTTATAAGCTGGATATGTGATGTTGGCTAATTTAGTCCACTTCCGTGCAGAGATCTCATTGCATACTTGTTTGTAGTTAGCTCGTTGAGATGCGTCCCCATTGCTTTCATCAATGTAAAGGCTCGGGCTCGTGTTGAACTTCCTCTCTACTAATACTGCACGTGACATGAAGTGGGAGGCAAAGGCCTCTGCATGCTCCTTCGACTTGAATCTATGAGTGTCATAGTCTTGAATTTCAGGAGTGGCACTGACTTTCTTGGTGGCCTTCTTCTTCTCTTGGCTTCGTCCCTTGGTAGCTCTTTGTTTGGATCTTTGTGATATTGAAGAAGAACCAGTCGCTTGATTGCTTGAAGACATTGTTATCTCTTAACAATTGAATCTACATAATCAACAATGTATATGAGAAAACATGCATGCCTTTAACTAACAATTATCATCAATCAAGAGCATGTATCCTCATCAACTCATAGTGTGGTACAAAGAGAAATTTTATGAGATTTGTCAAGGGAATACATAAGCAATTACAATGTAGTCATGCTTACTAATGCTGTGCACATAAAGCATACTTAAGGCTTCATTGAAGCATTTTAACAAACGTTAAGTATACATGAATGAGTATATCATAGTTCTTCCCGATTGATTCATGCAATGCATTCCCAAAGTCATTAGCACCATACATAATCATACATATCAATTGTGTCCATCAATAATCATCAAACACAGTCATGCAACACATTTAATTAAGCCAATTCCAATTCGTAAAAGAAAAAGAAAGCAAAAGGGGTAGGGTTCGAACCAAAGAATCTTGAACCCACATCTCAATTAATCGAATGAATCATGCACTAGGAGCTTAGTCAATGAGAGAAACAAGTGAAGTTCAATAGATTGGGACACATACCCTGCTTGAACCGAAGTGAATGGAGGATACCAATTGAGGGTTTCCGAAAATTATCAACAGAAAATGGGAATCTAAGCTGAAAGAGATGAGGAAATCAACCTAGATTTACTTGGCAAAGTGAAGTGATGATACTAGAACTGGTTGGGATAGGTAGTGCCAAGAGGAGAAAAGCGGAGAGATGTGAAATGCGCTTTGTGTTTTGCTCAGGCGCGGTCCCCTTGTATTTGTGCCAAGTGAAACGCGCTGCCCCCTGCATAAGCAAATCGCGCCGCGGCGCGTTTAGGCCGCAAGGGAACTTGAACGCGCCTCTCAATCTAGTCAATTGGCGCTGCGGCGCGTTTCTGCCGCAAGGAGCCTTAAACGCGCCTCTCTTGCTAGGCAAATGGCGCTGCGGCGCGTTTAGGCCGCAAGGAGCCTTAAACGCGCCCTCCTCCTTTTCTGTAATGCGCCCAGGCGCGCTCTATCCAGGGAAGCTTGAGCTGAAGTGTTCATCCATGAATTGGTACAAGTTGCTAGTCCGAGAGGTCACACATGAGGTTGCCTTGCACATTCTCAATGTAAATTGCTCTCATTTGTGCATAAATTCTAAGTCATTTCGTGTTGGTGTTATGTGTCTTATGCACCAGGACAACAGTTAGGATGAACATGTAGAGAATTCTAAAAACTTCCCAATACCGTGATCACACCTCTCTTATTTCTATCACTCAATTTCTTATTTTGTTTTTGCATTTTCCAACTTTTAAGCAACTAATAAGTATATCACAAGTAAAAAGAAATAACGACAAAGTATTCACAGAAAAGTATTCACAGAATCCCCCCCACACTTAAAATTCGCATTGTCCTCAATATAGCATAAAGTGCATCAATAAGGTCAATCTGTAATTCAAGATAGAAGGGGGAATAGAACTCCCTCAAGGACCAAATATTTGCACGTCCGGCCAGCTAGGTTCACCAAGGACAACTCGCCTCGCCTTCTTCTCGCTTTCGGACTCTCATGGAATTCCTTGAGTTGATGGACATTTACCTTCCAATTCTTACCCAAGAGCTTCATCTTGTATCTCAACCGCACCATGGGAAAAAACATTAGTAATAACAAAAGGGCCATCCCATCGAGAGCGAAGTTTACCAGCTATGAGCTTCAACCGAGAATTGAATAATAGCACTTTTTGTCCCACTTTGAACTCTTTCCTCAGAATCATCCTATCGTGGTACTTCTTAACTTTCTCTTTGTAGATTGTTGAGTTCTCATAAGCCTCCAATCGAAGCTCCTCAAGTTCTTGCAATTGAAACTTCCTCTGCGTGCCAACTTGGTCAATCTCTAGGTTGCACTTCTTCACAGCCCAATATGAACGATGCTCAATCTCCACAGGCAGATGACAGCCTTTGCCAAAGACCATTCTCGTAGGGAGACATGCCGGTTGGTGTCTTATAGGCAGGCGTTCTATGGGCCCAAAGAGCATCCTCAAGGTGCTTACTCCAATCTTTTTTCGTTTGGATGGACCATCTTCTCGTAATATGAGCTTAATGTCTCTCGTTGAACACTTCACCGACCATTAGTCCTGGGGATGATAAGTCGTGGAAACTCTATGCACCACCCCATACTTATGGAGTAGAGACTTCATCTTCGAAGTTACGAAGTGGCTCCCTCTGTCACTGATAATGGCTTTAGGCACACCAAACCTGCAAAAAATATTGGATCTAACAAAATCCACAACTACTTTAGAATCGTTAGTCCTGGTGGCCTTAGCCTCAACCCACTTTGACACATAATCAACTGCTAACAGGATATATGAATAACCAGAAGAGACAGGGAAGGGCCCCATGAAGTCAATACCCAAAACATCAAATACCTCACAGAAAATAATAGGTTGTTGGGGCATCTCATGCCTTTGAGTGATAGCCATCCCGGCTCTCTGACATTGCTCACAAGTGCTGAAAAGCTTATATGCATCTTTGAAGATAGTAGGCCAATAGAACCCGCTGTCCAATACTTTTCGGGCTGTCCGTTGAGGTCCATAGTGCCCTCCCACTGGCGAAGCATGACAAAATTGAAGGACCGACTAGATCTCATGACTTGGAATACATCTGCGAATTATGCTATCACTGCAAAACCTCCAAAGATAAGGGTCATCCCAGACATAGTATTTTGCGTCACTTTTCAACTTCTCAATCTGTGATTTAGATGCATTAGGAGGTACAGCAGATGTAACCAAGTAATTAACAATATTAGCAAACCAAGGTACTACATCACAAGAGTATAAGAGCATAAGATGTTCATCAGGAAAATTATCCTTAATAGGCAAAAGATCAAGGTTACCCTCAATCCTACTCAAGTGATCAGCAACCAGTTTTTCTGCACCACTCTTGTCCCTGATTTCTATATTAAATTCCTGAAGAAGAAGCATCCATCTAATCAACCTTGGTTTAGCATCGGCCTTTTTCAACAGGAATTTCAAAGCTGCATGGTCAGAGAAGACAATGATTTTATAGCCAAGCAAGTAAGCACGAAATTTATCTAAAGCAAAGACAATTGCTAAAAGCTCTTTTTCAGTAGTGGTGTAGTTTGCTTGGGCAGCATCCAATGTACGGGAAGCATATGCAATGACATGAGAGAGTCTATCCACTCTTTGAGCTAAAACTGCTCCAACTGCAAAGTTGGAAGCATCACACATTAATTCAAAGGGAAGCTCCCAATCTGGTGGCTGCACAATAGGTGCTGTGGTAAGCCTCATCTTCAGTTCATCAAATGCCTTCATGCATGTTTGGTCAAAAGAGAAATCTGTGTCCTTTTGTAGTAGTTTGGACAATGGCAGGGCAATCTTGCTAAAATTTTGAATGAATCTCCTGTAGAAACCTGCGTGTCCAAGAAAAGAACGTACTTCCCGCACAGAGGCGGGGTAAGGCAGAGCAGTAATAATATCTATTTTTGCCTTATCGACTTCAATGCCCCTATTGGAAACTAGATGTCCTAAGACTATACCCTCACTAACCATGAAATGGCATTTTTCGAAATTCAGTACCAAGTTAGTCTCAATACATCTATTTAAAACTCTAGAGAGGCTATCCAAACATGTGTCAAAGGATGAACCATATACAGTGAAATCATCCATAAATACCTCCATGCAATTCTCTAAGAGGTCAGAGAATATACTCACCATGCATCTTTGGAATGTACCAGGTGCATTGCATAAGCCAAAGGGCATCCTGGTGTAAGCATAAGTCCCAAATGGACAGGTGAAGGTGGTCTTGTGCTGGTCTTCTGGAGCAATGTGAATCTGCATATATCCAGAAAATCCATCCAGAAAGCAGTAATGTGATTTACCTGCCAACCTCTCTAAGACTTGATCAATGAATGGAAGAGGGAAGTGGTCCTTTCGGGTGGCTTGGTTGAGTCTTCTATAATCAATACAGACCCTCCAACTGTTGGTAACTCTAGTTGGAACCAATTCATTGTCCTTGTTCGGCACCACAGTTATGCCAGATTTCTTAGGGACCACTTGGACAGGTGAAACCCATGTGCTGTCTGAAATGGGGTAGATGATCCCAGCTGCAAGCAATTTCATGACTTCTTTCTTTACTACCTCCAGAATGGTAGGATTGAGTCTCCTTTGTGGTTGTCTTACAGGTTTAGACTCATCCTCTAGCAGTATTTGGTGCATGCAAATGGCTGGATTAATTCCAGGAAGATCGGCTAATGTCCATCCAATGGCTTTCTTGTGCACCTTCAACATGTTCAGCAGCTTCTCCTCTTGCTCATCTTGCAAAGTACTAGAAATGATAATGGGAAGCTTCTGAGCATCATCTAAGTAAGCATACTTCAAGTGATGAGTGGCAAAGGGTGGCTTCAACTCTAAGCTTGGTGGCGGTTTAATGGAAGGTAATCTTGCTTGCTTGTTTGTGCAAAGTATCGACAGATGCGAGAACTTGTAGACCAAGGTGTGCAACATGCAAGTTAGAACCTCGATCCGCAATGGCAAAGTATTAATCTCTCGCACATATAGTACAAACAAGTGTCTCCATCATGACAAAGAAGAGCAAGCCAATTCAGAATTTAATTCAGAGAAATTAGTAAAATCAAAATCAAGTTCAGAATCAAAATCTATACAACTATCTACACAATCATCAATTAAATCTATGGAAAAAACAGAATGCTCTTCAGCAGGCAGTTTCATGCTTTCGAGTATGTTGAACTTCACAATATCATCTCCGAATTCCATAGACAATGTGCCGGAATGAACATCAATCTTGGTCCTTGCAGTCATTAAAAATGGTCGCCCTAGGATCAATGTAGGTGAAGGTGATCTATCCCGCATATCAAGAATGTAAAAATGCAGGAAAAATCAATTCGTTAACTCGAACTAACACATCTTCTAGGACTCCACGTGGATGGACAGACTCTTATTGGCAAGTTGAATAATAACTCCGGTTGGTTTTAACTCACCAATCTGCAATGACCTGTAGACTGAAGTAGGCATCACATTAATAGAAGCTCCCAAGTCTATCATGGCATCCACAAAAGTGCGATCTCCAATTGTGCAAGGCACTGTAAAAGTTCCAGGATCTTGGCACTTTTGTGGGAAGTTAGACTGAGGGAGTGGAGAAACATGTGTGCTTTGAATAAGAGCAGAAACATTTCTTCCCAAGTTTACCTTTTCGTTTCCTTTAAATCTTCTTTTGTGGGTGCACAGTTCTTTTAAAAATTTGGCATACTTGGGAATTTGCTTGATAACATCTAACAAAGGTATGTTAACTTCTACTTTCCTAAATGTGTCTAATAATTCTTTTTCTAATTCTGATTTTTTTGAATGTATATTTACAGAAGGAAAAGGAAGAGGAAGCTGTTTTACCTTATCCTGCTGTGATTTTTCAGGATCCTGAGCATTTGGCTGCAATTCCTTACCACTTCTCAAGGTGATGGCACTCACATTCCCCATTGGATTAGCTACAGTTTGGGAAGGAATGTTACCAGAGCCTTGTTGCTGCAAGTGATTCACAGTGGTGGCCAACTGTCCAATTTGAGTTTTCAAATCCACAATAGAAGCATTCACATTTTGCTGAAACTGCAGATTGGTAGTTGCCATCTGTTTCATCAAATCTTCTAAGGATGGTCCAGCATTATTCACAGGTGGTGGTTGAGCAGGTTGGACCATTTGTTGCTGTCTCATGGGAGGAGGTTGATACTTGTTAGGAGGTTGAAACCTTTGCTGTTGCTGTTGTGGCTGTTGTTGGCTAGGTCCTGGACCATATCTCAAATTAGGATGATCCCTCCAACCAGGATTATAAGTGTTGGAATATGGATTGTACGGCTGTGTTGGAGGTCTATACTGCTGTCCGGAGTACATTCCAGCCACATCCACAGCTTGTTGAACCAAGAGTTGTTGTTGTTCTGTTTCTTGCAGCTGAGGACAAGCATCAGTGGAATGTTCGGCTCCATTACAAATGCCACATAGTTGCTTAATCTGGCTCACTGCGTTCACATTCGGTTGCCTTTGTTGTTGACCCAAAGCTAACTGTCTCACTAGTGAAGTTAACTCTGTTAGTTTGTTTTCCAACCTATATGTATCAGCAGCGGCTATGGAAGCTTCATTCACATGCTTGGAGGATGTTGCATTTCTGGAACTGAATTGCTGGGAATTCTCTGCCATATTTGCAATCAAATATCGTGCAGCAGCCGGTGTTTTATCCATCAAAGCTCCACCACTTGCTGCATCTACCATATTTCTCTCCATAGGCATGAGTCCTTCATAGAAGTATTGGATGAGGAGCTGTTCAGTTATTTGATGGTTTGGACATGTAGAACATAACTTGTTGAATCTCTCCCAATACTCATATAAGGTCTCTCCTTGCAGTTGTCTTATCCCGCTTATATCCTTCCTAATAGCTGCAGTCCTAGAGGCTGGAAAGAACTTCTCCAGAAATCTTCTTTTCATGTCATTCCATGTGGTAATAGGTGTTGGTTGAAGGTACAACCAATCCTTGGCAGCTCCATCCAAAGAGAATGGAAATGCTTTCATTTTGACAGCCTCTTCAGGAATATCATTAGGCTTCATAGTGGAACAAACCACATGGAATTCCTTGAGATGTTTATGTGGATCTTCACCTGCAAGTCCTAAAAACTTAGGCAACAGATGGATCAGTCCAGATTTCAATTCATAGTTAATGACACCTTCTGGTATCGGGAATTGGATACACAAGGGTTGATAATTAATGTCAGGTGTAGCCAATTCCTTAAGAGTTCTTTCCATTGGATTTGCCATTTCTTTAGCAACAGAATCACAATCAGAGTCACAATGAGAAGTTTGGTTTCTTTTCCTATTTTGATTTTTCAGCCTATGAACTGTTCTTTCAATTTCAGGATCAAATTTCAATGAATTATCTAAACTAGATCTGGTCATGTACTACACAAACCTAGAAAAACTAACAGAAATACTATCTAGAAAGAATTAAAAATTATGCAGAAACTCAACAAAGTAGTCAACACCTACACTAAAAGTAGAAACTATTATATGAATTCGTAGTTAGTCTAGACACATGTAATATTCACAAGCAGTTTATATACAGGTGATAATTCCAAATCAAACGACGCATGTCCCCGGCAACGGCGCCATTTTGATAACCACTGTCGAATGATTATCAAATGCTAGATTTATCCCCAATTAGATTTGTAATATAGAGGAATCAACCTAGGTCATCTCTCAGAAGACATACATCTATTTAATTCAGAATTATTCACAGTTGAGAGGGGGATTTTCATGAAGTAGTGCAGTAAACTAAACTGAATTGAAATTACAAGGGAGATGAAGAACTAAAAATAGGAACAGAGATTGAAACAGAACAGTGAGGTGTAAATTCAGCACGAACGATAAATGCAGAGAATGAACAATGCACATGTAACATAAATCGTGAAGAAAGTTAGGAATCGGAAATAGAACGGCAAAATGTAAATTGAAACAACAACTAAGCTCAAGAGAAGAAACAACATGGAAATAACATGCAAGAAGAATTAGAATTAGAAAACATAACAAGAACGCAATTACAGAAATGCAATAACGAGCAATGGTACGAATCTTGAGATGAAAACCTAATTAACTATGAACAAAGAAATAACGAGTGAACGGGAATGGAACCAGAGATAAAGAGGAATCAAAATCAAGGAATTGGATTCAATTGTTGCAGTAGCTACCGTTGCAAGTAGAGATCGAGTACATGTAAATCAAGAATCATGAAGAAAAGAGAGAAGAGAAGAGAGGAGAGGAACGAGAGAAGAGAGTTGCACAATCGCACAACTCTGAGGTGTACAGAGGAAGCTAAAACAGTTGGAAAAACAGAAAATTGAAAAAGCCCCCTCAATTTCGTGCCCTGGGTTATTTATAACTGATGAATTGCGCCCCCACTAAAGCGAAACGCGCAAACGGCGCCATGAAACAAGAGAAGCACCAGAGAAGCAAATCGCGCCACCCTCGGTTTCTAAATTGCGTCAGGGCGCCATTTGAAGCAGCAACAGCATGTGGAATGCGCCCCTGAACGCGCTGCGGCGCAATTTGGCCGCACCTAACCCTCAACGCGCTCCCCTTGCTTCCTAAAACGCGCTGCGGCGCGAATTCTAGCAGCTAGAGAGAGGCTTTGCACCATGAATCACTCTGGTTCTTGAATTGGGTCCATCCTTGCTCTTCTCTTTTTGGTTTGAGTTTCCATTCAAGTGTTTGATCCATTCCTTGTTGCTTACCTCTTCTTCAATCCTCAGAGCTTTAGATGTACTGTACAAGAATCCATATAGAAGTATAAGAACTTGTGAAATTTTAACTATTATTTACTACTAGTACTACAATATGCTTCTATCACAAATCTAAGATAAACTATCAAGGTATGATACATATAAAAGCTAATTTAACCAAAAACAAGGTGAAGAACATGTATATAAAATGGATCATCACTTGCACTCTAAGTCTTTATCTTAGGTCCATGGGTTTTCATTCCAAGCTTCAATTTGTGTCTTCAATCCACTCCTTGCTCCTATCTCTTCTTCATTCTTTGAATGAACCTAGAAAATAACAAGAAAGAGATTAAAATGACTTAAAAACACAAGAAAGACCTATAAAACTAATGAAACACCAAATCAAGGACTAATATTAAACAAACATGATATTTTCACTGTTTTCTTATCTAACTATAACTAAACCTAGTAAAAATGGATGAAAATAGACTGAAAACACCTAGGAAAAGATGTATAATCTAGCACTTATCAATAATCAGTCACATATTTTGTCTTATAGTATTAGACGTTAATCTCTCAAACGATATATCAAGTCACACTTTCACAAGTTCTACCTTAACCTTGTATATTCATTATTAAGACTGCAACAATTTTTGAACACTTATTTTTTTTCACTAGTCAACCCTTAACAGCTCTCTTAGATGAAGTTGACCAAGTTTAAACACTTCTCAAACTTGTATCTTGATAAAGACTTAGTGAACATATCAACAGGATTATCTTCAAACTTAATTTCACAATCCTTTGTGCCCATGTTTTAACTACCTCTCTTATAAAGTGAAACTTTACGTCAAAGTATTTGCTTATTTCAAGATACATATTATTGACCAAGTAATAGCACTTTGACTATCAAAATGAATTTGAACACACTCTTGTTCAATCTTCAATTCATTCAACATATCCTTCAACCACAATGCTTCCTTTACTCCTTCCACCAAAGCATTATACTCAACTTTCGTTATAAAAAATGCTACCATTGACTGAAGATTCACCTTCCAACTTACTACAGTTCTAAATAGGGTAAATATATACCCTGATAAGGACTTTCGTGTATCCACACAACTTGCATAATTTATATCTACGAATCCTTAAATCACAACTCCACCTTGGTATCTCTTTTGATATAGTAATCCTGAACCTAGAATCCTATTTAGGTACCTCAACATCCACTTTATTCCTTCCTTGTCCTAGGTTCACCATGAACCCTACGACAACACTCACCTCATAGGCCAAGTCTAGTCTTGTTAAAACCATCCCATACATGCTCCCAACTCCACTTACATAGGGAATCGACTCCATCATTCTCCTTTGTGCCTCTAAGATAGGTGTTTGGCCCTTTGAAAGCTTTGTGTAGTGCTCCAAAGGTGTGCCTAGTGATGTCTTCCAAGAGTGAGTGGATACTTTCACATGGATGCGGCAAGTATACTACATCGTCAAGTAATAAGTATGATATAAATGACCAAATTTATTGTTCGCATGAGGACAGTTAAGACAAATTGTGTTAATTGTTTTACTAGCAAAGTTATGGTTGATTCCCTCTGAAGGTAGAGAATAGATGAAGAGATTTCAAGAGAGATTAAACAAGACAAATTAAATGGTTGAAATTTGGATTAAATTTAGACTAATAGAAGCCATTAGGATTCCAACTGCATTGCTATTTAACTTAATCTTATTTTATTATTGTTCAATTCACTTAATTGCATACCTACTCTCGAAGTCATCTCTCTTAAATCGAATACGCCTCCGAAGATTTGCCCTGTTAACCAATTTCTTAAAATTAACCTAAGTCGTCTAGGGTTTAGGCTCTATGAATCCTAAGTAAATTGCAAAGTTGCAAATTTACATCACTTTCTATCCTTATCTCTGAGGTACAACTTATTTCCCCAAAACTACCTAAGTTTATTTTCTCAAAGTTGCCTTAGGTTTAGAATTGAATCATTAGTGACCAATTAATGAAAAACATTAATATTAAAAGAAATAATTCTTAATCATGTAAACCAAATAACAACGTGAATGAAATTAGAATAAAATAGGGTTACGTCATTCTCTCAATCAAATAGGATTTAATTCATAATGATTATAGAATAAATAGCAAAAACATAAGAAGAGGGAGAGGAATGTTGGAACTAAAGCTTGATGAGGTTTTGGTGTCTCTCTTGGTGTTTTTGATTTTGATGTAATGTAATTTTGGTTTTCTTAGATGAATGTATTTAGGAGTTTTTCATGTGTATTGATTAGTTAGAATAGGAATGTATGTGTTGTTCTTTGTTTGAAAATCCATCAGACGATACATCAGACGAAAGGGTACCAGACGAAAGGGTCCAGACGAAAGGGTACAGACGAAAGGGTACCAGACGAAAGGGTACAGACGAAAGGGTACCAGACGAAAGAGTACAGACGAAAGGGTACAGACGAAAGGGTCCAGACGAAAGGGTACAGACGAAAGGGTACCAGGCTTAAAGAGTGAGACGAAAGGGTAGGCATTTAAAGGTATCGACGATACATATCGGCGATAGGTATCAGACGATACATATCGACGATATATATCGGCGATATACATCGAGATGATAGACTTCAAAGTTTACTCATTCAGTCTGAAGAATTGCATCGTCTGTCCTGGGAAGTGAAGATCAGACGATACATGCACAGATAAAAGAAGACTACTCAAGCTAAAGTCTTCGTCTTACCATAAAGTGAAATCTAAGATGGAAGGATAAGACGAAACTTCAAGACTACTCATGCAGTCTTAATAAACTACATCGTCTGACCTGGGAAGTAAAAGAACAGACGAAAGTAACTCCAACATTTCAAAATCTAAGAGTTACAATGGAGTAATCGATTACCATAAGGCTGTAATCGATTACCACGAGCCAGTAATCGATTACCATAAGGCTGTAATCGATTACCAATCTTGAAAATCACCCGAATGAATTTCATCTCAAGCGATGTCGATTACCACAGTAATGTCGATTACCACATAAAAGATGTTTAAAAGTTGCGTTGAAATGATTTTTCTAACATCCCACTTGATTACCCACTTATTTCAATCAATTTTAAACTCCATAAAAAGTCAATTTTTGAGGCTCCAACGGTTCAATTTGAGGCTCCTCCAACGGTCTGATTTTGGAGATCAAATTGTCAACAATTGAGGCTCCATCTTACTCTATAAATAGAAGCTACTTTGAAAACCAATATACAGTTTTTGATATAGAGTTTTTTTTTGTACAGATTTGAAAACACTCTTGAAAGACTTGAAATCCATTTTCAGAAAAGTATATACACTTTCAAATCCTCTCTAAGAGAGCTTATCATTTTTCTTCAAGAGAAATCACTAAGAACTTCAAGAGTTCTTGAAAGAGTTTTGAGAAAAAGGCAACTATAGTCATTGGGTGATATTCAAAGTTCTATTAAATTGTGATCAGAATCTACACTCCAGGTGTTTTCTAAACTGATCTTTTGTTTGTCAATTTGATTGTTGAGTTATTACTCTAGGAGAGAGGTCTCTCTGGATAGAGTAAGAGTTTGAGAAGTGTTTTCTCAAAGGTTTGATTTTGGGTGTTCCAAAATCGTGAAGAATGATTCTTTGGGTTAAAGAACTGGTTTGGGTGTTTTGATTTCGTTTTTGTGTTGCTAGTTGCAGAGTGAATGTAATAGAACACAAAAGGGATCATTTGATAGTGGAAAACCAATTGCAACAGTTGTTGGATTGGGACTGGATGTAGGCAGTTGGCTGAACCAGTATAAATCACTGTGCACTCTTCTTCTTCCTTACACTCTTTATCATTTACCATATATTGCTGCTATCATTGTTTAACTTCTGCAATTTGTTTGGTAAATTGGTAATTAACTCAGTAGTTAACTTGGTAATCAACTTCAACTGGAAAGGGTAGATACACATTGTATAAACTGAATATTGATTACATATTTGCTATTGATAATTCCTTTGATATTTCTGCTGCAACTTGAATATACTTTGTTTGAATTAAAAGGAATTTGTAACTCACGAAAAAAATAGGCCAAAGTGAACTAGAATCTATTCACCCCCCCTCTAGATTCACCCAAAGGGACCATCAAGGAATACATAGAAGATTGATTTTCGAAGTAAGGAATCAATGATCAATGCTCTCGGATCATCTCTTTCCTAAGGTTCTAGCTTCCCCCCATTATTCTTTTTTGGTCCTAGGTTAAAACACTCATCCATGAATTAATTTGTCCTATGACGTTTGTTGTGATTACATTAATGAGAAACCTAATTCTTGCCTAATTATGACCTTATCTCACCTGAAATGAGGTGCGTCTCACGCGATATAAGGTGATAGAGACTTGTGCTATTGCATTTGGGACCTGTCTCACGTGAGTTGAGTGGTGTCTCGCATGAGAAGAAATGTTAAAGGCTTTGGATGGCTGCTCTAGAGCTTTGTTTTGTGTGATATGAGTTGCTTTTTGTGCGAGATATCTTTAGAAATTTGATCTAGTCCTTTTTTTCTCTATTATTTGAGACCTAAAACACTTGAACACACTCCCATGTACCTTGAACGCAATAACCATCATAATTCGATCAAAACAAACTAATCCTAATATAATTTGTCCTAGCTTGAAAGAAACTATTATTGAAAGACCTAGAACAAGGAAAGTTATCACCTATAGGGTTAAATTCATGCATTCTAAATCTCCTCACAAATTTCTTCACACAAGCTTGTTGAGTCAAGCAAAGCACACCTTTCATCTAGTCCCACACTATATCTATACCAAATATGCGTCTGGCCATCCCAAAATCTTTCATATCAAATTTTGAGCTTAACTTTACCTTGAACTTGTTGATCATCTGTTTATCTCGACTTGCTACTAGGATATCATCTACATATAAGAGCAAGTACAGACGACCCTTCCATTGAATAAAAACATAGACACAATTGTCATAACTGGTCTTCCTGAAGTCCATCTTCACCAAAAAATCATCAAACTTTTTATGCTATTGGCTTGGACTCTATTTCAGACCATACAATGATTTATGAAGAAGACATACTCTCTAACCCACCGCAAACCTCTCTAGTTGTAACAACACAAATTTTAAAAATAAAATAAATAAAATAAAAGAAAATATCTTGAGAGAGTTCAGGTGAGTGGGTTGTTGTAGATTCTCACCAGAAAATCTACTTAAATCTCTCTTATATCTTCTTCTCCATCACTTTTGATATCCTTTGCGCGTTCTTGTGTTGCAAACTTTTCCAAAAAAAAAAAAAAAAAAATAGAGTGAAATTTCTGACTGAAAGTACCACAATCCTATTGATCTCAATTTTTTCCCGTACGCGTGATCGACTCATATCTAGGTTAGGGTAGTTTCAAATTTAATCATAATAATAAATTCTTCTTGTTTTTCCATGTTATCACAGTTATGTTTCTTATATGCAATACCCTGCCATGGCTGCTTGATTGTCTATAGTTTTTTTTTTTTTTTATTTCAATTCTATTCGCTCTAATCGTAGATTGTTTTGTTGCAACTCGCAAACCTATTTGACTGGTATTATAAGGTGATGTGTTGGAATATTAGTTTTTCTTTGTTCCCGTTCAAATTTCAAAAGCTTCGATTGAACCTTTAGATATTCAAATCGATGTGTGCATCTGTTGTGAATATAAGCTGGATTGCTTTGTGACGCAAATTAGGGAAATAAATTCCTTGTAATTTGGTTCGATTATTGGATCAGTGTACTATTGCTCTGGATTCATTATATGAAGAGTTTGAGTCTGAGTTTAGGTTCGATTATTGGATTTTTCAATGAGTCTATTAATATATTTTGATGATGCTTTGTTTATTTCAACAAGAATTTAGCTAATTGTAATATTTTTATTTATATGTATGTTATTTAAAAGTCCTCGTAACAGTGAATGAATACAAACAATTTCTAAATAATTATTTTGTCTACTTATGTATATTTAGAAAATAGTTATAGAATAATTTCCGAAAAAATAGGTAAATATTTAAAAGGAAGTGTTTGGGATTTTAGTGAATATTCTTGGTGATTAATTACCAATAAGTTTTAGAATTTATTCTTTCGTCTTTTATTAGGCTATGTGGTCTATTTCGATTCTACTATTTATTATTTTACTGATATTTTTTATGTATCATTTAATTCCATCTTATTTATTTGGTTCATGATTTATTTAAATTAATTTTTATATTGTGATAATTATTACTTAATTAGTATTGATTTCTTTTAGGTATATTCTATTTTCTAATAAAATCTCAATAAGTTTAATTCTTTCCCCTGATTACTATTTTATTATTTTCTTAATATCTTCATCCTTCTTTGTATCGTTTTGTCTTTTGTTTGGTAATTCTTTAGACAACGATTTATTTGGTTTATAAGTTATTTTGATTTATTACATTGTGATAATTACCGCTTATTTAGTGTTTAGTCCTTTTTGGCTATATGATGCTAGTTATGTTTAATTAACTGTATGTTGATCTATATACCTTTTGTTAAATTAAATATTATGTTATGTGGGATGATTGATATGGATTGAAAGATTAATTTTGTGGACCATATTGCATTATGAGTCGTTTAGGTTCATGATAATCTGTTTTAAATGTTTTGATGAGAGAGATGAATGCCTACTGTTAGAATGATCAGTGAGGTTGCCCCTTGGTGTTTTAAAAAGAGAGAGAGATTATTATGAATGCTAAACGTATGAAATTTTTTTTGAAAGGTGATGATGAATGAAACTAGTACGGTTAGTCCCTGACGGTCGATGTAATGGCCTAGGACTTTGAGGGTATTCGCGGTGGGGAAAGCTTCCACTATGGCTGATCACCATGAGTGAGAAGTGACTCTCGTTGAAACAGTGGTTGCTCTGACTGTAATTGTCTAGTATTTCTAGTGAGTGTCAGAGGTGACATGTACTCCTAGCATCGCTCAGTTGTTTTGATGGTACCACATAACATGAGAGTGAACTGTGAGTGACATGCATCATACTGGGTTGCATAATTGATTGTGATGAGTTTTAAATTGAGTTTCTCACGTCTTCTTTATATCTGTTGTGTGTATTGTTCCTATGGTATTATTATTATCATTAAATTACAAACTAACCCTGTGGTTGTGTCTGTGGTTGACACCTGTGATGACCCCGCGAACGGGCGAGCAGATGAGCAATTTCTTGGAGATATAAAGGGCATAGGCTAGAAGAGAATCCGATTTTCTGAAGACTTAACATGATGTGTTTTTCCCTTTTTTTTTGGTTTGAGTGATTGCTACTATATAGGAATATTAGAAATTTAAGATTCTTGTTACATGATAAATACTTCTTTTATTTGAGAGAGTTTTTATTTGATGAGAGATATGTAGAAATTGCTCTTGAAAGTACTTTATGAAATAAGCTTTGGTTGGCTTTATTATGGTAGGAATTGAGGGTGTTGCACTAGTTGCTCTATGTAGATGTTCTTATCTAAGTCTCTATATAGAAAAGTTGTCATGACATCAAATTGATGTAAGTGCAAGTCAAATTGGTTCACTATTGACATCAAAATCCTGATAGAGCAATGTTTTACTACTGGTGGGAATATCTCATTATAGTCTACACCTTCAACCCATGTAAAATCCTTAGTCACAAGCCTTGCCTTGAAACTCGTCTTTTCAACCCTAGGAATTCCATCCTCCTTCTTAAAGACCCACTTGCATCTGACTACTCTGTGCCTGGAGCAAGTCCATAAGCCTCCAAGTGTTGTTCCTCTTCAATGATTCAAGTTCTTCCTCCATGGCACACTACCATTGCTGCCTCTCCTTACTCTCCTACACCTCCTTGAGGTTTCTCGGTTCATCTGAACCCTCTATGTCTTTAGCCACACTTAAAGCATAGCAAATGAGGTCAACATATGTAAACCTTTAAGTTGGTTTTAGAACCCCCTTCTCTCTATCACGTACGAGTTGATAATTACTCACAACAGCTTTTGAACTCCTTGAGTGTTCGCATAACCGCAAGTATACGGTGTCGCCAAGTAATACACTCAAGAAGAGAGAATCGTCCCATAGAGATTAAAGCTATCAATTACCAAAGTTCACTATGATTATACTATCTAAGCTATCGAAATTTAGGATCATAGGGAGTTCTATTTTAGTTCAATAACTAATAATAGAACATGAAACAACAATTAACAAAGAGAGTAAAGAGTGTGGCTGGAAACAATCAAGTGAGAGTTGCTAGGGATCCAATTTCATTTGTAATGTTCAAATGTAAACTATCATTCATGGCCTAATCTAGTTCAATTTCATGTTTAATGACAAAATTCCTCTTTCTAATTAAAACCCAATTCCTTGGTGTTCTAATCCTCTTCTCCTTAATTCAAGTTAGTTAATTCCTTAGCCTAACCCAAACTATAGAAGGCTTTAACAAGAGCAATGAAATTTATAATAACAGCCACACAACTACAACTCTATTCCTAGAGATTGAGAAGTCATGATGTTGAAAACAAAGTCTGGGTCTAGTATAAATTTCCCAATTCATACAAGATCCTTAAAATCATTCCAAGGTTGGCCAAATCAAGAAAATCATTAAGAATAAAAATCAACACTTAAATCATGAAATAGAAACTAAGATTAAACAAGAAACAAGTTTACATCATCTGAAAACAAACTACATCTTCACCCTAGCTATAGGTGTTTAGCTCAACATAAGAAAAGAAGAGAAACAAACAGAGATGTTGACAAACTCCATGATTTCAAGGTGAAAAGATGAAAAATGTTTCCCCAATCTTCGTCTGAACTCCTTTCCAAATTAGGAATGGTCTCTGCCTTATATTCCTTCCTCTTACCTCTCTATTCTTTTCTGTTTCCTTTTATAGGTCTCTAAAAAATAAAGATTGCTGATACGCGATGCTATAACACCAAATTCTGGGTGCTTCCAGCGCTCAAGTGACAGAAACCTTTCTTCTCTGCCTGGTGACCGATTGAGCCCCCACAACTTGGTGCTCTGGATCCAGAAAATGACCAGAATATCCCTAGCTAGAACAAAAAGAGCTTAATTAGGAAAAATGTAGAAAGTGAAGCTATAATTAGTTTAATTTGCTTAAGATAAGACTACACAAAAGCTTGAGAGGAATTTTTGAATTGAAATATATCCATGAAAACACTATAAATCAAGGTGTTATCATTGAGCCTAAAGTTTGCTCAAATTCATTTAATGTATCGTTTACTCTCATCAAACGATCCACCCTGGGTCTATTAGTACATATCTCAACCTCAATGTGAGTTTTCATCCTTCCATTTCCAGAGTTCTCACTAACCGCTCCCATCCTTATCTCATTAAATGTTACATCTCTATTGATAATGAGGATAACAGGTTTGGGTTCTAACTTCCATAACCTATATCATTTGACTCATTCAGTTTATCTGAAGAAGATACACCTTTCACCTCAAGCCTCTAGCTTATTCTGCTTGACATGTGCATATGCCGCGACTTGAAACACCCTCAAATTAGATGTTAGATCAAGATGATTAACTGTTAGATCAAGATGATTAACATATTTAAAGTTTTGATTTCTACAAGACAGACGAAACTTTCTTAGACGGAACATCAGCAAGCAAGTCAGACGAAACAAGCTCAGACGGAAGATGACCCCTCAAAATTGAAGTCATTCGTCTGTCTCAAGTTAAAGTCATCAGACGATAGGATAAGACGAAATCTCTTAGACTAAAGAAGTGTATCGTCTGTCCAAGAAGTGAAGCAAAGTATGAGTCACTCGTGCCAAGATTTTAAATCTTAAGAAGTACTCTTTATAAGCATCCAAGATCAGTATGGGGATTCGCGCTTACACATGTAACTCGAAAAGGTCTTCACCTTTTTGTCAAAGTCTCTGTACATGTCAGAAAAAGTACTGCGCACACTATCTAAATCCGCTGCACACGCCATCAATCACTCAAGTACTATCTAACACCTTTTGGAAGCTCTCAAGGAAAATACTCAACGACATTCTTCTGTGTCTAACGGATACTTGAAGACGTTGCCTATTTAAAGACATCACTCCTTCAAAGTTCAGTTGGCGAACAAGTTTCTAGTATTTCAATCTTCTGTGATTTCGCTCACTATAACTGTTGTACTTCATTGTAAAACCCTCTCTGCGAAGAGGAATCTTTCTTGTTTAAAACAACTATTTCAAATCCACTTGTGTGGTGTTTTAACTTTGAGGAGGTCTGGTTGTTCAAAGAATACCTTTGTTGTTTAACTGCTAAGTGCCGTGTTCAAAGAATATCGTGTTATAGCCAGAAGTGGCTGGGCGCAAATAATACTTGTAACCCTTTCACGGTTGGTAGTGAAAACTCAGTTGTTACTAGGTAACTGAACGTAGTCTTATATAGACGAACCAGTATAAAAATACTTGTGTATTTACTTCTCTAAGTTTTTCGACTAACGGAGATAATTAAACTATAACGTCTCTTCCTTAAAAACAATCCTTGAAGATTAAAATTATTTCGTCTGAACATATTTAAACTCACAGAATTTTTTTTTTGATAAAACACAATTCAACCCCCCTTCTTGTGTTCTAACTTTTACAGTTTGGTATCAGAGCTCAGCCTCTAAGGGTTGAGTGCTTTACAGCTGCTAGAGGAAAAGATCCTGGATAGAGTCACAAGGACCTTCATTCTTGTCTGGAGGGTCATCCATGAACAAGCCATCAGCGTTCTCTGGTGATGACTATCCTTACTAGGCGGATCGGATGGAGATGTACATCAAATCCACTCAGTACAGACTGTGGAACATCATAACTAAAGGAAACATCCCTATTGTCAAACCTGAGGTTGAATGAGGAAATGAAGAATTCTCGCTTATGGAACTCAACAACAAAGCCAGATATGCCATCATGTATGCATTATCAAGGACAGAATACAACAGATTCTGTGCCTACAAAATAGCTAAAGAGCTTTGGGATGCCCTCAAGATTTCCTATGAAGGAACTGAGGATGTGTGATGATCCATTTTATATACATTTTCTTTACTTTGTTTTCGGTTCAATTAGCTTTTATTTGTGTCACATTTTGGTAGCTTATCATAGATTTGTGTTAGAGGCATATTTTAGTACTAGTAGTAAATAATAGTTAATTTTCATAAGATCTTATGTTTTTATACTAATTCTTGTGCAGTTGCGTCGGGAGCTCTGAGGAATAAAGAAGAGATAGGAGCAGGGAGGAGATTGAATGTTAGAATGGAAGCCTGGATTGGAAGAACCAAGATCTGAGATGAGGACTTAGAATGCAAGTCAGCAAGAGGAAGAGAAGTTGTAGCTCAAGCCAAGGGCGCACACGCGCCAGGGCGAGCCAGGATGGCGCACTCATGCCCTGCTTGCGGTAGAAATGCGCCAGGGCGCGCCAGGGGGGGCGCATTCAGCCTTTCATTGCGGCACAAATGCGCCAGGGCGCGCTCAGGGGCGCGTCTCATGCCTTATGAACCCTTGTTTCGTCTGATGGAGTTGTTCCGTCTGTGTCTGCTTCAACTGAAGGAATCGTCTGTGCTTATTTCTTCCAAGTTGCTTTCTCGTGCTTGTCGCTTTTCCAAGTTGCTTGCCTCGGCTTGTCTTAAGAGTTTCGTCGAACTTGCTTCACCGAGTCCTGTTTCGGCTCGATGAAGTAGTTTCGTCTAAAGAAGTGAAGTGTTCCGCCTCATTTGTTTTGTCTCGAGTCTCCAGATTGATATTTTCGTCGTAGTTCACGCACGATACATCCAATACGTACGATACATCCAATACTGATTTATACACCCAAGACAGACGATACCAAGTTCAGACAGACGATACAAGAAGGTCCAAAGACAGACGACACCAAGATACCAAGTTCAAGACAGACGATCCCAAATACAGACGACATGAAGACAGACGATACAACTAGTGCAAATACTGCTTGTTCGTTGGACAAGCGCGCCAGAGCGCGTCCTTCTTAAGTGGGTGGCGCGTTCCACTGCTTCCCTTGCTTTACAAGCGCGCCAAGGCGCGAAATGGTTTAATGAGAGCGCGTTTCATCGTCTATATAATCATGCTTGGGGCGCGAAACTTAACAATTTTTTGGGAAACCTTTTCATAATTCTCGTTTTTTGTTTTTTACGTGCAAGTTTGAGTTGTGCGATTGCACAATTCTCTCTTCTCGTTTCGTTCTTCTCTGTTCTCTTCTTCTCATACTTTCCTTCTTCACTTTCAATCTTCATGTATTCAATTTCTCTTCACAACTCGGATAATTGCATAAGTGAATTCAATTATTTGATTTTGATTCTTCTTGATTCGCTATAGATCTCTGGTTCAATTTACATTTACGCTCCGTAATTCCGTTCTTGAGTGTTTAGGTTTTCACGCTTTATGCTATTACATTTGATTTCCTTTCTGCGATTCTCTTCTGCTTAATTCATTAATTCACTTTGCTTAATTCATTGTTTCGTCTTGCATTTCTCGGCTTTACTTTTAATTTCTAATACTCTTCGCGTTTATGCCCTCATCTTTTGTTCAATTCACTATTTCATTTACATTTCTCTGCTTTGTCTTTAAGTTTCCATCTCATAATTTCAGTTTTGTTTAGTTTTGTTGAACTGTTCAATGAAAATCCCCCTCCTAATTGTGATTAATTCTGAATTAAATAGATGTATGTCTTCTGAGAGATGACCTAGGTTGATTCCTCTATATTACAAATCTAATTGGGGATAAATCTAGCTTTTGATAGTCATTCGACAGTGGTTATCGAAATGGCGCCGTTGCCGGGGACATGCGTCGTTTGATTTGGAATTATCACTTGTATATAACTGTGAATATTACATGTGTCTAGACTAACTATGAATTCATATAATAGTTTCTACCTTTAGTGTAGGTGTAACTGTTTTGTTGAGTTTCTGCATAATTTCTAATTCTCTCTAGATAGTACTTCTGCTAGTTTTTCTAGGTTCGTGTAGTATATGACCAGATCTAGTTTAGATAATTCACTGAAATTTGATCCTGAAATTGAAAGAACAATTCATAGGCTGAGAAATCAAAATAGGAAAAGAAACCAAACTTCTCATTGTGACTCTGATTGTGATTCTGTTGCTGAAGTTATGGCAAATCCAATGGAGAGAACTCTTAAGGAATTGGCTACACCTGACATTAATTATCAACCTTTGTGTATCCAATTTCCGATACCAGAAGGTGTTGTTAACTATGAATTGAAATCTGGACTGATTCATTTGTTGCCTAAGTTTTTAGGACTTGCAGGTGAAGATCCACATAAACATCTCAAGGAATTCCATGTGGTTTGTTCCACTATGAGGCCTAATGATGTTCCTGAAGAGGCTGTCAAAATGAAGGCATTTCCATTCTCTTTGGATGGAGTTGCCAAGGATTGGTTGTACCTTCAACCAACTCCTATTACCACATGGAATGACATGAAAAGAAGATTCCTGGAGAAATTCTTTCCTGCTTCTAGGACTGCAGCTATTAGGAAAGATATAAGCGGGATAAGACAACTGCAAGGAGAGACCTTATATGAGTATTGGGAGAGATTCAACAAGTTATGTTCCACATGTCCAAACCATCAAATAACTGAACAGCTCCTCATCCAATACTTCTATGAAGGACTCATGCCTATGGAGAGAAATATGATAGATGCAGCAAGTGGTGGAGCTTTGATGGACAAAACACCAGCTGCTGCACGATATTTGATTGCAAATATGGCAGAGAATTCCCAACAGTTCAGTTCCAGAAATTCAACATCTTCCAAGCATGTGAATGAAGCTTCCATAGCGGCTGCTGATACATATAGGTTGGAAAACAAGCTAACAGAGTTAACCTCACTAGTGAGACGGTTAGCTTTGGGTCAACAACAAAGGCAACCGAATGTGAACGTAAAGTGAGCGGATTAAGCAACTATGTGGCATTTGTAGGAGTGAACATTCCACTCGATGCTTGCCCTCACCTGCAAGAAAGCGAACAACAACAACACTTGGTCCAACAAGTTGTGGATGTGGTCGGAATGTACTGACAAGAAGATATAGACCTCCAAAGACAGCCATACAATCCATATTCCAACACTTATAACCCTGGTTGGAAGGATCATCCTAATTTGAGGTATGGTCCAGGACCTAGCCAACAGCAGCCACAGCAACAGCAGCAAAGGTTTCAACATCCTAACAAGTATCAACCTCCTCCCATGAGACAGCAACAAATGGTCCAACCTGCTCAACCACCACCTGTGAATAATGCTGGACCATCCTTAGAAGATTTGATGAAACAGATGGCAACTACCAATCTAGTTTCAAAGCAAAATGTGAATGCTTCTATTGTGGATTTGAAAACTCAAATTGGACAAGTTGGCCACCATTGTGAATCACTTGCAAGCAACAAGGCTCGGTAACATTCCTTCCCAAACCGTAGCTAATCCAATGGGGAATGTGAGTGCCATCACCTTGAGAAGTGGTAAGGAATTACAGCCGAATGTTCAGGATCCTGAAAAATCACAGCAGGATGAGGTAAAACAGCTTCCTCTCCCTTTTCCTTCTGTAAATATACATTCAAAGAAATCAGAATTAGAAAAAGAATTATTAGAAACATTTAGGAAAGTAGAAATTAATATACCGTTGTTAGATGCTATCAAGCAAATTCCCAAGTATGCCAAATTTTTAAAGGAACTGTGCACCCACAAAAGAAGATTTAAAGGAAACGAAAAGGTAAACTTGGGAAGAAATGTTTCTGCTCTTATTCAAAGCACACATGTTTCTCCACTCCCTCAGTCTAACTTCCCACAAAAGTGCCAAGATCCTGGAACTTTTACAGTGCCTTGCACAATTGGAGATCGCACTTTTGTGGATGCCATGATAGACTTGGGAGCTTCTATTAATGTGATGCCTACTTGATCTGAGTCATTGCAGATTGGTGAGTTAAAACCAAGCGGAGTTATTATTCAACTCGCCAATAAGAGTCTTGTCCATCCACGTGGAGTCTAGAGGATGTGTTAGTTCGAGTTAACGAATTGATTTTCCCGCAGATTTTTACATTCTTGATATGCAGGATAGATCACCTTCACCTACATTGATCCTAGGGCGACCATTTTTAATGACTGCAAGGACCAAGATTAATGTTCATTCCGGCACATTGTCTATGGAATTCGGAGATGATATTGTGAAGTTCAACATACTCGAAAGCATGAAACTACCTGCTGAAGAGCATTCTGTTTTTTCCATGGATTTAGTTGATGATTGTGTAGATAGTTGTACAGATTGATTGAACTTGATTTTGATTTTACTAATGTCTCTGAATTAAATTGATTTGGTTTGCTCTTCTTTGTCATGATGGAGACACGGTTTGTACTATATGTGCGAGAGATTAATACTTGCCATTGCGGATGCAGGTTCTAACTTGCATGTTGCATACCTTGGTCTACAAGTTCTCGCATCTCTGGATATCTTGCAGCAAACAAACCAGCATTACCTTCCATTAAACCGCCACCAAGCTTAGAGTTGAAGCCCCGCGCCTCATCACTTGAAGTATGCTTACTTAGATGATGCTCAGAAGCTTCCCGTTATCATTTCTAGTACTTTGCAAGATGAGCAAGAGGAGAAGCTGCTGAACATGTTGAAGGTGCACAAGAAAGCCATTAGATGGACATTAGCCGATCTTCCTGGAATTAATCCAGCCATTTGCATGCACCGAATACTGCTAGAGGATGAATCTAAACCTGTAAGACAACCACAAAGGAGACTCAATCCTACCATTCTGGAGGTAGTAAAGAAAGAAGTCATGAAATTGCTTGCAGTTGGGATCATCTTCCCCATTTGACAAAGACATGGGTTTCCACTGTCCCAAGTGGTTCTAAGAATCGGCATAAGCGTGTGGTGCAGAACAAGGACAATGAATTGGTTCCAACTAGAGTCACCAACAGTTGGAGGGTCTGTATTGATTATAGAAAACTCAACCAAGCCACCCGAAAGGACCACTTCCCTCTTCCATTCATTGATCAAGTCTTAGAGAGGCTGGCAGGTAAATCACATTACTGCTTTCTGGACGGATTTTCTGGATATATGCAGATTCACATTGCTCCAGAAGACCAGCACAAGACCACCTTCACCTGTCCATTTGGGACTTATGCTTACACCAGGATGCCCTTTGGCTTATTGATAAGTGCTAAATTATACATGTTTTCCATGGTGTTTTCAGTCCATTTCCATCTAATTTCAGTATGTTTAGTCATAGTTTAGACAAGAAAGCAGTAAAAATATCATATTTGTCTAATGTTAGTCTTTGATTTAGTGTTTTGTTAGTTTTATAGGATTTTCGTGTATTTTTAAGTCATTTTATCCATTTTCTTGTTAATTGTAGATTGATTGAAGAGAAGATAGAAGCTGGGAAGGAAAGCTCACGAACATGAGACGAACAAATCCCATTGAAGCAAGAAAGTCCGTCCAATTCGTGCAAAAAAATGAAGTGCAAGTGGCAACTCTGTATCGTCTGTGGATGCGACAACAGACGGAACAAGCATCAAGCCTCGGACGCAACTGCATCAGACCAAGAGAGTAGAGCAAACCAAACCTCAAGTTGAGCATCCAAAGTTGTTAAAATGATATCGTCGTCAAGACGCGCACGTGGCGCACTCATGGGACGCTTCATGCTCTGCTCGCGGCAAAAATACGCGAGGGCGCACTCAGGGGCGCGCTCATGCCACTCTCAATTAGTCAAGCGCGCTCAGGGACGCGTCTCGTGCTTTATGGAAGCTCAAATGAAGGGATTAAGACGCAAGAACTCTTGTTCCATCTGATGGGTTGTTCCGTCTATACTTGATTCATCTGAGTTGTTCATCTATGCTTATTTCATCTGAAGAGCTACTCCGTCTATGCGTGCTTCTTAGGGAGTTACTTCGTCGTACTAGTAGTCTCCAAGTTACTTCGTCGTACCGGTATTATCCGAGTTATTTCGTTCGTGCTTAATTCGTACGAGTGTTTCGTCATGCTTACTTCATCGAGTTCATATAGACGAAGCCAAGACAGACGATACAAAGTTCACTACAGACGATACCAAAACCAAGACAGACGAAGTAAAGACAGACGATACCAAGACAAAGACAAACGAAGCCAAGACAGACGGTACGAAGCCTCGACAGACGAAAGATCTCACAGACGGAAGAACACTTAGAATGCAAGATTGCTCAATTTGTGCACTTCTCGAGACTTGCAGCAAAGTAAATAAAAGTCGTGGTCATCTGTATCGTCGAGGGAATTAGCGAAGTATTTTCGAAGGAATCAATTGAAGGGTTCATCAGACGGAAGCAATAATTTGCGATTTGCGGTTGCCATTTGTCGAGAATCAAGCAAGTCAATGTATTCAAACTATCACAATGCACCTGGACGTAATTCTAGTAAATAGGAGCACACTTCCTCATCTATAAAAGGATATCTTGGGCGCGAAAACGAAAATTGAGATTAGAAGATCCATAACTAACACTTTTCATAATTCAGTTACTCTGTTTTTCCTTCTTTTGCGAGATTCTCTCGTTTTTCTCTTCTCCACTTTCATTCTCCTTCTCTCTCCATCAACCTTGAGATTCCTGAGTTTGTGAGTTGCGAAAGCATAATCAAGCAATTATGGAGCTTCTCTGGTGTTTGATTTCTGTTTTGTTTCTTTCTTTTCTCATTTCCATGTTAGGCTAAATTCTGCAGTTAGGAATGGGGATGTTGATTTCAGAATTCTTGTAATGAATCTCTTCTGTTAATTCAAGTGTAATTTCACCGAATTGATTGATCTCTTCCCTGCTTAATGCTTATTCTTGAGATTTAATTCATGAAATTCAAATAGAGATAGAGATATTAATGTTTGACTAAATTGAACTATTTCCTGAGAATTTGTATCTCATGTCAACTATGAGATCGAGAGATGAATAGTTGAAGAAGGAGAGGAAATGTATCACTATAGTATTGCATGAGTCTAGAGATAGAACTTGCATATTATGAGATGTTGTAAGCAATTCATCTGTTAAACTTCTTGAATGAATCTCTGTTTTCACCTAAGAGATTAGGGATGATAGTAGGCATTCAAAGGGACTAAGACCTAGAGATAGGATTAGTCTACGGTATCACGAATTCTAGTCTCCAATTGAGTGAGATTTGCTAGATTAACATAGGAAGTAGTTACTTGAGGAAGGAATCAACTGAACCAATTCCCTAAGCGTATATTTCATCATCTCTGAAACTTAAACATTTACTTGCTTCTTTACTTTACGGTATTGCTTTATTTTACACAATAGCTTAGTTTTACATACATCATTCATTCCACGATTCGTCCTAATAGCAAAGCATGTTGAGCATTTGGTAATTCACAATCAGATCTCGTGGTTCGACAACCTTTTCTCACTATTTCTAAACTTGTGATGACCGGTACACTTGCCGAAAGATTGACACCTACATACTTTTTAACTAGTCAACAAGTTTATGGCGCCGTTGCCGGGGACTATTGATGAATATTGATAGTCTTAACGAGCTTGCTACTTAGGACATTTTTTTTCTTTTACCTTCTTTTGTTTTCATAGATTTGTTTTCTTTATTTTTAGTTTTCTTAGTTTTCTTTATCTTCTTTGTTTTAATTGCTTTTCTTTTGATTTCTTTGATTTCTTTGATTTCTTCGTTTCATTGATTTCTTTGTTTTCACTGTTTTTTATTCTGTTCATATTGTTTCGTCCCGTGGTGATTTGTTTCGTCTATGTGAGTAGAGTTGTTCATTTCGTTTCTATAGGTGTCTAGTTCTGTTTTTTATTAATTTCTTTTATTCTTTGAATCTGTTTTATTTTTGTTTTGTTTTGTTTTTATTCTTTGAATCGGTTTTGATTTTTACTTAGAATAAGTGCCTTTTCTTTTCTTTGCTGTTAATAATTGTTTCGTCTGTCCATTTGAGCTTTCGTCTGTTAATATTGTTTCGTCTGTGGCAGACTTGTTTCGTTTTGTTTTCTATATTTGTTTTGTTTTGTTTTCTAGAGTCGTTCTGTTTCTTATTGATTTCTTTATTTTCTTACTTGTCGCGTCTGATCACACTATAGCTTATTTGTTTCGTCTATACCTATTTCCTTTTATACCCTTTTTGTTTGTTTGTAACAAATTTTCGTTGTTTAAATCGTAGTATAGTGTTAAAATCTGTGAATCTTGGTATTATCTGTTCATTTAGTTTCGTCTGTTCATTGTGTTTTGTTTGTTTTACATAGTTGTTTGTTTTGTCTTGTTTTTCATTAATTTCTTTCATTCTTTGAATTTGTTTGGTATATCTGTCTCCTTTTTGATTTGTGGTTTATGCGAAGAGCTAAGGAAAGCGATCTCTTGTTTGAGAAATTGAGAGATTTTTGCGGGGAGGAACCGGGGAGAAAAGCAAATAAAGAAAATAAAGAGGCTATTCCGAGGAAGGAAATATAATAGAAAATATGGATAACAACAACACAAGGCGCATGACATTGGAGGAGTTGTACACTCCTAATGCAATGGGCTGTGGATCTAGTATTGCACCACCAAATGTTACAGCCAACAATTTTGAAATAAAACCTGCTCTGACACAATTAATAAGGCAAGAGCAGTTTGGAGGTTTAGAGGAGGAAGACCCAAATCAGCACATTCATAACTTCCTCTGATTTGTGGTACTATCGGGATGAATGGAGTGCGGACGATGCAATTCGTCTGAGACTATTTGAATTTTCGCTTAAAGGAGAAGCTAAAATGTGGTTCTGAGTTTTCCTTATGGCTATTTCTTGTTTGGGAGGACTTGGTGAACACTTTCTTAGCTCAATACTTTCCACGAGAGAAATACAACTACTTCAGGAGCGAGAGATCTCTTGTTTCAAGCGAGAAAGATGGAGAGTCCATCAGTGAGGCATGGAGAAGATTCAAATCTTTGCTGAGAAAATGCCCTCACCATGGATTCTCTGATCTTCAACAAGTCCATATCTTCTATAATGGACTACGGACGCATATAAGACTTCTAGTGGATGCGTGGCTGGAGGATCACTAAGGAAGAAGGATGCTCAGAAGCAAGAGTGATCATTGAGACCATGGCGTCAAATCGCTATGATGCTCCCAAGTGATTTCTACGGTGAGAGAAGAGGAATGATCGAGCTTGGAGCTAATGATGCTTTGTTAGCTCAAAACAAGTGATGAATCGAGAAGATGGACCAAATAATGAAGCAACTTCAAGTGGTCGGTTGAATCAATTCAAGCACCTCTATCGTCTGTGAGTATTGTGGTGGAGGACATCAAATGGAATTTTGTGAAAGTTTAGGGACCAACACCGAGGAACAAGCTCAAGTGAATTATATGGGAAATCCTCAAGGTAACTCCTATGCCAACACAAATAATTATAATCCTCACAATAGAAACCATCCAAATCTGTCATATAGGAATAACAATTATTTGCAACCCACTTCTTCCTCTTATGACTTAATCACAAACAAACCTTCAACTCTAGACCACCTTTCAATCCAAACATGCCATACAACCAAAACTTCAACCAGCATCAAAATCAAGCATCTTCATCTAACCAGTATTATAATCAAAGCCAGCCACCAAATTTACCTTTCAACCGGACCAACCTAAATTCCCAACCAACCACCAAGAAATGCTCCATCAAGCTCTAACGTGAATCATGCCCCCGAGAGAAGGTTCATCCAATCTAGAGAACATGTTCATGTCTTTTATGCAAAGGACTGAATCTATGTTCACAAATCAAGAAGCTTCTATAAGGAACTTAGAATCAGTTGATTGGTCGACTCTCCAACAACTCTCTGAAAGAACTCAAGGAAAGCCGCCAAGTGACACCTTTGTGATAAATCCCAAGGAGCGTGTAAATCCATTACCACAAGGAGTGGCAAGTTTGCGGGAAAGGAAGTTGAAGAAGAACGAGAAAGGAGATATGGTGGAAGAAGAAGTCAATCTTTACGAAAAACGATAGGCAATCGTCGTGTCTATAACTCTCAATGAAACGAAAGAATCACCTAGAAAAACAAAGAGACAGATCCTAACAGACGCTGGTCAGACGGAACATATTTCACCCTACTGCAAACTCCCCTATCCGCAAAGGTTAAAGAAGGCCAATGATGACAAGCGGTTGCTAAGTTCTTCGACATCTTGAAGAGCTTGAGAATTAACATTCCATTTTTGAAGCACTGCAAAAGATGCCTTCTTATGCTAAATTCATGAAGGAGATTGTGTCTAATAAGAGGATCTTTCTTGGATGATGAGACGATAGCCATGACGGAGGAGTGTAGTGCCATCATCCAGAGGAAGCTACCTCGAAAATTGAGAGACAGAGGCCCTTCACCATTCCTTGCTCCATAGGAGAAGTTTCGATGAGGTAAAGCTTTAATAGATCTAGGAGCGTATAAATTTAATGCCTCTTTACGTCTTTGCAGCAATTGAATATAAAGGACATGGACATCCAACCCACCATGATGACGCCGCAATCGCGGACGCTCCACCAAACGTCCATATGGAGTAGTGGAGGACCTTTTGGTAAAGGTGGACAAGTTCGTGTTCCTGCCGACTTTGTAGTCTTGGACATGGAAGGCGACAAGGAAGTTCCAATCATCTTGGGAAGACCATTCTTAGCAAGCGCGAGTCTTGATAGATGTAGCACAAGGTGAACTCATCTTGAGAGTAGATGAAGAAAAGGTATCATTTAACATATTTGATGCCATGAAATTTCCGTCTGATAAGTCACAGTGTATGAGTGTTGATGCGTTGGAACCAATAATAGAAAATCGAGATTGTTAACCGCATGACGAGAGGAGGAAAATTTTGATTCCCCGGTTTTGAAAATGAAAACCAAGAAGTTGAGAATTTCATAGCCGACCGGAGACCAACACATCAACACCATCATGCGTTGAGCCATCGACGAAGCATCGGACGGAACATCTACTATGGCAAACGAACAGATCGTATTGTACCCAAGAGTGAACTTAAGCAACTTCCTTCTCATCTTAGGTATGCTTTTCTTGAAAAGAATGACACCTTCCTAAGTGATCATTAGCAATTCTTTGAATGAAAAGGAAGAGAATAAGTTGCTTAAAGTTACGAGAGAATATAAATCAACTATTGGGTGGCGATTTCGATTTGAAAGGTATAAGTCCCTCATTTTGTATGCACAAAATCCGCTTGAGGACAATTTCAAACCTGTGATACAACCTCAAAGGCGTTTAAATCCGATCATGACGGAGGTTGTACACAAAGAAGTCCTCAAACTACTTGATGCTGGAATTATTTATCCTATTTCGGATAGCTCATGGGTGAGTCCAAGTGCAAGTAGTTCCCAAGAAAAGGGGGCATGAATGTTGTAATTACAAATGAGAGAAATGAGCTAATCCCCACCGAAACGTGATCGGGTGGAGGATGTGTATAGATTAGACGGTTGAATGAATCAACAAGGAAAGATCATTTTCCTTTACCTTTTATGGACCAAATGCTTGAAAGGCTAGCTGGTCATGCTTATTATTGTTTTCTAGATGGCTACTGGTTATAACTAGATTGTAGTAGACCCTAAGGACCAAGAAAAACTGCTTTCACTTGTCCTTATGGGGTCTTTGCGTCTGACGAATGCCATTCAAATTATGTAATGCACAGACTACCTTTCAAAGATGCATGATGGCCATATTTGGGGACATGGTTGAAAAGTTTATTGAAATTTTTATGGATGATTTTTCAGTCTTTGGGTCCACCTTGAAAACTGTTTAGAAAATCGACTTGTGTACTCGGGACGATGCCAAGAAACTAATCTTGTTTTGAACTCGGGAAAAATGCCATTTCATGGTGAAAGAAGGTATCGTCTTAGGACACAAAATATCTGTTAAAGGTATAGAAGTGGACAAAGCAAAAATCAAGTGATAGAGAATTTCGCCTCCCCGGTGAATGTGAAAGGAGTGAGAAGTTTCTTGGGTCACGCTGGTTTTTACAGACGATTCATCCAGGATTTTTCAAAAATCTCGAAACCATTGTGTGACCTGTTGGTGAAGGAAGTGACCTTCAATTTTGATGAAAACTGTCTAAGAGCCTTTGAGACTTTAAAAGAAAAGTTGATAACGGCTCCTATCATCATCTTGCTCCGATTGGAGCTTACCTTTTGAAATTATGTGTGATGCTAGCGATTATGCAATAGAGTGTACTAGGACAGAGGAAGGAAAAACTTGTAAGAGTAATATACTATGCTAGCGAGTCTTTGGACAGTTGCTCAAGTTAATTACTCAACTAGAAAAGGAACGTTAGCCATAGTATTTGCTCGAACAAGTTCCGTCCGTACCTCATTGGCTCAAAAATAATAGTGTACACAGACCATGCGGCCTTGAAGTACCTTCTGATGAAACATGAGAGTAAACCAAGACTAATTCGCTGGGTTCTCCTCCTACAAGAGTTTGACATTGAAATTAGAGATAAAAAGGGGAGAGAGAACCTAGTTGCGGATCACCTTTCAAGGTTAAATCATGCTGAAATAGAAGGTACTGATATCCCTATTTCTGAAACCTTCCCAGACGAAACACTCTTTGCCATTTCTAATGCTCCTTGGTTCAGCGATATCGCGAACTTTAAGGTTTCCAATTATATTCCACCTGGCTTGTCTCATCAACAAAGAAAGAAACTATTTTCTGATGCTAAATATTATGTTTGGGATGAGCCATTTCTGTTCAAGTGGGGTGTAGATGGACTCCTTAGGAGATGCATCCCTGAGGAAGAGGTTAACTCTGTTCTGTGGCACTGTCATAATTCCCCTAGTGGAGGTCATTTTAATGGGGAAAGGACAGCCAAAAAGGTTTTGCAGAGTGGATTGTATTGGCCATCTATTTTTAAAGATGCAAAAGCCTTTGTACAGAGCTGTGACAAATGTCAAAGAACTGGAAATATTTCTAGAAGAGACGAAGGACCCTTGAACAACATTTTAGAGATAGAGGTCTTCGATGTGTGGGGAATGGATTTCATGGGACCATTTCCTCCATCATTTTCCCACACATACATCCTAGTAGCTGTTGATTATGTGTCTAAGTGGGTGGAGGCTATTTCTGCTCAGACGAATGACTCTAGGATAGTAGACGCTTTCATCTATAGGAACATTTTTTCCAGGTTTGGGGTCCCTAGAGCTTTCATTACTGATGGTGGAAGCCATTTCTGCAATAAACATTTGGAGAGAGTCCTTAAGAGGTTAGGGGTGAAGCATAAAATTGCAACACCATATCACCCCCAAACCGGTGCATTGAGCGAGCTAGTGAATAGGGAGATTAAAAGATTTTAGAAAGAACGTAAGTCTATCCGAAAAGATTGGTCAAAAAGACTAAATGATGCTCTTTGGGCATATAGGACAGCTTATGAGACTCCCATTGGCATGACACCATTTCAAATGGTCTATGGAAAGGCATGCCACTTGCTCGTGGAACAAGAGCATAAGGCATCTTTGGGCCTTAAAATACCTCAGTCGACTCTCATGCGGGCGGTGAGAACGAGACGATACCAACTCCATGAGTTGGAAGAGCTTAGGCTTCAAGCATACGAAAATGCCAAGATTTACAAAGAGAGAACAAAGTTATGGCATGATCGTAAGCTTAGACAAAGAGAGTTTTACCCTGGACAACTAGTTTTACTTTATAACTCTAGATTAAGGTTGTTTTAGGAAAACTTAAGTCTAGATGGTCTGGTCCATTTCTTTGTAAAAGAAGTATTTCCACATGGTGCAATTACTCTAAAAAAACCTCGAGGATTCCGGTGAATTCAAGGTGAACGCCGAGAGAGTTAAACCATATCTGGGAGATAAGCTGTGAAAAGGACAAGGTCTCTGTGGAACTTCAAGACCTCGTGATGTGGTCAAGTCGGATGTCAAGCTAATGACATTAAAGAAGCGCTTGGTGGGAGGCAGCCTACCCAATTGAGGAGAAGCTTTCGTGACTTCTCATTGTGATATACTTGTGAATAGTTTAAAAGTTAGAAAAGCAAAAACAAAATAGAATTTGAATATTAGATTAGAAATATAAATACATAATACAAGTATAATAAATTTGATTTTTGAGTTGTTAATAAACAGTAGTTACAAGAATAAACACTTGAAATTACAGTGTTCTTGAGTTGATAAGAAATAAGAGAAGAGGTGAGGTGTTATACCGTTAGTGGGAGATTTTTGAGGTTTCGTCGATACACGATCACGAGACGATACTAAGGTTCGTCGATGACTATTGTGTTCACAACACTGCACGAGCGATGCGATTTTTCGTCGATGCTTGCTCACAGACGGAGCCTAATACTTGTACAAAAGAGCAATCCCACTTTCTATCAATTTCCACCTCACATTGCAAGTAATTTTGAGTTGATCCCTCCATTTCCTTCAATTTTGTTTCTTGATATTTCTTGTTTTAGTTCATTTTGACTATTGTTGATATTTTTAGCATCGACCACTTGTTGGAAAGAACATGGAAAGATAGCACTTGCTGCAAACTCTGTGAATATCGTGGCTGGTCTTCAACGGGAGTGTTCCTATACTCTATCGTTTTAAATGTTGATTGATGATTATTTAGAGTACACTCCTCCTTTATACACCACAGTACGGAGGTTGATTTCATTGGTATAATATTGACTCTGTAGTTCAGTAGAATAAATTATGCATATTCTGGCACTTAGGATCAACTTAAGGTTCTGTGACAAAGTTGCATGTTCTCAATTATTCGACGAGATACTGTATGAGAATTCTAGCATGACAATTTGCAAGATTGACATGATTGATGAATTTAGCAATGTTAAAGCAATTATTAATCCTGGATAAGAATTTGAGCCTCCAACATGATTCTATTCTTGAGTGTCATACCAACTGAAGTATTTTGTTCTAGAACTTGCTTTAGCTCTTGGTCAAAATTGCATACAATTAGAATTGGACACAAATGATAAAGGCAATTTTCTTTCTTGTAGCCTCGAGCCAAATAAGCCTTAACCTTCCCATTATCCATTGCTAGCCCCTTTGAGCCTGAATTAACCCTTTCTTTCTTGGATACTTGAGCTCATTACAAGCCTACATAAGTGAAAAACCAATGGTCCCATCACTGGAACTTAAAGAGTATTGGTTTCTTTGCTTAGATAATAGGTTTCAAGATTAAGTTTGGGGTTGAATTTTGGGGTGCATGTGTTGTTGACTTGAGGACAAGTCAAATTTCTAAGTTTGGGGTTGCATTGTTTGGTCTAGATATTGGTGAAATTTTTGTGACTAACATATAGTTGTAGTATAATTGCATTCTCTGACTTTTCATGCATACCATACAAAAAGTTTATTTTTCGTCTTGTGCTGGCAATTAGTGATACCACTCAAGAAAAATAAAGAGAAAAACAAGAAAAATTGAAAAGAAAGAAAAAGAAAGAAAAAGAAACAAAGGAAGAAAAGAGAACACAATGTTCTCATTGGTCTTTGTAAGTATCGTCTGTGGATATCGTCTGTAAGCCTACAGACGAAATCATCAGACTAAAGGCTCAGACGATACTGGCACAGATGGAATACAGTGAAAAATAAAGAAAAACAAAAGAACGGAAGAAAAAGAAACAGAAGAAAGTGCAGTTTAAAGAGAAAAAGAAATAAAGCAAGAAAAGAAAACAAAGTGGTTTCATGGGTTGTTAGTCTTTCGTCTGTCCATCATTTTTTCTTTCGTCTGTTCATCATTTTTTTTTTGTCTGTCCATTATTCTTGTTTCGTCTGTCCATCATTTTTTCTTTCGTCTGTCCATTATTCTTGTTTCGTCTGTCCATCATTTTTGTTTCGTCTGACCATATTAATTCACGCATATCATATAGGTTCTAACTTTTACTCTTTAAGTTCCTTTGATTTTTAACTAGTACCTTTTCTTTTAACCCACCTTTACCTAAGCTCCATTACAACCCTGAAAAGACCTTTTGATTGTCCAACCTCTACTTGAAGGCAGTGGAGATTTTGAGAGTCATTGCAAGCTTATGGTAACTGACCTTCGGATTGGTAATATTGAGAGAAACACAAACCCAAACACTTGAGAGCTTGAGGGCAAACACTTAACTGGAAGAGGATTGTTTGATGTTGACTAAATTACATACTTTCATGCCAATCTACGGTTGATTGCTTATGTGTGATGAACTGTACAATTCTTGAGGATGTTGAGTTCATGTTCAACTTTCATAGATAAATTGAGATGACTTAGGGAGTCAAGAATTGCATAATGAATTTTCAGTGGCTGTTGAGTTCAGTGTTATACTATGCTTATTAACCCCTGTAATGATGGAATCTATGTTTGCTTGAGGACAAGCAAAGCTTTAAGTTTGGGGTTGTGATAAGTGCTAAATTATACATGTTTTCCAAGGTGTTTTCAGTCCATTTCCATCTAATTTCAGTATGTTTAGTCATAGTTTAGACAAGAAAGCAGTAAAAATATCATATTTGTCTAATGTTAGTCTTTGATTTAGTGTTTTGTTAGTTTTATAGGATTTTCGTGTATTTTTAAGTCATTTTATCCATTTTCTTGTTAATTGTAGATTGATTGAAGAGAAGATAGAAGCTGGGAAGGAAAGCTCACGAACATGAGACGAACAAATCCCATTGAAGCAAGAAAGTCCGTCCAATTCGTGCAAAAAAATGAAGTGCAAGTGGCAACTCTGTATCGTCTGTGGATGCGACAACAGACGGAACAAGCATCAAGCCTCGGACGCAACTGCATCAGACCAAGAGAGTAGAGCAAACCAAGCCTCAAGTTGAGCATCCAAAGCTGTTAAAATGATATCGTCTATCAAGACGCGCCAGGGCGCACTCATGGGACGCTTCATGCTCTGCTTGCGGCAAAAATACGCGAGGGCGCACTCAGGGGCGCGCTCATGCCACTCTCAATTAGTCAAGCGCGCTCAGGGACGCGTCTCGTGCTTTATGGAAGCTCAAATGAAGGGATTAAGACGCAAGAACTCTTGTTCCATCGATGGGTTGTTCGCTCATACTTGATTCATCCGAGTTGTTCATCTATGCTTATTTCATCTGAAGAGCTACTCCGTCTATGCGTGCTTCTTAGGAGTTACTTGTCCGTACTAGTAGTCTCCAAGTTACTTGCCAAATCGTACTCGTATTATACGAGTTATTTAAATCAGTGCGAGTCGTTCGAGAGTGTTTAGTCTATGCTTACTTGAGTTCATATAGACGAAGCCAAGACAAACGATACAAAGTTCACTACAGGCGATACCAAAACCAAGACAGGCGAAGTAAAGGCGGGGCGATACCAAGACAAAGACAAACGAAGCCAAGAGGCGATGCGAAGCCTCGATTGAGACGAAAGATCTCACCAGGCGGAAGAACACTTAGAATGCAAGATTGCTCAATTTGTGCACTTCTCGAGACTTGGACAAAGTAAATAAAAGTCGTGGTCATCAGATCGTCGAGGGAATTAAGCGAAGTATTTACACGAAGGAATCAATTGAAGGGTTCATCGACGGAAGCAATAATTTGCGATTTGCGGTTAGGTTATATTTGTCGAGGAATCAAGCAAGTCAATGTATTCAAACTATCACAATGCACCCGGACGTAATTCTAGTAAATAGGAGCACACTTCCTCATCTATAAAAGGATATCTTGGCGCGAAAACGAAAATTGAGATTAGAAGATCCATAACTAACACTTTTCATAATTCGGTTACTGTTTTTCCTTCTTTTGCGAGATTCTCTCGTTTTCTCTTCTCCACTTTCATTCTCCTTCTCTCTCCATCAACCTTGAGATTCCCGAGTTTGTGAGTTGCTAAAGCATAATCAAGCAATTATGGAGCTTTCTCGGTGTTTGATTTCTGTTTTTTGTTTCTTTCTTTTCTCATTTCCATGTTAGGCTAAATTCTGAGTTAGGAATGGGGATGTTGATTTCAGAATTCTTGTAATGAATCTCTTTGTTAATTCAAGTGTAATTTCACCGAATTGATTGATCTCTTCCGCTTAATGCTTATTCTTGAGATTTAATTCATGAAATTCAAATAGAGATAGAGATATTAATGTTTGATTGAATTGAACTATTTCTGAGAATTTGTATCTCATGTCAACTATGAGATCGAGAGATGAATAGTTGAAGAAGGAGAGGAAATGTATCACTATAGTATTGCATGAGTCTAGAGATAGAACTTGCATATTATGAGATGTTGTAACGAATTCATCTATTCGCTTCTTGAATGAATCTGTTTTCACCTAAGAGATTAGGGATGATAGTAGGCATTCAAAGGGACTAAGACCTAGAGATAGGATTAGTCTACGGTATCATTCTAATTCTAGTCTCCAATTGAGTGAGATTTGCTAGATTAACATAGGAAGTAGTTACTTGAGGAAGGAATCAATTGAACCAATTCCCTAGCGTATTTCATCATCTCTGAAACTTAAACATTTACTTGCTTCTTTACTTTACGGTATTGCTTTATTTTACACAATAGCTTAGTTTTACATACATCATTCATTTCTGATTCGTCCTAATAGCAAAGCATGTTGAGCATTTGGTAATTCACAATCGATCTCGTGGTTGACAACCTTTTCTCACTATTTCTAAACTTGTGATGGACAGGGTGACACTTGCCAAAGATTGACACCTACATACTTTTTAACTAGTCAACACTTATGCAATGCACCTGGTACATTCCAAAGATGCATGGTGAGTATATTCTCTGACCTCTTAGAGAATTGCATGGAGGTATTTATGGATGATTTCACTGTATATGGTCCATCCTTTGACACATGTTTGGATAGCTCTCTAGAGTTTTAAATAGATGTATTGAGACTAACTTGGTGTGAACTTTGAAAAAATGCCATTTCATGGTTAGTGAGGGTATAGTCCTAGGACATCTAGTTTCTAATAGAGGAATTGAAGTTGATAAGGCAAAAATAGATATTATTCTTGCTGCGCTCTTTACCCCGCTTCACGGCGGGAAGTGCGTTCTTTTCTTGGACATGCAGGTTTCTCAGGAGATTCATTCAAAATTTTAGCAAGATTGCCCTGCCATTGTCCAAACTACTCCAAAAGGATGCAGATTTCTCTTTTGACCAAACATGCATGAAGGCCTTTGATGAACCGAAGATGAGGCTTACCACAAGACCTATTGTGCGACCACCGGATTGGGAGCTTCCTTTGAATTAATGTGTGATGCTTCCAACTTTGCAGTTGGAGCAGTTTTGGCTCAAAAGAGTGGATAGACTCTCTCATGTCATTGCATATGCTTCCCGTTACATTGGATGCTGCCCAAGCAAACTACACCACTCTTTGAAAAAGAGCTTTTAGCAATTGTCTTTGCTTTAGATAAATTTCGTGCTTACTTGCTTGGCTCTAAAATCATTGTCTTCTCGACCATACGAGCTTTGAAATTCCTGTTGAAAAAGGCCGATGCTAAACCAAGGTTGATTAGATGGATGCTTCTTCAGGAATTTAATATAGAAATCGGGGACAAGAGTGGTGCGAGAAAAACAGTTTCCGATCACTTGAGTAAGTTGTGGTAACCTTGATCTTTTGCCTATTAAGGATAATTTTCCTGATGAACATCTTATGCTCTTTATACTCTTTGTGATGTAGTACCTTGGTTTGCTAATATTGTTAATTACTTGGTTACATCTGCAGTGCCTCCTAATGCATCTAAATCCGCAGTTGAGAAGTTGAAAAGTGACGCAAAATAATATGCAGGATGACCCTTATCTTTGGAGGTTTTGCAGTGATAGCTTAATTCGCGAGATGTATTCCAAGTCATGAGATCGGTCGGTCCTTCAATTTTGTCATGCTTCGCCGGTGGGAGGGCACTATGGACCTCAACGGACAGCCCGAAAAGTATTGGACAACGGGTTCTATTGGCCTACTATCTTCAAGGATGCATATAAGCTTTTCAGCACTTGTGAGCAATGTCAGAGAGCCGGGATGGCTATCACTCAAAGGCATGAGATGCCCCTGACAACCTATTATTTTCTGTGAAGTGTTTGATGTTTGGGGTATTGACTTCATGGGCCCTTTCCTGTCTCCTCTGGTTATTCATATATTTTGTTGGCTATTGATTATGTATCAAAGTGGGTTGAGGCTAAGGCCTTGGGGACTAATGATTCTAAAGTAGTTGTGGATTTTGTTAGATCAATATTTTTTGCAGGTTTGGTGTGCCTAAAGCCATTATCGGTGATGAGAGGAGCCACTTCTGTAACTTCAGCATGAAGTCTCTACTCCATAAGTATGGGGTGGTGCATAGAGTTTCCACAGCTTACCATCCCCAGACTAATGGTCAGGCTGAAGTGTTCAACAGAGACATTAAACTCATATTATAGAAAATGGTCCATCCGAACAGAAAAGATTGGAGTAAGCACCTTGAGGATGCTCTTTGGGCCCATAGAACCATCCTATAAGACACCAACCGGCATGTCTCCTACAGAATGGTCTTTGGTAAAAAGGCTGTCATGCACCGTGGAGATTCAAGATCGTTCATATTATTTTGTGAAGAAGTGCAACCTAGAGATTGACCAAGTTGGCGCACAGAGGAAGCTTCAATTGCAAGAACTTGAGGAGCTTCGATTGGAGGCTTATGAGAACTCAAAAATCTACAAAGAAAAAGTTAAGAAGTATCATGATAGGATGATTCTGAGGAAAGAGTTCAAAGTGGGACAAAAAGTGCTATTATTCAATTCTCGGTTGAAGCTCATAGCTGGTAAACTTCGCTCTCGATGGGATGGCCCTTTTGTTATTACTAATGTCTTTTCCCATGGTGCAGTTGAGATACAAGATGAAGTTGCGGTAAAATTGGAAGGTAAATGGCCATCAACTCAAGGAATTCCATGAGAGTCCGAAAAGCCAGAAAAAGCCGAGGCCGAGTTGTCCTTAGGCTGAACCTAGCCTGGCGGGACGTGCAAATATTTGGTCCTTGAGGAGTTCTATTCCCCTTCTGTCGTAAATTACAGATTGACCTCATTAATGCACTTATTGCTATATTGAGGACAATGCGAATTTTAGGTGGGGGGGGGAATTCTGTGAAGACTTTGCTATTATTTTGATTTTGTGAATAATTTTTGTGAATACTTTTCATGGAGATATACTTGTCAGTTTCTTAGAAATTGGAAAATGCAAAAACGAAATAAACAAGTAGACATAGGAAGGAACACTTGGAAACCACAATGTGATTGAGTGATGGAAATAAGAGAGGTGTGAGGTGTGATCATAGTATTGGGGAGCTTTTAGAATCCTCTGCATAATTCATCCTAACTATTCTCCTGGTGCATAGGACACATAACACCAACATGAAATGACTTAGAATTTGTGCACAAATGAGAGCAATTTGCATTGAGAATGTGCAAGGCAACCCGTGTGTGACCTCTCAAACTAGCAAACTTATACCAATTCATGGATGAAATGAAAGCACAAGCTTCTTTGAATGACGCGCTGGCGCATTACGAAGAAAAGGAGGGCGCGTTTAAGGTCCCTTGCGGCCTAAACGCGCGCGGCGCGGTTGAAGGAAAAAGTGGAGCGCGTTTGAGCTTCATTGCGGCAAACGCGCAGCTCGCAAATCACTTAAACGGGGAGGCGCAATTCACTTGGCACAAATACAGGGGGCGCGCCGAGCAAGACACAAAGCGCATTTCACACTTCTTCACTCTTCCCCTCTTGGCACGACCAATTTGGGCATTTCAGGCATATCGGGAGCTGGTACCACTTGAGCACGCCGCCACCTTGAGCGGCCAAGGGAGTTTTCTGTTTTCCCCCTGATTTTCATTACAATTGACTTCTTTGATACATTTTCATTGAGGACAATGTAAATTTTAAGTGTGGGGGGGACAATGTAAATTTCTAGTGAATATGTTGTGAACAACTCTATTCTCTGTATATTGTCCGTCACTTTCTATTTCTGCATTTGCTACATTGTTCTGTCTTTGTCTATATTAGATGTAGGAGAACCACACTTTTGCTTTGAAGTTATAGGTGTATAAGCTTTGAAAGTAACAAATATTCTTAGTTGATGGATGCCGAATTTTCTTATGACCATTATGCATCCGGATTTGAAATTGACGTGAAAGCTTGGATGATTTGTGATAGAAAATAAACCCTGTAAGAATTTGAGCCTTGTATATGATGGAACCAATTCTTCCATCCAACTTCTTTCTTGTGTGAATACACTCATCTTGTTATTTGCTCGGGATTTTTCCTTGACTCTTGTTGATATTTCTTGATCACATGCATTATTGATATGATTAAGGCAGATTTTTTCTTAAGCTACTAGCCAAATGAGCCTACCTTACATATTTTTCCCTTGTTATTCCCCTTGAGCCTGTATACCCTTTCTTCAATTTTAAGCTCATTACAAGCGAAAAATGAAAAACAATGAAATCCCCTAACCTTAGGGACTAAAGGAGCTTTGGAATTGTTTTGGGAATAAGTTCTAAATAAGTGAGGGGGTATAACCTTCAAACAAGTTTGGCTTGTGAGTTAGTGCATGAATTGGGTGGTTATACAAAAGAAAACAACTACACGAGAAAAATGTATATGTATATATAGAAAAAGATACAAAGAATAAAATACCAAAAGCTGCAAGGAAGGAAATCTAAGAAAAAAAAAAAGAAGAGAAAGTAAAAGAAAGAAGAAAATAAAGCACCAAAAGTTACAAGAAAGCAAGAAAGAAAGAGGAAAAGAGAAACAGGAAGGAAATGAAAATCCAGGATGGAAATAAGTGGGGAACCAAAAAGAGGTAAATGCTAGGAGGGTAATCTTCCTGCTTATTAGATTTATTCCCCATTGCTCCTCTTTTCTCTTGGTTATCAACCTAAATAATCCCTCTTCTATCCCACCTTCACCTTGGCCCCATTACAAGCTTAATAAAGACCTTTTGATCTTTAATTGCATGTGTTTCAAGTTATTGAAATTAGAGGCTTGTAAAAATCTGGTAGTGCTAGCTTGCATGATGTGTTTGAGTGCAATTACGAGCCTAAACACTTGAGAGTCAAGAGGAAACAACGACTTGTGAGGTCTATCACTTTGAATTCGGTCTTTAATTCACTTGTCAATTTGTTTGTTTTGGGATGTACAATAGATTCATGGATTGTTGTTGATATCTTGATACTCTGAATTTTGCCCCTTTCTCTTTTTCTATGCATCTGTGATTCAATGGGAAGTGGTTTAGTTCACAAGCATCAATTCTTCTTTTAGTAAGTTTGCCCGGAGTGCAAAAGAATAAGTGTGGGGGTATTTGATGATCCATTTTATATACATTTTCTTTACTTTGTTTTCGGTTCAATTAGCTTTTATTTGTGTCACATTTTGGTAGCTTATCATAGATTTGTGTTAGAGGCATATTTTAGTACTAGTAGTAAATAATAGTTAATTTTCATAAGATCTATGTTTTCATACTAATTCTTGTGGATTGCGTGGGAGCTCGAGGAATAAAGAAGAGATAGGAGCGGGGAGGAGATTGAATGTTAGAATGGAAGCCTGGTTGGAAGAACCAAGATCCGAGATGAGGACTTAGAATGCAAGTCGCAAGAGGAAGAGAAGTTGAGCTCAAGCCAAGGGCGCACACGCGCAGGGCGAGCCGGATGGCGCACTCATGCCCCTGGCAAGGTAGAAATGCGCCGGGCGTGTGGGGCGATTCAGCCTTTCATTCATCGCACAAATGCGTGGCGTGTGACTCGGGGCGCGTCTCATGCCTTATGAACCCTTGTTCCGTCTGGATGGAGTTGTTCCATCGGTACGTATGCCTAACCGAAGGAATCGTCCGTGCTTATTTCTTTCAAGTTGCTAAATGCATCGGTTGTCTTTTCCAAGTTGCTTCGTACGTGTTTCAAGGCTTCAAGAGTTTCGTCGAACTTGCTTCACCCGAGTCTGTTTCGTCTGATGAAGTAGTTTCGTCTAAAGAAGTGAAGTGTTCCGTCTGTACTTGTTTTGTCTGAGTCTCCAGATTGATATTTTCGTCTGTAGTTCAATACAGACGATACATCCAATATGATTTTATACATCCACTACACACGATACACCCAAGAACAGATACCAAGTTGATAGAGACGATACAAGAAGGTCCAAAGACAGACGACACCAAGATACCAAGTTCAAGCACGCGATCCCAAAATCTGACGCGACATGAAGGCAGTACGATACAACTAGTGCAAATACTGCTTGTTCGTTGGACAAGCACCAGCCGAGACGCGTCCTTCTTAAGGTGGGCGTTCTAATCGTTTCCTTACTTTACAAGCGCTGGTTACGCAAATAGTTTAATGAGAGGCGTTTCATCGTCTATATAATCATGCTTGGGCGAGGAAACTTAACAATTTTTTTTTGGGAAACCTTTTTCATAATTTTGTTTTCTGTTTTTTCGTGCAAGTTTGAGTTGTGCGATTGCACAATTCTCTCTTCTCTCGTTTCGTTCTTCTCTGTTCTCTTCTTCTCATACTTTCCTTCTTCACTTTCAATCTTCATGTATTCAATTTCTCTTCACAACTCTGGATAATTGCATAAGTGAATTCAATTCTTTGATTTTGATTCTTCTTCAGTTCTGCTATAGATCTCTGGTTCAATTTACATTTACGCTCCGTAATTCCGTTCTTGAGTGTTTAGGTTTTCACGCTTTATGCTATTGCATTTGATTTCCTTTCTGCGATTCTCTTCTCGCTTAATTCATTAATTCACTTTGCTTAATTCATTGTTTCGTCTTGCATTTCTCGGCTTTTACTTTTAATTTCTAATACTCTTCGCATTTATGCCCTCATCTTTTGTTCAATTCACTATTTCATTTACATTTCTCTGCTTTGTCTTTAAGTTTCCATCTCATAATTTCAGTTTTGTTTAGTTTTGTTGAACTGTTCAATGAAAATCCCCCTCCTAATTGTGATTAATTCTGAATTAAATAGATGTATGTCTTCTGAGAGATGACCTAGGTTGATTCCTCTATATTACAAATCTAATTGGGGATAAATCTAGCTTTTGATAGTCATTCGAAAGTGGTTATCAATGTGCGTATGAGGAGTTGCTACTCTTCAAAGAGAATATGAGATGTTCTCAATGAAGAAAGGAGAATCTATTGACATGATGTTTGGAAGATTCCAAACGATATTGAATGGACTCACTGCGATGGATATTACATTCACCAAGGCTCAAAACAACATGAAGATATTGGATAGTCTTCCTTCTCCACGGGAAGCCATGTCCACATCATCTCGGTTGGGCGTGATATGAAGACATTAACTCTTGATGAGTTAATAGAAGCCTTGAGAGTACATGAGGTACTTCGTGTAAGAGAGACAAGATCAAAGTTTAAGAGCCCATAGCTTTTCCATCTGTCAACAACATGACAAAGGAGGAAACTCCTAAGAAAGAAAGAAAGAAGAAGCACAAAGTTCGAAGCCGACACCACTGAATCTAATTCGTCGATGGATCGTCTAATGATGAGATTTCTCTCATGGCAAGACGCTTTAAGAAGATGATGAAAAAAGGGAGAGAGGTTAAGCTTCTTTAAGAAGAAGGAAA